>JAAALK010000284.1:3952575-4253513 GCA_019279435.1 Zizania palustris
AGCACGACACGATTAAGAGGTCTTAGTGTCGTGTCTAAGGCATGGCTCGGCACAATGACACGATACGATTAGGGTGTAGTGTTTAATAGTGGCATGCTTAATAATACTGTGCCTAACAGTGTTAGTGTCGTGTTAGTACCGACTGCTCATTTGACTACCTATAGTGGAAGCGGACTTCACATTAAAGTAGGATTAGCGACTAGACAAGATGAGACACATATTGAACGATACTGACTTGGTTCGGTCACCCCTGTGAGCTAAAAACAAGACTTGACTCAAATTTAACTGATGTGCAAGTCAACCCAACTCAACTTAACAATAGGTGTTAGGAGCGGCAAGGGTGTCGGTTGGCCGCGAATACATCAACGGTGGGGGGCACTGCACACCGGTCACCGAGGGCGATGGTAAAGCCAAGGAATGTCCTGATTTGTAGAATGACAAACTACTAGATGGGAGATAAGGGTAGAACTTGAGAGACATGATCTATAACATGAATGGAAGATATGCACATGCGCTTTGTTGTGGCCGAGATAACGAGCGAGCTCACGAGTTAGTTGGCTCGACTCATTGCTACCGAGATAACAAGCTGGCTAACGAGTCAGCTTGGCTCGATTCGGTTGCTAACCGAGTTAGAGGGATCGACTCAAATTTAGCTCAATGGCTCTCTTTAGAAAAATTTATATTAAACTACAAAAAAATAATCTTAAAATTAAATTTTAAAATAGAAATTTAATATAACTGTAGATGACAAAACAAATACGATAATCTAACCATAAAAACCTTGGTACTCAAGGCAAAGCGAGCAAGAAGTCTCCCACGATTAAAACCACGCGCAAGGATCCCCCGTGCAGCGCTAACACAAACGCGAGAAGTGAGGGGAAAGGAAAAAAAAAACGGTCTCGTCGTCTCGAACCTTCTCGCCGCCCTAACCCTTCCGCCTTCCTCTTCTCCTCCGCGACCGCCCCTCCGCTCCGCCGAGGTGTTCTTCTCTGCCCGCTGATATGGACGACAGCTGCGTGGTGTGCGCGGACGCGCTGGAGTGGGTAGCCTACGGGCCCTGCGGGCATCGCGAGGGTGTGTTCGACCTGCGTCGTCCGCCTCCGCTTCGTGATGGAGGACCCGCGCTGCTGCATCTGCAAGACCCACTGCCCCTCCGTCTTCATAACAAAGGTTCGTTGCTAGGGTTTCCTCAGCCGTAGACCCCTAGTCAGGCTATTGGTCTGTGGCGTCGGAGCGTGTGTGGATGTGGATCTCGTGGTCTTTGGTCGGTTAGGGTTTCCATGGGTTTGGAATATGGGGCCCTCGCTAGTGGAATTGGATGATCTTATGGTGGCAAAAATTTGAATATTTGATCAATAGCATATTAGCATGGCAAATTGATTATGTTGATCGTGTTGTCTGATGTGAGCTTATGTAAGTGTATGATCTGGTTCCTAGGAATTTGGGGTTCTGAACATAGTTACACTGAGAAAGATGACGATGATTTTGAATACAGCAGATCTATTTAATAAGAAAATCTGTTGTCTTATACTTCACGTTTATGATTTAATGGGAATACGGGATGCTATGGTCCCTGTTCTTCTCTTCATACATGGCATTGCCATGTACTATCCTTTAGTATTAGTATGATAGATTAAGGGTGCGTTTGGTTCTGTGAGCTGTGAAAAAGCTGTTGTGAGTTGCCTGCTGTGAAAAAGCTGCTATGAGCTGTCTGCTGTGAAAAAGCTAAAAGTCGTTTGGTTGAAGCTGCTGTGAAAAAACTGTTGTGAGCTGACTGTTTTTTTAACTTACGTAATTTTCATTATTATAATATTCTATACATATATATAAATAGGAAACATTCAATATTGATGCAACTAAATAACTAAAAAATATATTAGATAAATAAAAAAGTGCATAGTTCATCTTATAAAGTAACCGACAACCACATATTATCATGAAATTGTGCAATGCAATACAAACCATAATAATGTTAAATCAATTAAGACACCTTGAATTCATACTATTTAATCTGGACTAAAATCAGAAAAGCAAAAGCAGAAAAGCAGGGTCCAGGTTGCTTCCAAATTTGTACTAGAAAAATCTGTTTTTTCACAGCAGAAGCAGTTTTGGTAAACCCGTTTGGTTCAACTTCTGCTTTTTCACAGTAGAAACATATTTTAAAAACAGAACCAAATGCACCCTAAGATACTTTAAGTTTAGGCTTATCATAGAGCTAGAAACTTATGGTTAACTTTATTAATAAATTAGTTAGGCTACCCTGTCTGAACTATAAAAAATTGGTATGTAGTAGTGTAGTGTTTTATGTGTACAGACTACAGAGAAAAAATGTGTAATGATCCTTTAATTTTCTCTAATGTTTTCACTATGAAAGCAAGTTTAACTTCATGTTATTTAATCAGTTGGCTGATTCTGTGCAGATGCCATATATAAGTTATTGTTACTTTTCTCTGATTCTGTTCTATAAAATGAGATGAAAGCCATTTATAATTATACATTAAAATATGAATCTGAGGTTGAAAGGATTGCATGTGCAAAGTCTGCATGTGGGTTTTACAATTTTAATTATGGATCTTTCATCTTTGCTCACATAATTTAACAGGCTATGGGTGATTACACAAGAGTGATAAATGATTTCTCTGGTTTCCCCCTGGGGGCAACAGAGGGAAAGGTGGGGGAGTACTGGTACCATGAGGACAGCCAGGCTTTTTTGATGATGCTGACCACTACAAGATGATACAGGCAATGTGTCGGCTTTCTTGTAGTTTATGTGACAAAGCAGAAGATCATGTTGCTCAGGCAGCCCAAACAAGGCTCAGAAGCAAGTTCAGGAGCATTGAACAACTGAAGGGACATTTGTTCCATCAACACAGGTTATACATGTGCAGTCTTTGCTTGGAAGGGAGGAAGGTGGCATTCTTGACCACTTATGTGCTTTTTCTCCTTAAATAGTTATTGTTCATTTCATTGTTTGATGCATTCTTAAGGAATTCAGAATGAAATGTTAGACCATCTTGGGGAATGACCTAGCTACTTTACTTATGTTGACACATTTTGCTCACTATATGGTCCTATTCATTTGTGTGGTTGGTAGTGGTTTATTGTTGATACAAGTACTTATGCTTTAGATGTCAGCTGTAAAATCTTAGAAAAATCTTAATAAGAACTTGGTGAAAGACCTTTTACTTTCCATCATATGCCACTTTTGCTTTGTGTGATGAGTGACATTCTTTTTCGGAAATGGAAATTGAAGTTCTTGCAAACTAAAGGAATTCTTAACTTTTTAATATAACATGCAGTGATACTTTGTCAGGAGGGTGGTAAAATTTAGAGGTTTTAGTGTATGCCTAATTGTCCCTTGTGCAATATAGTGGTATGCCATTTCCCCATCCTAACAGGTACTGCATATTTTTGTTGCTTTGAAAGGTGCTATGCTTATGGAAATCTGTGCATGAACTGATAGACTATGGCACATATTATGTCTTTCTTCATAATGTAGTAATGTTCTAAGTCTATCTTCCAACCAACTGATAATTGATGTGCTTGATTGCTTTTGACTTAGTGGTGTTTAATGGCCAATAGCACCCACTCTGTTCCTTTTCAATGGAGTAGGTGAATGTGTGGATTTGTGGACTTATCTGGCATCATTTCCAATGTCTCAGCATATGCATACTCTAATTTTGATTCTGTGACCACTGTGATGCATATTTATAATATCATTCATTACATTTTTTACTCTTGCGATGGTAGTTTGTCAGTTTGATGAACTAGTTGATGTGTTGGCCAGGTGTTCATTTGTGAACAGAAGCTTTATACAAGGGCACAGTTAAATCAGCACGTAAAAACTGGTGACTCTGAGGTGGATGGCTCTGAGGTTGAGCGGAGCGGATTTTCTGGGCATCCAATGTGTGAATATTGCAAAAGCCCATTTTATGGGGATAACGAGCTTTACACACATATGTCCCGAGAACATTATTTATGTCACATATGTCGAAGGTATTGTGCAACCTTTATTCTTAGCTACATTGTAGTCACAACTCACAAGCCTGTGTGATGTGCTAAACTTATGATTGGTTGCAGACAACATCCTGGGCTGTATGACTATAGTTATTTCCATAATTATGATGATTTAGAGGTATGTTGGCCCAAATGGATATGTTTAGATTTTCAGTTCTTATTGACATCTCTGTATACCAAGTTATTTCTTTTATTTACTCTGTGCCACAAGCTTACTCGTGTTACATTTCCAGTTACCATTTTGGCAGCATCCTATACTTTTTTATGAATTCAACCCAGTTGCATTTCCGTAAAGATCATTTCCTCTGTGAAGATGAAACCTGTTTGGCCAATAAATTTGTAGTCTTCCAGAATGAAGCAGAGTTCAAGGCAAGTATATTTAGTTGTATTATATGCTCAGTGGATTAGACTCTAGGTTACTCATTTCAACATTGTCTGGCTTGTTTTTTTTCCAGAGACATAATGCTATGGAGCATGGCGGGCGGATGTCTCGTGCTCAGAGGAATGCGGCACTTCAGGTGTGTACCTGGTCCTGGATTTCTCATTCTTGCGCCCTAAGATATCCCCTGTATCCAGTCTGCTTATTTATAGAAATACTAAAATTTCTTTGGTGCTATTTTTTCTTTTGGCATTGTCAGATACCAACTAGCTTTATCTATCGAAGAAACGAGCAAGATGAAAGACGTGGCAGAGGTAGGGGACGTAATTCACACCGTGATGGATCTAACCGGGATATCCCATCTGTGCAAAATGGCAGTGCAACTACAGATAATGGCCTTCCTAGTCGAGTTGATAATTTTACAGGGTCTTTACAGTCATTAAGTGCTGGTTCTAGTTCTGGGCGAGGAGAAACTGGCCAAAGCTCAAGCAATGGTTGTGTGCTTGAGGACTTGTCCTTTCCTCCTTTCAAGACCAGGATATCCCTGATGCAAGGATGGACTCTATTCCTGATGATACTCATTCCCTTCCCTTTCAGAGCAGCAATCAAGATATGCACATATTCTTAGTCAGAGCTCAAGGGGTTCTGCCAGGCTTGGAGATGAGTCATTATTCCCTCCATTACCTGGGTGTAGCAACAAGGGTTCTGCTTCTGCTCAGCAGGGGCTACAGAATCTAGCAAAGAACACACTTGCGTCAAGGCTTCAGCAACGTAGCAAGGGCAATGTGAAAGTATTGCATCCTACCCGTCCTCGCCCTGCTGAAAATCCTGAATTAGTCCCTCCTGTTTCTAGTTCCACTCAGATGTGGCCTACACCTGATCAGTGGCAACATCAGTCTAGTTCTTCTCAACTTCGGATTGGAAGTCAACCAACGAAGGAAAATGGGGTTATGCCATCTGCCTCCAACTCAGCATGCAATCCTGTAGGTGGAGCTCCAAACAGGATGAAACACTCTGTCTCTACGCCTAATCTTGTGTCTGGCAGGTCCTCAGTTCAAGCATCATCAAGTGCATCTTATGGCAACAATATAAAGCAACAGCCACCACAAAGCAGCCAAACATTGCCTTCTGTGGATGATGTTCGTGCTGCCAATAAAACCCTGGTTGAAAGAATACGCAGTGCTTTAGGTATGGATGAGGATAGGTACTCTGCATTTAAAGAAATTGCTGGTGAATACCGTCAAGGCATCATTGATACTTCAAATTATCTTTCGTATGTTGAGCAATTTGGTCTTTCACACCTTGTGCCTGAAATGGCTGGGCTATTACCGGATCCTCAGAAGCAGAAGGATCTTGCTGATGCCTATTACACCAATATACGCTTCAAAAGCCTTCAAGAAAACAGTGATGGTTTAACCATTACCGCAAAAGAAGGTAACCGCAAAAAAAGAGGCAAGGGAAAAGTTCCTAATGTTACAGAAACTATTGCTGCTAAGGATGTGAAGGATTCGCTAGCAGATAGCTTTCTGGACACTGTAAGGAAGCTTCAGTTGAACAAGTCTCAGGAAGGAGAGGCTGAGGTGTTGTCGAGGGATGGGTATCGATCTTCCAGGGGAAAGATCCAACTATTATCTGAAGGTTCATCATCTAGTACATATGTGGGTGCAGACATTGCCTCTGGTGCCACTTCAAAGGCTTCTGGTGCCAAAGATGCTATGGGCAAGGAAGGATGTAGTAACAGCATCAATAGCAATAAACAATCAAAGAAAACTTCAAAGTTTCTAAGAGCCAGATTAGGTGATAACTCGTTAGCTACATTTGATTTGAGTCGTCCTAATCTGAGTCCTGAACGACCAGAAAGGGTACCCCAAGGCCCACAGACGGGGGTGCCTGTGCGAGGTGTTTGGAAAACTGGAGGGGGGCAGAAGCTCTTTTCGAGCAATGGAAGGAAGTAAAATCATTTTGGAGGTGCAGTTTAATTTTTGAATTGACCGGTCAATAGTGCAAGCATCCTGTTGCCAAACGTGTACATTTTGTGATCGGTGGTTCAGTGGTCGTGGAAAGCTTCATTGATGTTGAAGATTACTCTGTTTAATTACGTTTCACTTTTGAATTTTCTTTACCAAAACTCAAGCCTGAGACCTGATATAGACACATAGTCATGGTGTGACATCTTGTTTCTTGCTAGATACATCCATCGAGTCCTTGTTAGACGGTATATCACATGAAAACTCTGGCAAATATTACAAGGGACTTTCTTACTTCGATGCCATGATGCACAGAAAAGCATTTACTGTCTGTGGTCAGGGCACTAGAGCTGTCAATTTGACTCCTTTCATATAAGCTTCAAATGGACTGTTCTCCGTCCTAGTTTTAAAAACTGTCAATTGTTGAATGCTTGGTTACTCGCCTTGCATTAGTGATGCATGCAACGGTTAATTTATTTGGTCACCTGATTGAACGCCGTGATTCTTGTTCCAGCACAAAGCCATCTGAGAAAGATAATTTAAAAGGGCCTGTCTGTCCAGGTCGTGTCTTTCTTCCATCCATGCATCCCTATCAGTCAGCGGGCTCGCACCTTGCCGTGGGACCGACCACCAGAGGCACATTGATCCATCATCCATCCCATCAGCGCAAAATGTCGATGAGGCTAATAACACAATTAGTGAACCGTGAGTGCAACCGGGTTGATAGCCATTTGTAAATTGATCTTGTAACAGATCGAATATGTTTATTTTTCGAGTGATTCATATCGTCGTGGCACAACATTTCGTTTAGGCTGTTCCATGGACTAAAGTTTAGTCTATATCACATCATATGTTTAGACATTAATTTAAAAGAAATTTGAACTAATTATAAAATAATTGTAGAATCGGAGGGTTATTTGCGAGATAAATTTATTAAGCCTAATTAATTCATGATTAGCAAATGTTTACTGTAGCATCACATTGTTAAATCATGACGTAATTAGACTAATTAGATTCATCTTGTGAATAATCCACCGATTATGAATGAGTTTGTAAATAATCTACATTTAATACTCCAAAATAATATCTAAACATCGTTATATCATTTCTTATGTAATTTTCGTTATTCGTACCTTTTCCATCTGAGTTCGATTACCGTTCAGATTCATAAATTTCGTTATTCATTTCTTATGAAATCTATACCATGTGAAGAATTTCGGACTATATCATTTAAGTATATCAAAAGCTCCTAAATAGATCATCATAGTTCATACCTAGCTGGCAAACGTTTTGATCAGAATTAAATTATACGGTTTATGCCACGTTGTAGGATACTCCCTCCGTTAACTTTTAAATGACGCAGTTGACTTTTATCTCAACATTAACCATTCGTCTTATTCAAAAATTTATACAAATATACAAAAATATAAGATATAATTAAATATTTCAATAATAAAACAAATTATATAAAAATGATATTTTAAAAAGTATTTGAATAAGACGAAAGATCAAAAACGTTGAGAAAAAGTCAACTATGTTATTTAAAATTAAAGGGGGAGTATTTTGAATGGGCTACAAACTGTCGCTTGCTCCGTTACTCCGTATCCTCGTCGATCCCCCGACCCCTCGACCTCGCTTCCATTTCCAGTTCGCAAATAATTTAACTATTTGTCACTCTTAACATGTGTCAATTAATGGATCATGTCAGGAGTCAGGTGACCTAGTGACCGAGAGCGGTACCCAGTTCGCCTGCGCCAACGCCTGCGCCGAGCAGCGGCGATCTCCAGCACGCGAGTAGCTGCGCCGGCCGCCTGCTACCTCCCCGCTGGTGAGAAATCGCACGGACATTATCTTCTTTCTCATTTCTCGGTACCCACAGGCCACAGCTGATAGCTTTTCTCTTTGCCTTGACCTTAGCTTCTCTTCTAGATCTGGAAGCTGTACCCCAATGTCCCACGCTAGGACCGCTCCCATGACTAGTCTGTCGATCACGGTGATGACGCTGAACCTGCGTGAGGGGGAGCAGCCGAGCGACAGCCCCAACAGCTGGGAGAGGCGCCGCGACATCTGCGTCAGCGTCATCACCAGCTACTCCCCCACCATCCTATGCACTCAGCAAGGTGAGGAGGAGTGCTGCAATACGCGTGGAGCTTGGGCTGTTGCTCCCTTTATTACCATGAAATTAATTTGGGTGAATTCGTCTGGCATGATGAGGTTTTTTGTGTGTATTGCTGTTAGATGTAAGTACTAAGTAGAGTTTGATCGACGGACTAGGCTGGGACTTGAGATGATGCCTGCGAGACCAAGGGTTTCTTGCCAGAGAGGAACTGTCCAATGCTACTGTCACTAGCTGCTTGGTTCTCTTGTTTTGATTTGTTCATTATCAGAATTAGTCATGTCCTTTTCTTACTGGGATCTGTACTCTGGATTAGATCTCCAGAGTCACTAACATTTGCACACGCTGATCAGTTGTTTGGGGTTTATGGCTTTTATTTCCCATGTGTTGTTTTCAATTTCTTATCAGCTAATTATAGGCTTTAAATAAATGTTCTGATGTGCAGGATTGAGGTGGCAGCTAGACTATTTACAGCAGTGCCTGCCTGGTAATGCTCTCTCTCCACGCAATTTTACTCCTTTACTTGCATGTTCGATTAGTTATTATCTAATAATAGAGATGCTAAACTGTGTCACTTGCTCATTTAGGAATACAGTTAGTAAATTGTCCCTAATATCACATTTGAACTAGTTGTTATAGCTGTTGAATGAAGTGTGAAACAAGTAAATTTGAAAGAAGTAGGTCCTGTTAATTAGTATTCTATTTACAATTCAAAGCGGAAACATACTTTTTCTAGGACAGTATAAAATATTACTGATTATTTCATTAGTTTTGAGATTTCCTGAATAACTTATGCCAGTTGTAAGTTGCAACCATATAATTTATCAAAGGAAGTCAACATTCTACAAATACCTGGCAGCATAATAAATAAACCAATGTAATTAATTGGTCATCATACTAATTAACTACATGTTTGCACGATCTATGGTGGGGAGCAGGCCCCTGCTGGACCTAACTTGTCTCCACTCCTGCCGCCCTGCAGAAATTGAACTAACTTGTATAATTTTATCCAGATTGCCCTTTAGACATTAGTAACTATACTTGTTCTAAGGTTCACATACTTTTTTTTTTGAAAAAGGTGTAGCGAAGAGGTGAAGAAAATACTTTTGCATGTTGATTTGGTACCCAAACTGGATGCATTTTCATGATTGCAAGTTTGAACCTACTCGATATATTCCAATAACTAAAATACCAAAGTGTTAGCTATGCTTTCTTGGTAGTATTGTGCTGTGTTAATCTGTTTATCTGCATGAACAGAGAATTTTAATTGCAAGATGTTGCACTTATCCAGGCTATGAACAATTTGGGATTTCAAGAAAAGGCTCTCATGACAACACTGATGAATATTGTACAATATTCTATGAAAAAGAGAAGGTAGAACATTTCTGATCAATTGTTTTCCCCTATTCTTAGTTATTTCCACATTCAAACATTATTAAAAATAGTGTTTTTTTTCATAGATGAGCTGAACTACCTTTTATTTTGATGAAGGTGGAGCTTACAGAAGGTGGTACCTTTTGGTTATCAGAATCTCCTTCAGTGCCGGGAGGCATTTCATGGGGAGCAACTACACCCTGCATTGCTACATGGGCAATATCCTTTGGCACAACACTTTGTTGCATATTATTCTATCATCTTATTCTACATTGGAATTATGGAAGTTGTTGCCTTAACATGATGTACACACATTTAAACTCACGCGAGTAGAACCACCTGGATTTAGCTTCCAGATTGTGAATACAAACCTTGATGAAGATAGCCCTCGAGCTCGTAGGCGAAGTGCTTTGCTAACATGGCAACACATAGCATCTTTGCCACCAAATCTGCCAGTGATCTACTGTGGTGGATTCAACACACAAAAGGAGTCTATGACTGGGCGGTTTTTGCTCGGTAGATCCAGGTATAGTTTGGTGGAGGGTGAAATTTTTCTTTAATCTAACTTGGTGATTTATATGAAATTATTGTGGGTTTGATGTCTGTCTCTTTGTTTCATCTATATTCCATTATTATCTTGAGAACCAACATTTATCTTACTATATGATGTAACTATGCTTATTTTTATCAC
Organism: Zizania palustris; assembly: GCA_019279435.1. NCBI lineage: Eukaryota > Viridiplantae > Streptophyta > Magnoliopsida > Poales > Poaceae > Zizania > Zizania palustris. The sequence continues at coordinate 3,963,120 of JAAALK010000284.1, forward strand.
ATCTAGGAATGTCTACAGCATTAGCTTTTAGCTAAGGATAAAATTCCAACTTCCATTTTCATATTTCCCTTCTTCTTGTCCCACTGCTGATAGTAATTTCTAGAATAAACATTCTGATATTAACATATCTGTATTTTTTTTTTAAAAAATTCAAACATTAGCTTGTCACGTGATAAATCTTGATGGATAATTGCATACAGTTTGTGCTGTACTAGATTTTACTATTGATCTTTAGCATCCTTTGTCTATAATGAAGAGCTTCCGTATGTTGTCTTATATGCTGTTGTTGATATATAATGGCAAAAAGTGAACACTTTTGTGATTATTTTAGTGTGTTATTGATGCACTCTCTTTGTTATGTTGATTGACAGACCTCCTTGCGATATAATTGCAGAGAACATGGTGTTGTGGGTGATATGAGAGATGCTTGGCCAAATGCTCGTGTCCGCAAAAATGTTTCACTGATACATACATATCATGGATTTAAAGGTATCCCCTTTACTTCATTAAGTCACTGGTTTTCTGATCCCCATGTTATGAAGAAACAAACATAGGGATGTGATGGCTGTCACAGTTTACCATGTTCTTTTACATAGAAAGAGCATTCACTGCATGTGAAGAAAAAACATTGATGTGATATGTGTGCAGTCTGGCAGGGGAATGATCCACTTGCAGAAACTAAATTGCCCTGAAGACTTTATATCAAGTTATACTTTAGTTATTTGTTTTTTCAGAAAGTTGGTATCCCCTTCCGTTCATTAATCTTGGGTGTATTTTGGCTTTGTACATGATTTTTTCATGCAATCATATTTATTAACAACCCTTCTCAAAACTTTATACCTTGTATTTCTTGATGAAGGGAGCTTGCTATTATCATATCTATCCACTTGTTAGTTGGTTTGTTGGGTGTTAGGACCGCCCTACTTAGGAGACAAGCGTCATCATTATTCAAGGAAGACTACTTTGTCTTCACAATCTCTTTTATTTTCATCCCCTTCATGTGCTTCCAGTGACTGGCATCATGGCCTGGTATCAGCAGCCAGCTGGCACCACCTGCATCTACTGTCTGATCACTATCCCAGGGACACATCACACATTAGTAGCTAGCATTGAAGCTACATATTTTCTTCAAATTTATGAGGCTTTACTGCCTAATGCATGAGAAGTCTAGCATTTCCTTGTATCAAAATTAAGAAATCAGATTAATGAAAGAAAGTTTTGACATAAGAGATCATGGGAATGACTTGCTTGTGTAGCTTGAAGTTTATATGCTGCATGATTCTATTATACACTTTAGCTGATCTGCACTTTCAAGAAATATATCTCAGAATCTCACTCTGTTTGATGTGTTTGATGTGTTATGATTATCTTTCTCGGTGGGTGAATGATTCAAATTGTTAAGGCATCGCTTAGGTGTTGGGTGCTTGGCAGTGGTCATCACAGCCATTGCCTCGCTGTATGTGAGTGTGGCGCCTGCCTTGCCACATATTGTGTCCGGCTGAACCCATATTGCTTGAGGTGGATGCGTCATGGCCACCGCAGACTGGATGAATTCAACCTAGGATGAATTCAACATTGATGATGATGACTATTGAATATGAGAGATTAGAGTGTTGGACTCCTGGTCGTTGCTATTTTCTTATTTGTGTTAATGGGTTTTAAAACTGCAATGTTATTTGTGTTAATGCTTTTTAAAACTGTGATGCTATTTGGTAACTTGTTATGCTATTTGAACTATTGCCAAGGAGGATGGACTTGTTCAATTATTTCTATTTGATGTGGTTCTGAATTTAAATTCCCATTGCAAAAATTATTGTGCCATATACATTTATGTGAAACGAATATGGCGCCCGCCTCGCGGCACACCACTTTCCTAAAAGGTGTAAAGGTGGTTAGATGTCTCGTATCGTCTTATTGCTATAATGACTATGTTCACCATCAGTTATTACTTTATATTATAGTAGTGACTTCGTCAGATTCATTGCAGCTCGTGCAGTCGTGCTTGCCAATGCCTTCATTTTTCTAGTATTTCCTTTAGCAATCTTACGCATGACTGTCTTGCTGCAGGGGAGAAACAAGGTGCCCTAGAGTTTCTAAAATTGATATTTAGAGCACTTTGCCTCTGCTGGGATCGACAAACTCAGGACTTGCATATTGACTGGATACTGTTTCGAGGACGTCCCCTGGTTCCTGCACTCTGTGAAGTCATAAATGACAATATAGACGGTGTTTATCCTTCGTCACACTTTCCCATATTTTCTGAATTTTTGCTTCCACGCTCCGTCCGCCTACTGGAGGCATCATAGTTACTTTGTTTGTATCCCTGTTGCTACACCTTTTCTTTTCTTTTTCTCACTAATGTTTCCAGCCTTATTTTATCTTTGTTTAATTGTTTTGTTTGTTTGTTTCTGTTTTCTATCTGCTGTGTTTTGTTTGCCTTGACCATACAAATATACACCTGTGCAGCATCTCGTATCTGGAATTCGTTGCCTCAATTCTTATCATCTTATGTGCTTTTTACCTTCAACTCTTCAGTGGTGCTGCTACTCTTGTTGCCTCAGCATCCTTGCCCTGTTCTCCATGATCTGTATGCAGTTTTCATGTAAATATACCTCTTTTGACGGCAACTTTGAGCTCTCAAATCTGTAAATAAAATTACAAGTTGCCGACGCTGTTGAAGGATGCCATTTATACAAATCCATGATCATGGGATCCTTTATTGTTACAAATTACAATACTGCATTATCAAAAGTGTTTTTCTTATACAAATCCATCAGTTCGCAACTATGAAAATTATGTTTTCCTAGTCATTTTTGTACGGAGTATTTTTTATGTTTTGTATTATTTTTCAAAGTAAATTGCACATTTGTGGTTCGAATTCACATTCGGTGCCTCTTTATCTCAATTCTAGTCTCCAATTATGTATAACTCATCTTTTTTAATTATTTGTGCATATGATTCAAATTTTACTTATGAGACTCGATCAAGAATAACAATTGCTAAATATTTTGCACTTTAATCAGGAAAATTTTTAAAATAAAATTAAAAACATATTTTTAATAAATATTATGAATCAAAGTTAAATTAACAAGCAAGAGAAAATATTAAATAACTTTTCTTAATAAATTGTAAATGGAGATATTTTTTTGTTAATTTTCTATGCTTTTAATACGTACCTGAAATTTTCTGGGAATTTTAAAAAGACAGGTATGGTTAATGCAATAAGTATATTTAATATTTATTTATTTGTATTTTTTTTAAAAAAAATCTCTCTTTTCTTTTTTTATTGAAAGTCAGCTCAGCTCTCTCACTTAAACACACTTGGTCTAACTTTTAGCTTGACAGGTTTAAGTGCGTGTATCCTTATAGTTATTTTCTATTTATTTGAATTATTCAAATTCGTATATATTGGATATTTATTAATTATGTTATATTTATATCCGTGTAAAAAATATTTATAAAAAACTATCCCATACGATATGACCCATACTCGTGTTCATTTGCATTAGATGACACTATCCTATCCATTTTCACCTAATCTCGAGTAGGGCGTACGGATTTTGTGTAATTAAAAGAAAATGACAAATTGAAAAGAAAAAAAAGGAAAAAATGGGAGATTTCACACATAAATGAAATTTGCTCTTTTATCTCATATAAATATATAATGTATAATCCTAAACTTAATTGTTAAACATATAAAACGTGATAAAAAAATAAACACTACTTAATTTTTTAGCGTAAGAACAAAAATTCCAAAAAAATCAGAGTCCGAGTCGAGGCCGGACCGCCGGAGGACGACTCGGCGATTTTGGAAGGCAGCCTCCGCCTCGCGTCTAAGGATGGCGCTGCGAGCACACCCGCTGCTCTCTTCCTCCTCCTTCGCGCCCCCGACCCTTCCAACCCTCCGCTTCCGCCTCCGCCTCCGCCTCCGCTGCCCACTTCAATCCTCCCGCTTCCTCCATTCCCACTCGTTGTGCCCGTTCCCGTTGCGGCGAAATCACCGCGCCGCCTGTTCCGATGGACCTCGTTTCTTCGGGCAAGATGGCGACGGCGACGGCGACGGCGACGATGGGGAGGATGAGGAGGAGCGGAGGTGGATACCACCTGCCGGCCCATCAGGAGCTCACCTTGTCGGCGCCCTGGATGACGACGACGACGACGATTGTGATGGCGAGGGCGGCGTTGGGTGGGGCGCACCCAATGGCGACCACGCCGGGGTAGAGGGGATTCAACAATCTGGGGTGGACGGCGGCGTGGTTCCGGGCGAGTATGACCTCCTTGACAGCCCCTTCCAGGGGCGGTTTCAGGTACAGCATCACCAAGAGGAGGAAGAGGAAGAGGAGGAAGAGGAAGAAGAGGGAGGGGGCTGCGCCTGCGCATGGTCGGACCCGGGCTTCTTCTTGCGAGGTCAAGAGGAGGAGGCCAGCAGCGTCAGCACCACCACGGCCATGGAAGAAATTCTCACCTTTGCGAGGAGCACAGCGGCCGATGGTCAGGCATTCCCCGAGTTCTTCGCAGGGTATAGCCGCGGATCAGTCAGCGTGGAGGAATGCATGGAGCTGATGAGGAGGATGGGAGAGGAGGGGCTGGCATTGGGGTGCCTCCACCTGCTCCGTTGGATGCAGGCACATGAGGAGCCATTGCTATTGTCCCCGCAGGCATGGCTGGTCGCTGTTGTGGCACTTGGACGAGCTGAGATGGCTGATGAGGTCTTGGAGATTGTGGAAACTTTGCCTACTGAGAGGAGATTCAGTGAGGCTGTCCTCTACAACGCTGCAATGTCAGGTGTCATCTCTTGCGGAAGGTAAGCACCATCTTTTGCTGACTTGTTAATTCTAATTAGTTATTTTGTGTTATACAAACTTGTTTCTAAAGAAAATGGAATAGGTAATACCATTATAATAAGTGAAACCGATTGAATTTGATTTACTCCGCTATTTCGGAATGGTATTTCGATGAACTTCTCATGATCATGAGAACTATACAGTATGAAACTATGGAGAAACATGTAAACTCTACTGTCGCATATGATGTCTAGTGGTGGTGGTTTTTAGTGGTACAAATAATTTTAGTATCCCTCTTATGTTCAGAAATTCTCACAGCTACATTCATAACTAAACATCAAGAACAAGCACATAGTTGTGAGCAGCATTCTAACTGTAAATCTTCCAATTTATGTATTATTCACTCTGACGAACATCTTTCCACTTTCTTAAGATATGATGATGCCTGGAAAGTATTTGAGCTTATGGAAAAGAATAATATCCAGCCTGACCACATGACATCCTTAATTATGTTAAATGTAATGAACAAAAGCAAGACATCTGCCAAGGATGCATGGGAATTCTTCCAATTGATGGATAGAAAAGGCGTCAAGTGGAACTTGGACATATGTATTTCTCTTATCAAGATCTTCTGTAACGAGGGGCTGAAAAGAGAAGCTCTTATCATCCAGTCAGCAATGGAGAAGAGAGGAATTGCATCAAAAACGAGCATATATAACACATTAATAAATGCGTACTGCAAAGCCAATCAAATTGAAGAGGCAGAGGGACTTTTTGTTGAGATGAAAGAGAAAGGCTTGAGTGCGACAACAGTGACCTATAATATCCTTATGGGTGCTTACAGTAGAAGATTGCAGCCAGAAGTTGTTGAGTCCTTACTTCTGGAGATGCGAGATTTAGGATTACGACCAAATGCCATATCATACAACTTTCTCATAAGTACCTATGGGCAGCAGAAGAAAATGAGCGAAAAGGCTGAAGATGCTTTCTTAAGGATGAAGGCAGATGGCATTATACCAACATCTTCTACATACACTTCACTGCTTTGTGCATATGCAGTTAGTGGACTGCATGAAAAAGCTCACCTTGCATATTTAGATATGAAAAGAGAAAGGCTTAAGCCTTCATTAAAATCATATACAGCTTTGATTGACACGTTTAGGAGGGCTGGTGACACAGAGAAGCTAATGGTGACTTGGCGATCAATGATCAATGAAAATGTTCGATGCACTAGAGTGATATTTCACATTGTGCTTGATGGTTTGGCGAAACATGGGCTGTATGTTCAGGCACAGGATGTAATATATGAGTTTGGAAAGGCTGGTTTGCGGCCTACTGTTATGACATACAACATTTTGATGAATGCTTTTGCAAGGGGAGGGCATCATTACAAATTACCCCAACTCTTGAAAGAGATGGCTGCCCTGGAACTAAAACCAGATTCTATTACATATACTACTATGATTTATGCATATGCTCGTGTCCGTGACTTTTCAAGAGCATTCTATTACCACAAGCTGATGGTTCGAAGTGGGCAATTGCCTGATGTTAGGTCATATAAAAAGTTATTGAATACATTGGATGTGAAAGCTGCAAGAAAGAACATCAAGGATAAAAATTCCATGGTAGGAATCATAAAAGGAAAGTCTAGCTTAAGACAGAGAAAAGAGAAGAAGGATGAGTTTTGGAAGAACAAAAAGAAGCGTTCTATGATGAACCAGGTTTATGGGTACCCAAGGAAAAGATTTTTGTGATGCTTTCCTTACATTACACCCTACCTTGCATTCTAGATGTTCAGCCCTTATCTATTATTGCAGCATATTAAACTAGTTGTTAGGAAGTATCATGGTCTTCACATTTTAATTCTCTCGAAACACTCAGGTCAGAAAATATGGTTATATTGTTATTAATTCAATACAATTTAATTATCTTAGTGATGTTAGCAATTGTTATGTTCGGGTAGGAGAAAGCCTAAGGTGGCAGTGAATCAAAGTGGTTGATATCCTTATTTGGAATGTTATATTTTTAGAAAGTACTAGATAAATTATATCTTATAATTTGGCTAGAAAAGATAAGTTTAGAAGATTTGGTTTCTATTTGGACTATTAATTCTACTTCTATTTCTATTAGGTTTTGGAGTCAGTTTATACTTTGATTTATAATTTGTTGCCGCTCTATATATAAAGAACAGTAGGCCTCTATAAGTCAAGCAATAAAGTAATTGGACTTTGGAGACCTCAGAGAGTCAGAGGCCATAAGCTTGCCATGATAGAGGTTATGTCATGTGAATTGATTAGGTTTTCAAACAATCTACTTTGCAGGATATCAGAAAATCTTGATGTCAAGAACCTCTAAACTATTCTTGCTGAGAACTCTTGTGTTTGATTTGGTTATTAGGTAAAAAAGTCGATAAGTTTGGGCGGGAAGTAGCACCTAAGATATTTGCACTCTTGGCACACATTTAGCTTTTCCTACTTAGTTCATATATTTAGATTGTCAAACTTTGTGTTTGATCTATATCAATATGTGTTTATAACATGGTTATTTGTTATTCTTATAAACTGCATGCTGTGGAGATCCATAAATGCAGAGGAAACTCTGACAAATTTTTTAATAGTTTTTAAACTTGGTGAGGTTTGGCATGTGTTTTGATAGCAGTCCAAATATGTGGATACTTGTGGCATTACATTGTTATTTCTACCTTTCTCTAGACAAGCCATTCTACATGTTCAACATACGTTGCACTGTTGAAGAACAGTAAAAGATGGTCCAGTTTTGCAAGACAATTATTGTGATAAATGACCTACCCATGTACCAGTGGACATTGTGAAAGCAAGAAAAAGAAAAAGGGAGTTCCTGGTAATCCAAAAAGTGCATTAGTGCTGGTTAGTTTAATTTGCAGATGATTATTCAACGAATAACACAAGTTTTTGAATAATAGAAAAATCATTATATTCTCTCTATCCTAAAATATAGTGCAATATAACATGTTTCAGAGTTCAAAATTAATCTAAAATTTAGCAACTAATAAAAAATTAATTTTACTTATAAAGTATTTATAGTATCCTTAGACTTTATTACTCATTATTCATTATTTCACCTAACTACTCTGTGCCGAAAAGTGATCCACACACAATCTGTTTCTAGTTTGTGCTGAGAAGTGAAAACTTCCATGAGAACACTTTAGTGATTTAATGATTTCCCATAATCTAGAATTGAATGGTGAAATTTGCAGGTTGGCTGGACCAACTTAGGACTTCAAGCAAATAGAAAAAAACAGGGTCCCATTTTTCCAAAGGGAGAGCACGGATAATCAGTACAGAAGATGTTTGGAACTGTCACCTAACAGTCAGTTGATGCATGCGCACAACCTGAAACATTCATCCGTTCGTTTATACAAAGAATATCAGTCACGCCTTGCTTGCTAGAATTAACAACAAATTTAGCAAGATTTATGTAAAGGAACCGAAGACTAGGGGTGTGTTTGGTTCTGTTTTGCTGTGAAAAAACAGAAACTGAATCAAACGAGTTTACCAAATCTGTTTTTTCCACGAAAATCAACTTTTTTGTAGTACAAATTTGGAAGCAGCTTAGACCCTGTTTTTTTGTTTTTAGTACAAATTGGATAACATAAATTCAAGGTGTCTTGATTGATCTAATATTATTATGGTTTGTATTGCATTGCACAATTTCATGGGCTATGTGGCTGAGATAAATTATGAAATTTTTTATTTATCTAATATATTTTTTTAGTTATTTAGTTACATCAATGTTGATTGTTTCCTATTATATATATATGTATGGAATATTATAATGATGAAAATTATGTCAGTTATAAAAAACAATCAGCTAACATCTTTTTCACAACAGTTTTCAACCAAATGACTTTTTGTTTTTCACAGCAGATAACTCATAACGGTTTTTTTCACAGCGGACAGTTCACAATAGTTTTTTCACAGCTCACAGCAGAACCAAACACACCCTCATTATTAACAGATGTTGCCGATGGGCTGCCAAGGGAGTGAGTTAAGTGGCTGCATTCCTCCTTTGCCCCCTCCTAACACCCACCTGCTAAAAGAACTCTGAACAGCTCCAGTTTGGTACATAAATAGGAATCATGTTAGGCCTAATGCTGCTACCACCGACCAAACTGAAGATGTGGAGTAGCTCTGCTAGCATCTTCTGTAACAAGGCCATTTTCATGAGGATACTTGTTACAGCTTTGCTTCTAGTAACCCTAGGGATTCTCTATCTCGGACCCCCTTCACCCATTCCAAGTTCAAAGACAAGTCGAAAATCTCAGTACATTCTTTTAAGCGGGTAATCTGCTGAAACACTCACTCTTGTCACTTGTTCTCGCACTTTAGACGTGATTTCGCTTCATGTTATTAACATTTGAACTGTCCCTGGAACATTTCAGCTTTTCTTGGGGGCAATTAGTGTTTCAGCTTCCATTGGTCTTTTGGCATTAAGAATCAGTGCCATGTATTGCTTTGTCATAGTCATATAACAGCAGTACAATAATATTGACAGGTTGCAACAACTACTGCAGTGTGGCATGCTGCTACTGTAACATTCACAGGTTCCCTCCAGTTTGTGAGAAGTGCTGCAAATAATAATGAAGTCCATGAAGATATTTGTTGAAGCTCTGTCTGCATTTCTGGAACCAGTGCAAGGGCATTCCTCTCTGAAGTCTCACCCTAATTTTGTTATGATCATAATGTACCTGGCCTGGTTGTTCTCTTTTATTTCGTAGAAGCAACAATACGCTCAACGTTGGAGTTCTAATAAGATTTGGTGTCAACTAATTCACAACCCTTCCACAAATGTTTCCTTTTATGTAGACTACACTGTATTAACATGAGTGATGGAAAAAGGAAAAACCCAATAGGAAAAAGGTATGTTATTAATTCCATGCAGGAACTAAATAGCCATAAAAAGAACAGTAGAAAGCATCTAGCATTTGTGGTTTGGAACTTTGCAGTGCAATTTTGCATGGCAAGGGAATGACAACTCATAACCAGAAACTAACATCTAAAAGAGCATCACAATTCACATACATACCCATTCTTCCCAGTGAACAAAAGGAGCCTAAACCCTAAACCATGTCAGGAACCATGAGTATAACTAGGATCTCAAACTAATAACATAGCTGCACAAAAACTGCCTACCAATGGCTCTCGGAGATTTAATAATTTGCCACTTTTATGGTTTCACATTTTTATTTTCCTGATCTATATTCATTTACCTAAATGGTTACATATCATTAACAAGAGTGACATCTTAAGAGTGATGAAAGATCAATTTACTGATATCCAGGTGTCAACCAAAACCAGCAATAGGAAGCTGCATTTCACCGGCGTGGCATTAGCTGCATATCCTAACACCTCGGACCCCAGGCCATTCCCACCCCCAAATCCCTAAAAACTCAACGCCTAGCCCATTACCATTCCACACCAGGAGGCAAAACCCCGGGTGAGAGCATGCACATCTGGTGGCACCTTAAACCCTCTCTCGTCCAAATAGCAGCACCGCCAGCACGAGACTCCCACCACCCACATCTAAACCCGCATCGCAGCGGAGAAAACAACGGAGGAAAGGGATACATTGTTGTTTTTTAATGTGCAAGTTGTCATCTCAAATAGTATACCTATAGAGTCCTTAGACCTGAGATCGTCATTTGATTCCTGAATGTGTAGCAGCAGACTTAGATGCTTCTAAACGTTTCTCGTTCCGTAACTGGGTAGTCATAAGAATTGTTTTCAGATGTGTTGTAAAACATGTTGTGGGATGTGAGTGGTTAAGATGGAATTTACCTCTCCTAATTATGAGAGAGATAGTTTTTGGGCCCTCAAGGTAGTCAGATTAGAAAAGTGCATAACCATGCTACTATGACTAAAGAGATAGTCATGATTGAATCTGATGCATGTTCAAGTGAAATGTCAAGCTAACCGACAAGGGTGACACATATCTCATCTTGAGCTTGACTGATGTGTTGTAAAGAGACTAGTGCATGCATATATCAAGGTTCAGTGAAAAATTTGATTTTGTATGCTTTCGGAGGTCAATATGTGCTACTAGGTACCGCTATTGATCAATGAGTTAGAAAGGGTTTCTGGTGAACGTCGTTTGTGTATTAACCTATCGGGTCACACACTTAAGGGGATGAATTGATAAACTTGCTAATAATCTGTTCTAGTGCAAGTGGGAGATTAAAGGAATTGTGCCCAAGAAAATTCTCGGAAGATCAGAATTTCTGATTTAGAATCGGAAGTTCCGATTATTTTCTAAATTAGAAACAGAGAGCTCAAATCGGAAGTTCCGATATGGTATCGGAAGTTCCGATAATTTATTGTTTACAAAACCGAGAACTCAAATCGAAAGTTTGGAATTGAAAGTTCCGATTATTTCTTATTCAAAGACAGAGAGTTCAAACCAGAAGTTTCGATTTGGAATCGGTTAATCGGAAGTTCCGATAGAGGTATCAGAAGTTCCAATCAGGACATAACAGATTGGATCTATTAGAGATTTGATTGTGATTAAACGCCCACACCTTGGCATTATAAATAGGGAGGAGGAGGAGATCGTGGATATATGTTTTCTAAAGACTCAAGTGCTCCACCCTAGCTACCACACCTCTCCTCTCCCTTCCTTCTTGATCTCAAGCGTTAAAATTTAGATTTCTCCCTGGTTCTTACGAGCGGTGCTAACACGACGGTGTGAGAACAATACATCTCTGTACGTATGGACTCCGTAGAGGCATTGCTTGAACAACGACGCTCGTCGTCTTATTCATGTGGATATTGCTGGTCTTCGCCAATTGGATCGCCGGAGAACGGGCGGAGCAAAATGAGGATAAGCGAGGACGCGCTTCCCCAACATCTTATTCTGCTGCACTAGCACGTCTCGTGTTAGAAGGTAACAATTCATGACCCCTCACACGCATGGTTCTAGGGTTTGGGGGCAAAACTTTTGAATCTATCGGCTAGTGTAGCTTCCCCATGACCCAACGGTGAGCTATGGAGGCGATGGTAGGATATGCCTCCATAAAAGGTGGCCTGGATTTAGCAGAAGAGGTGGCCTGATACAAGAGGACTAATTGGTAATAACAATGGGACAAACTCCATTGATAGTTATGGATAAATTTTACACTAACTTTAGTGATGAGAAGACCCCAACGACATCAAAATAGAGGATAACGACGATAGTGATATACATACAGAACTGACACATGCATGTTTTGTTTATGTGTTTATCATGGTTTCATTGTAATATCAAGGGAGGATCCTAGCAATGTTACAGACAGGAAGGGGAAACGGATAGCCAGGGAGGTTGACATCGACCAAATAAACCAATTGAAGCACATTTGTTATTTTGGCAATCCAACAGATGTAACTCCAACAAGAAAGGCTCTTCTACAAGACATCTCAATAGGTTTATCCTCCAAGAGTCAATTATATGTCTGCATAATAAATAACAAGATCATCAACAAGAAGTAATAGACCCCTACGGGTACGGGGGAGCCCGATCTTTCGATGAGAGATGGAGGATATGGTGAATTTGGTGGAGGCCGACGTTGGCTGCCCGACTACCACAACCAAGATGGTGTGGCGCCTTGAGCGACAGGTACACCGTCTCCTGATAACTACGATTTGGGGGTGGAGATCGACGTTGTGCTACCCGACTACAACAACCACAAGGATGCTGCGCCTTAGCGATAGTTACACCGACTCCGGTTGTTGCTGCTTCTTGCCGTGCCAAGAACAGCCTTGAACCTGCAAGCAATCGAAGAACAAGCAAGAACAAGATGACAAGCAAACACTCACGGATGCGATAGAAGTTGGAGTTTTGATTCAAGTAATCGGGCGGTCTAGCCGACACGCGCGTTACAAGGAAGTAGCAGCAGCTAACTTACATCAAAACAAAACCCGAGTTCTTTTGTGGCTACCACTTGCTTTTAAAGGGAAAACTAGAAACTCAGGATGGAGTCACGAGCGTTCTTCGGCAGTTTCTGGACGTTTCATTGTCCTCTGCCATTGATTCTTGATCCGTTGGAAAGCAGACGAAGAGACCTTTCCAACAAGTATTTATTTGCATTAAACAACCTTGGGAGTTGAAAGATATGCTCCATTTAATCTTGGATTTCTGCAGTTATAAGAGTCCCTTCGGGTGCACGAATATTTATTGCATTGTTGCCTTCTCCACTCCTAGCTGGTTCAGTTCCAGATAATTAAGTTCACGTGCACGGGCGCGTGTCATTGGTCCTTGCTTAGGTGTAAGTGGTGAAGTGTTGGCTGCTGTTGTGGTTGTATCAATGGCAGCGATGTCCTCATCATCCTCCCCTTCTTGCAATAGAGTCGTCCTCGACTCGAACGTGTCTTCCTCACGCAAGTATGGTTTCAAATCATGGTCCCCAATCAACTTCCATGATGTTCCATGCCCTTGATTTTCTCACAACGCGTCCCTTAATCCATGTAATAATTTCTGTAATTGAAAACAACAACTTATGGTGCAGCAACCTTTTCTCAAATATATAAAATGTAAATCTAATATAGAAAGCATGCACCTTTGTTTTTATTATATTTATATCCCAGCCGGTGATGTCCTCATCATTCTCTCCTTCTTGGCAGCAAACCGTCCTCGGTTTGTTCTTGTGTTCATCATCAATGCAACTCCTAGCAAAAGCACCATTATTGTGCAGTATCTCTTGTTCTTTAAACATGTGGTGAATTGAAGAAACCCAACTCACCAAATCCTTTGCTTGAATAAATGACATCGAATCTATACTTTTAGATATTGGAATTTGAATTGTGGCATTGCTAAGCAGCCCACAAGGCTCTCCTTCTTGAAAACAAACCTGTGTATTTAAATCAAAACAAGAGACTCTCGAGATAATATGATTAGTTAAAGCACCTTGGTCAAGACTATTATTTTTAGAATTTACATGTTGTTTCAAATCTGAACATATGTAAACTCTATGCACAAAGTATACTCCTTGATCATTGTATTTTCCAATTACGTGAAAACTCATTTGATCAGGACATGGCAAATCAGGTCTAGTGAGTAATTTCTCATTTAAAGTACTAAGTTCACAAAGATCATCAAGTTCAATATAACCCCAAGTATTTAAAGAAGATAACAATTTATGTTCTTCCTTTTCACTAGCAATGTGAAACATGTATCAAATCACTGGCAACAAAGTCAACCTGTTCATTAACTAGTTGTGGCATGTATACAAGTGGAGTATTAACACACAACTCTTCTTTATTACAAGGAGTGTCAAGCAAATCATCTAGTAACAAAGCAATTTCAGCAAAAGATTCTACTAACGATGGCTCTATAATAGCATGAATGGTGGAGAATTGTGTTTCATCAAGAGTACACTCACCTTGATTAATTTCAGCACATATATTACCTTGCAAAATCTTTTCCGATGATGTAAGTGCATTTTATTCTCCTTTTCCTGTTCAAGGTTAGTAGTACTAGCAGGCACACCAAATGGTGTTTCCTCTAAATCAGTAGCAATCTGAATTTCAGCTCGACATGCAAGTTCAAACAATTGAGAGAGAGAATTATATGTTTCATGAAGAAGCATTTTCTGAATTTCCTTGTTAAGCCCACGTAAAAACCTTTGTTCTATAGATTCTTCACATTCATCTATAGCACAACGTAATAAACAAGTATGCATATCATGATAGTATGAGGCAACACTTCTGCTATCTTGTTTTAAACATTGTAGTTTCTTTAATAGAATATTGGCATAATATGGAGGAACAAAAGCATCTCTCAAATATTTCTTTAAGTCTTTCCAAGATTGAGGTATTTTATCATGTCTACAAAGATGTTTCCAATGATATGCAGCATCTTTAACTAACACTTTAGAGGCAGCCATAACCTTTTCTCTTTCAGACAAGTTATACTTTTTAAATTCATTATCTACAGCTAGCTCCCATTGAATATATGCATGAGGATCATAATTTCCTTCAAAATAAGGTATTGTACATTTGAACCTAGCTAGAAATTCATCACATACCTCATATTTATCATGTTGATCCCTCATGTGTCGATGAAGATATTGATATTGAGCTTCACTATATCCTATCTCCTTGTGTATCCCTGCCATGATCAGTAGTAGACAAGAAACATACAAATAATATGTACGCTCCTATTAACTACAAGATTGTGAAGGCACAATGTCACACTCGCTCAATCTTGTATCAAGCTCTTACAAGTTCTTACCACACAATGCAGGAGGCGCCGGCAAACAGCAAGAACAACAACAAACGGTGACTGCCAGCACAACCCGGTGGTGTTGTAGATAATTTTGTGGAGCTGTAGGTGGCTGCTAAAACTAATTGCACAAAGGAACAGCTAGTACCACGTTAGTCACAGCAAGTTGAATAAACGTTCCACGATGGTACTGTGCTGGTCCTAATCCAAACCGTGATAGAGACGTGAGCCGTCACCCAAACGTAATCACCAAAATGCTCAAACAGCAAGCTGAAATCAAATGGAAGCAATAACAGGCCAAAATCAGCTCTCTGCAGATCGGACAAGAGATCGGACAAGGGTTCGGACAAGGGATCGGACAAGCCGAAACTGCCACTGTCTCCCACTGATCGGACAAAGATCGACAAGAGTTCGGACAAGAGTTTGGACAAGGGATCGGACAAGCCGAAACTGCCACTGTCTCCCACCTGATCGGACAAAAGATCGGACAAGAGTTCGGAAAGCACTAACAGGACCGCTTTTCCCTTTTTTTTCTTTTTTTCTTTTTTTGACCTGTGCCTTGTTTCTTGCTGATCTGTGCGGCTTTTGTTTTGCACTTGCCTTTTTCTCTCTTTGTAACTTCAGCTAGAGAATGAAAATGGGGATAGAACAAGGTGCACGAACTCAAACTCTAGCGGTAAAAACTTAGGACCAGCAACTTGACACAAAGAAGTAACCGTGAATTCAACAAGCCGAGAGCTAAGTAGCAAAGCAAAGGCACAAAATGTTTTTTGGGATTTTCAGATCGACTTATCTTTGGGCAAAAGTGGACTGTAGGAAAAATAAAGAACAAAGGAGAAGGAAGATCTCTCACCGATCAACCTGAAATCTGATACCACTTAATAGACCCCTACGGGTACGGGGGAGCCCGATCTTTCGATGAGAGATGGAGGATATAGTGATTTGGTGGAGGCCGACGTTGGCTGCCCGACTACCACAACCAAGATGGTGTGGCGCCTTGAGCGACAGGTACACCGTCTCCTGATAACTACGATTTGGGGGTGGAGATCGACGTTGTGCTACCCGACTACAACAACCACAAGGATGCTGCGCCTTAGCGATAGTTACACCGACTCCGGTTGTTGCTGTTCTTGCCGTGCCAAGAACAGCCTTGAACCTGCAAGCAATCGAAGAACAAGCAAGAACAAGATGACAAGCAAACACTCACGGATGCGATAGAAGTTGGAGTTTTGATTCAAGTAATCGGGCGGTCTAGCCGACACGCGCGTTACAAGGAAGTAGCAGCAGCTAACTTACATCAAAACAAAACCCGAGTTCTTTTGTGGCTACCACTTGCTTTTAAAGGGAAAACTAGAAACTCAGGATGGAGTCACGAGCGTTCTTCGGCAGTTTCTGGACGTTTCATTTGTCCTCTGCCATTGATTCTTGATCCGTTGGAAAGCAGACGAAGAGACCTTTCCAACAAGTATTTATTTGCATTAAACAACCTTGGGAGTTGAAAGATATGCTCCATTTAATCTTGGATTTCTGCAGTTATAAGAGTCCCTTCGGGTGCACGAATATTTATTGCATTGTTGCCTTCTCCACTCCTAGCTGGTTCAGTTCCAGATAATTAAGTTCACGTGCACGGGCGCGTGTCATTGGTCCTTGCTTAGGTGTAAGTGGTGAAGTGTTGGCTGCTGTTGTGGTTGTATCAATGGCAGCGATGTCCTCATCATCCTCCCCTTCTTGCAATAGAGTCGTCCTCGACTCGAACGTGTCTTCCTCACGCAAGTATGGTTTCAAATCATGGTCCCCAATCAACTTCCATGATGTTCCATGCACTTGATTTTCTCACAACGCGTCCCTTAATCCATGTAATAATTTCTGTAATTGAAAACAACAACTTATGGTGCAGCAACCTTTTCTCAAATATATAAAATGTAAATCTAATATAGAAAGCATGCACCTTTGTTTTTATTATATTTATATCCCAGCCGGTGATGTCCTCATCAAGAAGTCAGTGGTAAGTTATTTGCACATATCGTTGATTAACTAGATCATCTATATAGATAACATTCTCTAACTAGTTTTGTTTAAATTTTATTTTATACTATTTTTCAAAGAAGTACTGTGAAAAGTATATCACACCTCACCTATACCACCAGACCACCAAGATTCAGGTGGCAGCAGCAGGGTCTGAGGCAGTCCCAATTGTGGTGTATAAAGCGACGGATGAATGATGCTATCTAACTACAAGTTTTGGCCAATTTTTTCGCAGTACCTCGTTAGAAGTTGGCACTATATGTGCCTTCCATTTCAACATCAATAATGGTGCAATTGAGGCTATAATGTATGTGCTGTAAACCTAGGGTATGATATAATATTAGGTTATAAATCTTTTGTGATAAATTATCTGTGTTCTGTGATAAATTGTCTGTAAATGTTGGATATGTTGGTTGCCAAATCCTAGCTTTGATTCAATATATAATCTAAAAACTATTATTTTTTCAAAATGACCATACTATTAGTGACAAGTGACATTACTACCCGTCATTAAAAAGTAATAGCGGGTGAGATGATATATCTCATTTAATGACGGGTGAATATTGTTACCCGTCACTAAAGACCCTCTTATAAGAAGCTAGATGTGGAAGTCTAGGGTTAGGGCCGCATCATCATTAAAAGATCGTATAGTGACGAGTTTTATTTCTACCCATCACTAAAGAGGCCCCCTTCCGTCACTGAGATGTACATCATCAGTGACGGGTGGTACTGATGACTGCCACTTATAAATAGGCAGGGCACCAAAGTGAATCATCATGCTTTTATTTAACGCAACCCTAACCCTAGACTCTCGCCTCCGTCGTGCTCCTCGCCACCCCGTTGCTCTTGGCCTCCGCACCATCGGCTATGCCACATGCACCGTCGGTGGTGGCACCCACACCGTCGGTGCGCGTGGCCACTCTACTCACCGTCACCTTGGTTGCATCTTCCTCATAAGGTCCTCTTCTAGCTCGTCTGAAATATTATTTGCCTTGTCTAACTAGATAGCTTAATTTTAATTTTATTGTTATAGGGTAACATGGCTGACCTACTTCTTTTAGCCAATTTCTTCGAGATAACTACTAGTTCTAGTCAATTTCTTTGAGATAACGCACTCGAAGTTGGCATGGTCATGTACGCGGGTGATGCCTCTGATGCTGCCATGTACGTGGTGGTGCTGTTGAGGCTACCTATGGTGGTGTTCTTGAGGTTACCCATGGTGCTAATCCTCATGTTGCTCATGGTGATTTTCCGTGGGCGGCCATGGTGGTGGTGTAAACCTGTTACTCAGACTGCCCATGGTGATATGACACTATCTAAAATCTTGATATCATTATAAGTTAGCTATTAGTTAGAAGTTAGGAAATGCTCTTATATACGGATCTTTGTTTTAGCTATATTCTTCGAGATAACGAGTTATAAGTTAATATATGTGATACTAATTTGGTTATGAATCTTCTATGGTGAATTGTTCGTGATGTGCTTTAGATATTGCATATGATGTTTGCCAAAATCTTGGCTATGATTTAGATGTAGCCTAAAAATTATTTTTTTTTGAAATGACAATAATATTAGTGACGGGTGACAATAATCACCTATCACTAAAGAACACATTAGTGACAGGTGACAAACGTCAACCGTTATCAAAGAGTCATAACAGGTAAGTCGATATGAGTGAGGTTGACCCTTTAGTGACGAGTTTTTAGCTGTCACTATTGATGTCACATTACTGATGTGATAAGAATAATGAGAGATTTACCCGTCACTAATTATGATTAGTGATATGTTATTAAAGTGTTTTTGTGTGATAGTTTCAAGTACTCAAAGAATATAAGTTGTTGTGCTGGCTGCTGCAACCTGCAGCATAGGAGCGCTATTTTACACCACGTGTGTAGAATAGCTATTGTACACCAATGGTGTAGAATTATATATATATATATATACAAATGTTATTCTACTTCACGGGTGTAAAATAGCTATTCTACCGAGAAATCTACTACCGAGAAAAAAGTAGTGCTTGGTGTAGGATAGCTATTCTACACACGTAGTGTAGAATAGCGCTCCCGTACTGAGAAAATCTATTACTGAAAGTGGTCGGTGTAGAATAGCTATTCTACACACGTGGTATAGAATAGTAGATTTTCTCAATAGAATATCAATTGAGTATTACTTTTTTTTAGTATTAGATTTCTCAGTAGAATAGTTATTCTACACCCGTGATGTAGAATAACATTTATATATATATACATACATACGAGAACGTTATTCTACACTACGGGTGTAGAGTACTATTCTATGCCGATTAACCCAACCGTGTCCACCTCACCTCATCCAGCGTACCCCACGCTCTATCTAATCCCGACCCCCTATTCTACGTCGGTGTAGAATAGCATGTGTGTATATATATATATATATATATATATATATATATATATATATATATATATATATATATATATATATATATATATATATGTACGGTGTACCGAGACATATAGCACGCGTACGTTGAGGCTGAGCAAAGGCGCGCAGTTCATGTTGTGTTCGTTCGTGGTCGTCGCCGCCGGTAAAACCAAATCGAGCAGCCAAATTTGATTTTTCTTGGGGTGATTTTGACTCATGGCGTTAGCACCTGCCGCATTTCCGTGCTATGGATGGACGCCGTAGTCAGAGGATGGCACTGACCTTACAAGTGCTATGAAAACGATATGATATATGCGCAATTCTTTGACCAACTTAGGGCATGTTTGGTTTCTTTAGAGACTAAACTAAACTTTAGCTCTTTTTTATAGGACTAAACTTTAGTCCGTTTCTGTTTGGTTCTAAGGACTAAAGAACTAAAGGAGAGAGATGCATGTGAGATAAGTAGTATTTTTAGTCCCTTTTAGCAAGGTTTTGGGGATTAAAGGGAAGTTTAGGGACTAAACTTTAGTCCATTTTAGTTCCCATGTTTGGCAATTTAGGGACTAAAAGGGACTAAAGTTTAGTCCCTAAACTTTAGCAACCCCAAACCAAACACCCCCTTATTTTCCCAGTCACTTCCAGTAGCATTAACAGCAGCTAAATCAACAAAATTACATTAAACTTTTAATCTCAACCAAATCTCTACGAAGCATCTACTGCGTCATATCTACGTTCTATTTTGACTGGCAAGTTAAATTTAATCGTAAATTTTAAGATATATTAAATTAATAAAACTATTTATTTTTATAGAATTAATTGTTACGATAAAAAATCGATGTCTTATTTCCTATAATATAATAAATCAACCTAATTTAATGGCCACGGTTAAAAAAGTAGAATTTGATCATATATTTATCTTTTAATAAAAATTGTGAATTATCCACCATATCTCAATGATATACAGGGTCCACATAAGTCAATAACATATAGACCAGAAGGGTAAATTTTCAATTTCTATTTAAATAGAGAACATATGATCCATTTTTCCTTAAAAAATGGTTGAAATTAATTAATACGAAAGACCACCATAAAACGTACTAGGGCCGCAATCCAAATGTAAAAAGCAAGGATTAGATTACTAGTTAGCACTTAGCAGCCATGGCAATCTCATCCTTCTTCTTCGAGGTAACCGTCGCCATCGTCGCGCTGCTGCTTCTGCTGCCTAGCGGTCATGCGCGGATGTGCCCGCCGTGCGGCTCGGCGGAGGTGCCGTACCCGCTCAGCACGGCGGACAGCTGCGGCGACCCGGAGTACAGGATCCGGTGCGCGGACAGCACGTCCACGCTCTTCTTCGACGCGCTCAACGGCACTTCGTACCCGATCACCTCCATCTCCCCAGCGTCGCAGCGCCTCGTGGTCTCGCCGGTACCGTTCGTGTCGCCGGGCGCCTGCGTGTCCGTGGGCGCGCCGGCTTCACGCGGCGTGCAGCTCAACTCGTCGCTGCCGTTCAACGTCAGCTCGTCGAACACCATCATGCTGCTCAACTGCACGGAGCTGCTGCTGCGGTCGCCGCTCAACTGCTCAGCCAACTCTCTCTGCCACGTCTACGCCAACGCCACGGGCTCCACGGCGTCCGCCTGCGCGCCGCTGCCGCTGTGCTGCACGTTCGTCGCGGGAGGGTCGTCGACGTCCTACAACATCCGGCTGGGGCCGCAGTCCTGCAGCGCGTACCGGAGCTTCGTGGGGCTCGACCCGTCGCAGCCGCCGTCGACGTGGGGCAGCCGCCTCGGGATGGAGCTGCAGTGGGTAACTCCGAGGGAGCCGCTTTGCCGCACGCAGACCGACTGCGAGGACGGATCGGCCGCCACGTGCGCAGACGACCCGCTCTCGCCGTCGGACGCCGGCACGGTCCGCCGCTGCCTCTGCGTCTCCGGGCTCGTCTGGAATCCCCTCGCCGGCGCGTGCCAGCAGAGTACGTCATGCTTCATTCGTGCACTACTCTGCCGCCATTCACCGTCGCATCGTTGAATTGGACTCAAAATTTTTTGCTTTGCTGCAGATCTCACCGATTGCCAGAGCACGGGAAACTGTGGCAGATCTAACCATGCGCCTCTCATTGCTGGTAATTGCTTCAGTGCTTTGAAAATTCTGTAAAATTCCTATGTTTAATTATAATTTGCCATGCAGGGCTCGTGTGCAGCGTAGGCGGTGCGCTGGTGGTGGCCGCGGCGGGGCTGTTCGCTTGTCGGCGGCAACGGCGGATCCGGCAGGCCCGGGAGAGGCTGGCCAAGGAGCGGGAGGAGATCCTGAACGCCAACAACTCGAGCGGCCGCACCGCCAAGAACTTTTCCGGCCGGGAGCTGAAGCGCGCCACGGCTAACTTCTCCCGCGACAACCTTCTCGGCGTCGGCGGCTACGGCGAGGTCTACAAGGGCGTGCTCGCGGACGGCACCCTCGTGGCGGTGAAGTGCGCCAAGCTCGGAAACACCAAGTCGACGGACCAGGTCCTGAACGAGGTGCGCGTGCTGTCGCAGGTGAACCACCGTAGCCTCGTCCGCCTCCTCGGCTGCTGCGTCGACCTCGAGCAGCCGCTCATGGTGTACGAGTTCATCCCCAACGGCACGCTGGCCGACCACCTGTACGGCGGCGTCGTGAGCCGCCCGCCGCTCCCGTGGCGACAGCGGCTGGTCATCGCGCACCAGACGGCGGAGGGCATCGCGTACCTGCACTTCTCCGCCGTGCCTCCGATCTACCACCGGGACATCAAGTCGAGCAACATACTCCTGGACGGCCGGCTTGACGGCAAGGTCGCCGACTTCGGGCTCTCCCGGCTAGCCGAGCAGGGGCTGAGCCACGTCTCGACGTGCGCGCAGGGGACGCTCGGGTATCTGGACCCGGAATACTACCGGAACTACCAGCTCACCGACAAGAGCGACGTGTACAGCTTCGGCGTCGTGCTCCTGGAGCTCCTGACTTCCATGCGCGCCATCGACTTCGGCCGCGGCGCCGACGACGTCAACCTGGCCGTGCACGTGCAGCGGGCGGCGGACGAGGAGCGGCTCATGGACGTCGTGGACCCTGTTTTGAAGGACGGCGCCACGCAGCTGGAGCTCGACACCATGAAGGCGCTCGGATTCCTTGCGCTGGGATGCCTCGAGGAGCGCCGCCAGAATCGGCCTTCCATGAAGGAGGTTGCAGAGGAGATCGAGTACATCATCAACATCGAGGCCGGCACGGCCGCAGCGGAGATGGAACATTACAGCGTAGGATCACATACAGCGTAACAGGTGATGGTTGCTTTAATATACTGGATAAGATTTCCAGAAAATTTTGTTGGAAAATAATATGAAATATTTGATTAGTTAGGATAAATTTAATTTTTCATTTATAAAAGTAATATTCCGCGACTGTCACATCAAATATATAGATATTATTTTCGAGTATTAAATATAAAGTATTTAAAAAGTGGATTATTCGTGAGACGAATCTAATGAGCATAATTACACCATGATTTGACAATGCAATGATACAGTAAACATAATCATAAATTAATTAGGCTTAATAAATTTGTCTCACGAATTATTATCCGATTCTGCAATTATTTTTATAATTGGTTCACGTTTAGTCCTTCAAATTGATATCCAAACACGCCTTGATTTGGATTGGATGAGAAGTGTCTACTTTTACAATTTTTTTAAATTGGTGTATGAGAATTGTTTTTTTAAAAAAATATATATATTATTAAAAAAATACCGTCATCCCGTCCTCTTCCCTTTTCCTGAACTTTCGTCTTCGCCACACTACCGGGGTCCGGGGAGCTTTCTCGATCTCGGAGGAGCGGCGAGATGGGCGGACGGGTCGACCACGACTACTCGTACCTGTTCAAGTCTTCAAGATGGTGCTCATCGGCGACAGCGGCGTCGGCAAGTCCAACATCCTCGCCCGCTTCACCCGCAACCACTTCTCCCTGACTGCAAGTCCACCATCGGCGTCGAGTTCGCCACCAAGTCTCTCCAGGTGACCTTCCGCCGCATTCGTTCCCCTTCCCCTGTCCCTTTTCTTCGATCGTTCTACCCTGCAGCTGTTCGCCGCGCGCGAGTACATCCTTCGATGGTCTCTCCCCGTGTCGATCCCAAACCGCTGTATCCTGGTCTTCTGATCAAAACCGCCACCCCCCTGAAAGCTGCTCATAGAATTTCTTTCTGTTGTGAATGGGTGGCTCTCATTTGAGCCTAGTTGGATCGTCCGCGTGTGTCACAAATAATCTCGATAGATCATCTGTTCACATGCAGCAAATGCATTGTTCCATTCATTGCCCTGTCATGCCAATCTATGGTCAGAACTCAGAACTATTGTTTTTTTGTGGTTCCCTCATCCGTTCTGCAACTTCTTTTGCTGCATTCTAGATTTGACCTTTAAAAAAATGCAAAAAAAAAAAAAAACTGGATCACACAATGTCACAATTAGTTGGATGATGGAGTGATTGATACGCCAGCTACTTCCTCTGTTATGTAAGTGACATCCTGTCTGTCCTCGGGTGTTACGTGAAACACTAGATTTGGATTTTAGATCGTAAGAATTTGTAGTTTTAGAATTTCAAAATAGATTAAAATATAAAAATTAGAAAACACTAGTTTCTTTAGATTCTTAGACCAGCTAGATATTCAGATCACTCAGCTACTTAAACCAACCAGTTAGCTACTAATAATCTCCCGTTGAAACAAACAATCGCTTATTCTACTTGAAAGCCTGTTTTGTGGGTTGAACAGGACAGACAGCTACTAATTCCTGTGCATTTAGCATTCATGGTGAGTTCTAAATTTCTGAACTCAATACCACCAAGTGCTGCCGGCACATTGTCTGTCTCTGTCTGTATGACCATGAATTTACTGGTGCGTCTGTTCTTTGGCATCTGATTGTAACTTGAGTTGCTAATGCTACCAGATGGAGGGCAAGACAATAAAGGCTCAAATCTGGGACACAGCCGGGCAGGAGAGGTATCGAGCCATAACAAGTGCTTACTACCGGGCACGAGAGGTCTACGACATTGTTAACCGGAAAGCACTGGCCGCCAAAGGAGCGGCTGCTGCCTCTGCTCCGGTGCCTTCCATGGTAAAGCTATCAGCATTGGCGGCAACGCAGGAAATTCAAAGAGGGCATGCTGCTCTACTTAGGGCTGTTTCTATAATCTAAAGTTAAAACAAACGATTTAAATTCTAAACTCAAATTATGAGAATCATTTAGAAATGAGCTAAATTTTAGAAGCTGAAAACACGAGCTTCTTTAAATGTTTACCAATTGTTAGAGGCTAAAACAAATAGAACCTTAATTTGTAATCAAGCTTTTAGAATATGATCTTAAATGTTGTGGAGGCTGTTGCTAATTTTTTTTATCAGTCGCGTCAACACCCGAGTATATCGCTGTAGGTGCAGTTTGTTCAGTGTTTCTTAATCAAAAGTTAGATGTGTGTATTAGGATTCACACCATTACCGTTCGGATTATACAGTGCAAACATGTTCTCAGATTTACTCGTGTCTTTTCGGTTCTTTAGAGTTTAGAGTACGCGCTTAATTTCTGCAAAATGAAGTGTTGAAAAAATATTTCATTAATTCTTGTTTCCAGAATTCCATTATTTTAATAGCAGTGAAGACTGAACTTGCTATTTGTTGGACCGGAAACGGCGACCAGAGGAGGGGTGAATGGGAGCTTTTTTAAAATTTCTGGCTAAAAACTAGCCTTCGGTTTCAGTTCTGTCTTCTGCGGAACAGGCTTCGAACACTACCTTCGAAGGTCTGGTTCGGAGGTACTTCGACACCTTCGAACACAGGCTTCGGAGGAGCAAAAGTTCGAAGCCAAGAAGACTTCGCTCCACTTACAACCCTCGAAAATCTACTCTGCTTAGTCAGTGCAGGCTCCGCACACAGGGTGCTTCGGGCAGGCTTCGCACTTCACCCTTCGCAAGAATGGACAGCCCTTTGAAGACTTCGACCAAGTACTTGGCAGCAGCAACTGGTGCTGAGCTTCGTACACGAAGGTCTACACGCACACAAACAGACTACACTAGGGGCTTCGACACAAGAAGCAAAACTGGCAACAATCAGGGCTTCGCTAGTAAGCAGCGAGGTCACGCCTCCTGTTACACAGAGCGAATGCACACTGACAAAACACACCTCGCACGAAAAACAACATTCGCCTCAACAGGCTTCGGTGCACTAATACAGGCGAGGTATGCAAAGCGAGCTCAAGCAAAAGCACAGGAAACAGGGCTTCGCCGCTTGAACAAGGAACACAGAAAATGAACTCTCTGGATGTATTATAATCGAAGTGTGTGGCTACAGGAGCTCAACAGTAAATGCTCAAAGTGTTAAATGTTACCTACCGAGTCCCCATATTTATAGCCCACAGTTCACCCAAAGGAAGTGACTACACTACCCCTAAGGTTTACAAAAGATTTGACTCTACAGAACTAAGGGGTACAAAAGGTAGTCCACCTTTATTCTGGAGACTTCTCTGTCAGCTTTGCAGAGGGGACAGTGTCAGCCTTTTACAGAACAGACAGTGTCAGCCTTTGCAGTCTTTGACTTTCTGCAGTCTCCCATCGCACGCGAGGGTGCGGTAGCTTCGGTGAGAAGCCTTGAGCTTGGTGGCCTTCGCTTCGCCGAAGATGTCCTCCGATACAATGACGGTTTTGAGCCGAAGCCGTCAAAGCTCTTGAGCCTTCGCACCAACACCTCCGGAGTGGACCACCACGGCTTCGCAGCTACACCCAGCTCGAACTCCGTCAGTCCGTGTACCGAAGCCATGCAGGCCGAAGCACCTCAAGTCATCCTCACTCCGAAGCCCCACCTTCGGAGTACCACCCTTCGAAGTCCCTCCTTCGTCCAAGGCCTTCGCATGAAGCATTCCATGAGCACTTCGTCGCAGTGTCTCACCCCGAGCACACTCCTCGATGAGCCTCACCCGGACCATGCCTTCGATGCGCCTCGACTTCTGAGACCTTCGTCGGGCACCTTCGAATGTCTCCCTCCGGAGCACACTTCGAACCCTTGCCTCCGCAGAGGACTTCTTCCAACCAACTCCGAAGTCACTCCATTCAAAGTACCTTCGAAATGTCTCACCTCCGAGGACTTTGTCTCGGAGTACCTTCAGTCGGAGCCACGCTCCGCACTCTCTGCCTTCACCTGGCATGCCTCGACCCGAGGACCGACCCGGACTACCTTCGTAGCCACCGTGACGGAGCTCCCCGCTCCCCTGGCATCAAGCCTCCCGCTTGACCCAGGTTCACCTGCTGCGAACCTTGTTCGTCGCCTCCGAAGTCCCTGCGCACCACCGACAAGCAGACAAATGTATCCAGTACTCCGGAGACCTCTCCGGGTTATCAACCTCCGGTACACACTCCGGTGTACCGACCAAAGTACCGAACCCTTCGGTACAAATCCAGTCATCGTGTACTGTCGGACCCCTCCGACATGCACACTCCGCTGCAACAGCTGCAGCAAGCAAACACCGAACACCCTTCGGTGAGAACACCTCCGAACAGCCTTCGGAGGTACCACCTCCGAAGCCCCTTCGGAGGTACCCTTCGAACAGAGGGTAAAATCCTGTCAATCACTCATCACAAAACACCGAAACCAACCCTTGGTTTCTCACTATTGATTCATGTCAATAATCCTTAGTCCTGATCCACGGCTACTCACAAACTACTAAACAATTCTTCAAGATTCAGAACTGGGTTTTCTAAGTAGGAATCTTAGTTTCCTTGCACATTAAAAATTGTAGCTTGCTAAATTAATATGAAAAAGACACTCAACTATGCAAGTTGCTTTGCTATACTTTCTAAGCAAGCATATATCTGAATGAATGAGTTATGTTCCGTAGCTACGATCCCCGGCATCCCCAAGACCTGGAACAATGAACCTACAAAGCATTAAAACAAACGTCAAATACCGTTGTCACACACGCTAGTAAAAACTTGACATTCTAATTAGTAATTACCCTTTCTCATTCACATTTTGATCCATAGCTCCTGTATACACACAAATCCTAGACAAAACATTTTTAAGATTAAATGGAACTTTGAAAATAAATACCATAGATGTATCAGTGCATACCCTGGGAACTTTCTATGGAGCTTTTTGAGGGCTGGAGGAGCAGCAACAGCAGATATCTGGATAGCAATAATTATTTAGATAACAATGATGTCTTTGTAATAAAAGGATCATATGGATATTTGTTTGTCTAAGGGACTCACAATTCTTATCTGTGTGATCTCAGCTCCATGATACTTCAGCAAATCAACTGCTGCAGTTACTGTTCCACCTGATAGTTAACTCAAATATTAGAATACAATAATATCATCATCACCATACAATTTTCAACTGCACTATTTGCCCATTTACCAAATTCAACATAAATCCACGTTATAAGAGGGTATCAACTAATAGAAAGCATATACCAGTTGCAAGCATAGGATCCATGAGGAGGATATGACATCCTTCTGGGAATCTATTGGGTAACCTGTATTCAGAAAAGTTAAATACCTTAAATCATAACAGAATTAATAGATATCAGTTTCATGGAAGAATAAGATGATAAGAGCTGGTAGCAAATTCAGATTCACTGCTGCATATAATCAACATAGTTACTTCTCTTGTGTTGTAAAGTAATTTATCAACAAGGAAATTAAACAATGAGTGGCATTCAATATCTTATATGATGTGTTTTACAGCTTCTGAAACACTATATTCTAAATAGTCATAGATTCTTCCAAATAGCTATAATAAGATATAATAGAACCTCCACTAACAAACAGAAATACAGAATGTAACATATATTATGTCTCAATGTAAAGACTAACCAATAAATAAATGACACTTACTTGTTCAAGTAAACAGAGGGCTGAAGTGTTCTCTCATCCCTAGCCATACCTTTAATCAGAAGAAAAAAGGCACCAATATAAACAACCTTGATTCAAGAATAGTACATGGCAAAAAAACATTTATCGTATAAACTAAAGTCAAAGTGCATTAGTAAAGAGATGCTAAGTATTGCACAAAATTGTTAATTTTGTGCATAAACTAGCTGAATCAACCAGCGACATGTTTGCACCAACTCTTGTCCAATACATAGACCTTGGGAACATTAAGCTCATTTTGCAAGTGAAAAGATAAAAACAAAAAACATATGCGTACATAAGTTCATTTTTATATCGTGACCAATCCAGCAAACTGCAAGCTACAAGTGAACATATCGCTGGCAACGCTGGCAAATTCAATGCTACCATAGACAATATTTTTTCTCACCTAAATGGAAAGTTCTAGTTGATGGTAAAACTGATGTCACATGCTCAGCAAGGGCAAGCCCTGCTCGAAGAATAGGCACAATCTGAAGCAATAACTATATAAGTCAGAAGGCACAAAATAAGACTACTTGGAGAGTATGCAAATTTGTGAAAATGCTAAACACAAATACAGACAATGATAGGCTCCATGTGATTGATGGATTCCACAACAGCTGGGCCCATAGGTGACTGGATCTCCCTTACTGTTGTTAGCTGCCAGAAGAAACATGAGAAACCATATAAATGATCATATACTAAACCAAAAATTCGCCATTATTGTCAAACGTGAATGAAAATTTCTGACAGCTATTGTTGTTTCTTCATATCAGTACATTGAACAGTATTTTAACAACTCAAAGTCTTCTACCCAAATCCAATACAGACATCAACAACACGAAATGGCATCTGCTAAAAATAGGAACGTACTAGCCAGTCCCTGGTTGCCTCATACATGAGCAATCTCCCAAGCTCTCCCATGGCATTCCCTGCAAATAATTGTCAGCCGCAAGCAAGACGGCATAGAGGAAATACATCAGAACCATCACACACCAGGCCAGGAATCATCAAATTAGACGATCAAGAGCCACTTACTGAATGCGTGCGAGGGCGTATCATGGTCGCGAAGAACGGAGACCCAGTGACTGATTAGCGGATGCGCCGGCACAATCACCTACCGGGCGCGCAAGAAAACATCCTTATTGATCTAGCAATGCGGGGATAGTGGGACGGGCACCGCGTACCTTGAAGCCGTCCGTAGAGGCGGCGGCGGAGTCGTGGCTGCCGATCTCCATCCAGCGGAAAGGAGATCAGGACGGGACTGACTCGCGAGGGGCCGGGGGAGGCGGCTAGCGGGTTGCTAGGGTTTTGGTTGGGGATGGAGGCGTCGGTATCGGCGGGAATGGAAGAGAAAGCAGCTGCGGCGTTTATGCGGAAAAAATGACAAGTTAGAACTCACCTCTTTAATTATGTCATTTAAGATAATACTCCCAGTTCATTTATTTTTAAATGATACTGTTAACTTTATTTCAACATTTTTACCATTTGAATTTTATTAAAAAATATTTTTGAAATATCATTTATTTATTATTGAATGCACTTCAAACGTAACTTATATTTTTACATATTTATACACAATTTTTAAATAAGACAAATAATAAAATGTTACGATAAAAATCAATTGCGTCATTTAAAAATGAATGGATACTTTATTATTTAAATCAATGATATTCCCTCCATTTATTTATCAATGTCACCGTGACTTTTATCACAACGTTTGACCATTCTTTTTATTCAAAAAAAACTTTTTGAAATGTCACTTATTTGTTATAATTTATTTATTATTGAATATACTTCAATCATAACTTATTTTTCATATTTGCACAAGTTTTTTAATAATATGAATAATCAAATGTGATTATAAAGTCAATAATGTCATGTAAAATGAATGAATGCAGTATATAGGTTAGGTTGAAAATAACAAAAAAAATAGCATTAATAAATTATAAAATCTCTTGTTTATACGTGTTAAGTCACCACATCATATATCTGCTGTTTGTTGCACGAATATTAGAAACACAAGATATGATAATTACTGTGCAAGTAGAAGACAGAAAAGAATGGACTCGTTTTTCATTTTGCAAGCTCACATTCATTTTCGTTTTTCATTTTCACTTTTTTTTCTTAGGGAGAAAGCCTCGTATATTGTGCCAATTATAGTTGGGAAGGCAAGAATGGACTCTTCCTCTTGGTAATACTATTTTGTGTATGGCTTTAGGTCCGTTTGGATTGAAGTTGCTTATTTTTAGCGACTAAAGTTTAGTCTCATTTAGCCCCTAAAATCCCAAACATGATTGCTTATTGAGATTAAACTTAGTCTCTAAAGTTTAGTCCATTAGTCCCTTGGATGCTGCTTATTGGGACTAAAAGTGTCATGCACACTTTATCCTCATTTATGAACCCCTCATTAAATGATGTTTAGTTCCTATATCCAAACAAGATAACTAAACTTTAGTCCCTACTAAAATAAGCAAGTTTTAGTTCTTAAAAATAAACAAGTTCATCCAAACATGGCCTAAGATTATTTCTATATAGCAATAGAGAAGAGAGAAATAAAAGACAGAAAAGAGGATCGGTAGAGCTTGCATGTAGAAGCAGGGAACTTGTATGGCAACACCTAGGTATGCAACGGGAGCTTATGCGGTGTGTTTCGATTTTGGATTATAACAATTTAGTTTATAAGAGAAAAATAGGTTTCATCGGTTTACTGAATTATTATAATCTATATTTCAAATTATAATAAGCTGATAGGATGATTTATCATGTTTGTTTCAGTTTATGAAAAAACTGAATAATTATAATTTAAAATCGAAACAAACAGCTCACGACGAAAAACCGAAGCTTGCGTGGTTGAAGCTTGTGTTTAGAGTTATCGAATCGTGTCCTCTAATATTGCAATATCGATTTCGACCGCGCCATAATCCGCCCTTGAAACGGTACCTGCTGCTTGACACAACTTTAAATTCTGAATTTTTAGAGCCAGTCCAATAAAAAATTCTTATCTAAAACTATAGATGAATTAAAGGTATTTAGTAGAAACAAATATAGTTTTATTTTAAACTAAAAATAAATGTTTAAACTATTTATTATACTAAACAAACTTTAAATCTAATATAAATCTCAGAGTTAGAGATATATCTAAGAGTGAAACTGAAAATAGTGAAGTAGAGCGATCCCAATGACTAATGCTCTTTTCTTTTTTAAAATGACGTCGTTGACTTTTTATAATATATTGGATTATTTGTCTTATTTAAAAATCTTTTTGAAATATCATTTATTTTGTTATAACTTGTTTATTATTGAAGGTATTTCGAGCATAACTTATATTTTTACGTATTTGCACAAGATTTTTGAATCAGACAAATAATTAAATGTTATAATAAAAATCAACTATGTCATTTAAAATTTACACAAGATTTTGAATCAAACGAATGATTAAATGTTTTAATAAAAATAAACTATGTCATTTAAAAAAGACGGCAATACTATTTAAACTACAATCAAACATTATATATCTTAAACCACTTTTTCTATAGCTAGTCAAACAATCGTTTTGGAATGGTGAAATACAGTTCTTCCAAAATATTTTTAAAAAATAATATCATTAACTTTTATCGCAATATTTAATTATTTATTTTATTCAAAAATCATGTGCATATTTTAAAAAAATATAAATTATACTTGAAATATCTTCAATAATAAAACAAAATATAAAAATAATATTTTTAAATGATTTTTCAAATAAAATAAATAATCAAATATCGTAATAAAAGTCAACTATCATTGTTAATTTTTTTAAAAAAAGAGGTATTAGACTATTCATAATGGTGGGTTTCATAACACTGTTTCCTAGAATGCCACGTCAGCTTTACAACTGAATGAAATACCATTTCTCAGTGGAGAGTTTCATTTCATTATTTTCTAGGCTAATCAGTGTAATTAAATGTAACTAGCTCTCATGAAATACCCTCTCTCTGATGAAATAATTTGGCTCTCAATAAGTGTTTTATTTCATTTCATCCGTGTTGAAAATGAGTTAGCATCATATAATAGTGATGACACTAGTTTTTTTTCTCATTAATTGAATGTCATATTTTATTATTGTGATATAGTAATTAATATCATAAAACACTACCTAAAACAATAGTTCACCAATAGAACTTTCGCGCATCACATAGTCACCCGCCACGGGAAGCGATGAAAGTCAAAGTACGCCGGCCGAACCGCGTCCTCGTAGTCCACCCTGTCAATTCAATTCCAAGTTCCAACGCAAGCGTTTCTTCTAGAAGCGTCTTCTCGCAGCGCCGTGCCCATGTGTCCAGGTAGTTTCCCGTCCATTAATCTCACTGCAAATCACAGTAACACGTTGCGCGCACACGGAGAAGAGAGAGAGAGAGGAAGACGAAGAAGCCAAATCCATGGCTGGAATCGTGGATTCTGGAAAGGCCATTTGAATCCCTGGCTGGCTCCAGGTAGGAAAGGAAGCGGACGCCCTGATTGGCTAATTTCATCCAGCGCATGCGGCATCCGCTCCTCTGCTCCGAACAATCCGCCGTTCCCCGGCCGGGCTCGCGGTTTTTTTTAGCTCGTGGCGTGCCTGCCTGCCCAGCCAG
Organism: Zizania palustris; assembly: GCA_019279435.1. Taxonomy (NCBI): domain Eukaryota; kingdom Viridiplantae; phylum Streptophyta; class Magnoliopsida; order Poales; family Poaceae; genus Zizania; species Zizania palustris. The sequence continues at coordinate 3,996,071 of JAAALK010000284.1, forward strand.
CCAGCCTCGCATTCCCCTTGTTGTCTCTTCCCCTCCCTCTGCCTGCTGTAAAGGAGGAGGGGAGGAAAGAGGGGGAAGAGCAGGCCAGAGAGGAGGAGGAGGAGGAGGAGGAACGAGAGGATCCGTCGAGAGGGTAGTGATCTCTGATCTGCTCTCCCCCCTCCTTCCTCGTTCCGGTCTCGGGAGTTAGGCGAGCGCCGCCGGCGGCGGCCGCCAATTAGGCATGTCGGCCTGGTACCTTGCTCGCGGTGCTTCCAAGGTGCGTCGTGTGGGATGGGGATGCTGGGCTTGGGTTGCCCCGTTTTCGTTTCCTGTTGGTTTGTTTCGACTTCATGAACGGTAGATTTTGGAGGAGGTTGAGTTTGGCTTTTGGATTGTGCTGCTGTGCGCAGGTGGTGAGGAGGATCACCTCGGAGACGTCAGTCGAGCTCAAGATTCTCTCCGAGAAATGGCAACTTCTCCTTGCGGGCATCGTCTTCCAGGTATCATCTGATTGATTTCTGTCTTCGACGATCTTACGGGATAGGAAATTCGCACCTCGCAGTGATGGCAATCTCTCCCTTTTTGTCGCAGCGTGTGTTGAGTCCCATTGTCTGAACAATCAGAGGTCAAAAACTTTGAAAAATCGAAAATTTAGCCCTTCCTTTTTTACTTCCATGGATTATGAATTCGAGAATAGAGCAGTTGCATGATTTACATGTGTACTAGAGCGTGATACTTGATATTATTTGAATTCAACTATCCCAAAACGCAACACTAATGTGACGTTTTTCGTACAAGCAGTACGTTCATGGTTTGGCTGCCCGAGGGGTCCATTATTTGCATCGGCCAGGGCCTACCCTTCAAGATCTTGGCTTCATGATTCTTCCTGTATGTACAGTGCTACGCTAATTGCAGATGATTTGAGAACAAGTTTTCATGCCTATCTGTCATGTAGTGGAAATGCTTCCTTATTTTGCTTTTGGTTATTATGCACGTCTTCTAGGAGCTTGGGAAAGAAAGGGGCTACATCAGTGAGACATTGTTTACATTCATCTTCCTCTCCTTTGTTCTGGTAAGTTTTCCTTAAATGTGATTAATTTTATTTATTTGTTTGTTTGTTTAATCTTCCATTCAACTCTGTCTTCTTTTGCCCTATTGCTTGTGTATGATTGCAAAGTGCAAACATGATGGCATTCGCTATGAAAATTGAGTTTATATGATGGTTTACTTTCCTTCAGCCATACCATCTAAAGTTCATATGCGAAGTACATGCATTTTCATGATCCTACTGCAAGATTAAGTTTGCTCAGTGTAACAGTAAAATATTTTTCTTGCAGTGGACATTTCATCCTTTCATCCTTCAAACCAAGCGCTTCTACACTGTTCTTATTTGGCGCAGGGTTCTTGCGTTCTTATGTGTAAGGGTCTCAATAGTTGTTAATTAGTTGTTTGTGTTATGCTGATATTTAGCATATTTCTAATATCTGTTTTGTTTCTCAGGCTTCTCAATTCTTACGGATAATCACATTCTACTCCACTCAACTTCCAGGACCAAACTATCATTGCCGTGAGGTAGGGTGGCTTGTTAGAGCTGACATACGTTCATAATGGCAGATTTTGATGGAGACAAAGTTTTAGTTTGCACTCCATTCATCTCATGCAGGGCTCACCGCTTGCCAGATTACCACCACCTCAAAATGTAGCAGAGGTGCTTCTAATTAACTGTAAGAGGCTATTCTGATGTTTTTCAGTTTTTCAGCTAATCAATTTTAACCACCTCTTGTTTTATGCATGTATATCTTACGTTTGTTGTGTTGACTGCAGTCCCAAGTGGAGTAATTTATGGCTGTGGTGACTTGATATTTTCATCCCACATGATCTTCACCCTTGTCTTTGTCATAACATACCACAAATATGGAAGTATAAGGTGAGATTTTGGCATTGAGACAATCACTCTGGAATTATTGTCAGAAGTTCACTCTATTGGAAATAACACGATAATAAGATGTATTTTTTAAATTCGTTCTCAGGTTTATAAAGATGCTTGCATGGTGCATAGCTGTTTCTCAGAGTCTTCTTATAGTAGCCTCTCGCAAGCATTACAGTGTCGACGTTGTGGTTGCATGGTGGGTACTGGGTAATATGTAATTGTTGTAACTAAATTTTGGCAGTTCTCTTTCTCCTAGTTTTGATGCATCTTGCTTGCTCAGGTACACGGTGAACTTGGTTGTTTTCTTTGTGGACAAGAAGCTTACAGGTAAAAAAGTCCTTGCCCTTTTTTAATTTTTTTTCTTAATCTGTTCCATAACCAGGCTCCAATTTCTTTTATACAGAACTTCCTGACCGGTCAGCAGGATCGACATCAGTACTACCTGTCAGCGTGAAGGAGAAAGACAGCAAGTTGAAAGAAGATAAGACTAGATTGTTGAATGGCAATTCCGTTGACGCTGCTGATTGGGTATGAGACATTACAGTAAATATCTTATTGTAAAATCATGTTACGTTATCCTGAAACTGGGAAATACCATTGTGATGTGCGCAGAGACCACGGACACAGACGAATGGAAAGCAAGTTGAGAATGGGAACAATCATGATACTGAATCAACCAAAACATGACAATTAGCTGATGGATCGATTTCTGCTGCTTGGAATGCATCCCTAAGGTCTAGGCAGGATAATTGGAATGACATCTAACCTCTTTGGTGCCTAGCAATACGATGGAATATGGATTCAGTTCATACTTCAGAATGGCTCCTTGTTGATCGATTCTATCCTGCAGAAGTTTTGTTCCTACACTTAATCTCACTGTGTTGTTTCATTGGTACAGCCCTTTCTTTCTTTTCTGATTCTAGTCATCTCTCTGATTCTTCAACAATTGATTAGATTTTGGGTTATACAAAGTGTCCATAGTTTTGAACTCAATGATATATTCTTTGCCAAGTGTAATCACCTGGAAAAATCTAAGTTTGCCCTGGTCAATACCTACCCCAGAAAATGAAAGTCACATGATTCATTTGATTGATTTGCTTCTTTTTTGTCTACTTTTTGCCGCTTCGCACGGGAATATTATTTGGGTCATCGTTTTTGCATTGAATAGTCCCTGCTGCTCTTGTGTTTTCTCTGAAACTTCGCATGGTCTATGGATGGTTCTAAACTGCTACGTTCAAACTGCACAAGCTTCCCTCCGTGGAAATGTTAATTAGCCAAACATCCTTTCACCGGTACGAATGTCAGCCAGTGTTCATACATCTATAACACCACTTCTGGTACAAATGTAAAATTCCAAAAAATTATCTGATTTTTCGAATCTATATCTATATTATTTAAAAAAATAGTAACGGTGAGTCTGCCACTACCATCACTTTTTAATATATTAAGCCAAAACTATTTAGTTTTAGTTTGCTCTCTATTTATATTAAACCAAAACTTTTTACCTGGATTGTCCGGCGAACTCGATCCCGCTGTTGCTACTTCGACCGAAAAATGAGGATGAGAAGAACAGCATGGCCTCTAACAATGGTCAGTACCCCTAATAATGTTTCCACATTAGGGTGATTAATTCTAAGCTCGGGACTTTTTTTTGTAAATCAGAAAACTACAGAGATGATTGAATGCGTTTGGCTCTAAAATATGTTGAACGATAGGCATGCAATTTATCATATTTGTTTTTGTGCTGCCATATATACTCAACTACAGGGCAATTCATGTAGTCTATTTGATTGTTTTTTATGCACGTATCTACTCATGAATATAAATTTTTCTCTATAATTGTTTTTCTACTCACGACACTTTCGCGTGCACGTAGAAATAACAATGGATAAAATATTCATATGTACTACTAGCTCATATTTAGAATTTTTTGAAATAATATTTTTTAAAAATAAAATTTTAAATGTGTACGGCAGTTTGAAAAAAATTACAAAATAGATACCAATCGGCACTTGGTCGGTTAACTGGCGCCACGTTGGCTCCCTTCAGTGCGCAACGACATTTTTCTGCTGACGTGGCAGTATTTTAATAGCCGATTGGCATCACGTCAGTAGGAGTCGATTGTTCAACGACTGACTCCTACTGACATGACGCCAGTCAACAGAAAGAGCTATTGGCGTGCGCCCTAGTCGGCACTTGATCGGCCGACTAGTGCTGATGTGGTATCAATCAATTGTTACCTATTTTTGTAATTTTTTTAAACTGGCATACAAATTTGAAAATTTATTTTAAAAAAATACTGTTTCAAAAAAATTCCTCATATTTGTTTCTAACTAAATAGATTTATATTTGTACCTACTCACATGAATATAAATTCTCCTATGCCCATGTTAGATGGGAATAGAACTAGTGCCGAAGGCGCTACACACTAGAGTGAGAGGAGGTGGTAATAGAATAATTTTATAAATAAATAAATATATGCAAACGATTGATCCACCGGCGATCGAGCCATCCGCATGCTGTGTAGTGGACTGGAGACGCCATAGTTTTTCTCAACGGCGGCAGCGATATGATCGTTTAAAAATGCCAGCAGGCAGCATCTACCAAATCGTTCAAAAGCTGTGCAAAGTGTTGTACCCACAAATTGACAAATCGGTCACTGTTATCTTGCCCTAATCAAATGTGTTGCCATTATATATCGTGTCGTGCTTTGTTAGAGTTATAGCGTAGTTCGACATAAAACTTAAATTTATAATGAAAAGCGAACAATTCACGATATATTCCAATACACCCTCTCACACGAGGCCCTATCAAACCTGGAGCGTAAAATAAAAGTGAGTTAAAATTTTTATTTAATTGTACATCAACCAAAATTCAAGCTCATGATTTATGACTCTGATCCCATATTAACTTAGTAATTCCAAATTTAAGCTTAAAATCTAACTCTGAATACTCTTCTAACATGTAAGCATGACGCAACAACCCCCAAACACAACCACGCACAAGCAGCAGGTCGTTGCGCGTGCACGGCGTGTACAGAGCAAGCAGATGGACGTACGTGGAGCCACTTCGTACAGTGCTGTCCTAGGCAGAAGACCACTAGCTTAGCTGCATATATCGTCCTTCAAAATCCAAAAGTGGAGAAACGTACCTGTAATGCTGCCGCCACGATGCAAAAAATGCAATAATGGAAGAGTGCCAGGCCGGTGCTGAGTGCTCGTCCCATTTCGCCCAGCCCATGATGAGGTGCATGCATGCTGCCTTAAACGGCACTATATAATAAGTTGCACCACCGTGCAGTGGTGCAGCAGAGAGCAGCAGAAATCTAATACACACAGGTGTTCATCCGAGCAAGGTAGGCAGGAGAGATTTGAGGATGAGGCTGGCCATCGTCGTCGTCGTGGCTGCAGTGGTGGTTGCCGGCGTCGTCGCGGTGGAGGGCGCCGGCGAGTGCGGGAGGGCCTCCGCGGACAGGGTGGCGCTGCGGCTGGCGCCCTGCATCTCCGCGGCGGACGACCCGCAGTCGACGCCGTCGAGCAGCTGCTGCTCGGCCGTGCACGCCATCGGGCAGAGCCCCAGCTGCCTGTGCGCCGTGATGCTGTCCAACACGGCCAGGGCCGCCGGGATCAGGCCGGAGGTCGCCATCACCATCCCCAAGCGCTGCAACATGGCCGACCGCCCCATCGGCTACAAGTGCGGAGGTACATAGATCCCACAATTTGATCCATCAATAATGCTTTCACTTACTACCTACTAGAAAATATTCAATAAAAATATTTTAATACATCGTTAAAAGATATTTCAAACATACGGAATATTCGGCAACACTATTTTCAACACCGAGATATAACTATATATATATAAACCCTTGTTATTATGTTTCGGTACTTAAAACTAATGTTTCGTGCGTGTGGGTAAAATATTTTAATTTAGATTTGATTATGTTCTAAGTATCGAAACATCATTTTTTTAACTCATAACGTTTGGAATCTAGTTTCAGCTCATCCTTCCACGAGATCGTTGTCAGTTTTGTTGCATTGTTCAACAGCGGCTTCTTTGATTTCACAGATAACACGCTGCCCTGAGCTGAGTGATCGAGGCTGCACGTGCCACTTCTGGTCAGCATGGATGGACGATATGATCCCGTACGTGTCGATCGGAGGCTTTAATTTGTGTGTCGGAATAAAGCGAGTCCTGCATGTAATGTACCGTGTACACGTGGGGCTCTGGCAGCATCGCCGGAATATATATATATATATATATATATACACACACGCACGCAGTCGCTTGTGTTTGTGCATCAGCTCGTGTGAATTGGCTGTTACTACATATAAGAAAGGAATTAAGCTTTCTTTGACAAACCACAGTGTTTAATAAGCTAGCGACTAATCTCAAATTATGATCCCGGCCACCTTGACGTTGACGTCGTCTAGCTTGATGATGAAATACATAATTAATTGGCCTTACGGTTGACTGCATGCACGTATATACGTGAATAAGATTACCTACGTTCACTCTCGATCGTCGTGATATTATCAATGGCACGTACAATTAACTTTAGAGAACTCTTTCCACGTATTTTTTAAGAAAAACGGCGGAAGACCGATATATTAGATTAAAGATTGAGAATAGACGAAACGAGGAAAGAGATTAACAAAAGGGTTTAATTTGGTTGAGCTAGCTCACTAACCGTGTGCTAACCACTGACTCCTTGTCAAAAAAAAACTCATTTTTCCCTTGGACATCGCAAGTCCAATATTTTTTACCCCAGACCTTAATTGGATGATTGATGTATGTACTATACCACGACATTGTTTTAGCGTAGATGTATATCGATAAAAAGGTGCATTTAATGTTAATAAAATTGTCGGTGATGCATAATTATGGCAGACTGTATGTCGACAATAGGCATAAATAACAACTAATAGAATGGTGCATTTACCGATAGATTTTCTGTCGACGATTCAGATGCAGTGGTACAGCGATGGCAATAGAATCGGGTGAATACAATAGTGCAACACTTGAAAATTAATATTAAAAATCTGGCATGTATAGTAGGTTTAATCCATACCTCTGGTTATTGGCTTCAAATTTGGACAGTAGAAGCTAGACAATACAACAGACACTAATAGAAATCGAACTCACAAACAATCAGGTGGTAGAATCAGGTCCAATCTAAACAAGAACCTAAATTGCGATTACTCTGAAATTACTAATACGGAAATCAGTTTTACAAACAGGTATTTTGACTTCATCAGATACAAATACACAACTGTACGTCTCACATAAAGCCTGTAGAAATATTACATTTTCACATGGGGGTCCACGTATACAATCCACTAGAAACGATTGATTTATGTGGACCTCCTGTAGAAACGTCTATAAAATGAATGGCGTATAATTATTAGAAGTACCATAAAAAATTTTAAATACAATCACAATTTCAAAATGCAGGATTAGAGTTTGCACAAATACATGCTTTTGTTATTTCCACTATTTGTCTGTCTGGCTAGTTGGACGGGCGGCTAGGGACGGCGTAGCAGCAGGAGCGTACGGGCAGCGGCGGGGCACCCGGATGCATGTCACGGTGACGACAGACCTGCTCCGCCATGATGACGGCAGTGGGGCGTGCGGCGTGCGCGCGGTTGGGGGGGGGGCGTGCCGATGGCGATAGTGGCGAGAGTTCTATCTGATCGGAGGAAGAGAGAATGCGGAAAGAGAAGAGAGGAGATAATTGTAAAAAAATAATTTTTTAATTAGCTTAGTTATATTTAATCAAGGGATAAGATTGAATTTACCTTTACTAAAAGGTAAATAGGGCACAATAAACTACTCTATATTTTCACCGCCCATGCGTAACAAAGCTAGAATGGGATCAGAGAATTAATCAACAATGAAACACACATACAACACATATCTTGATCTCCCATGTACATAAACAAGAACACAGATGAACACCAGTAATTAAGTTGATCCCAGTAGAAAAAAAGTTAAAAATGTATACACTATCCATCCCCATCCGATTAATGTTGCCTTGCATTCATGCACGCACAATTGCACATCTCACCGGCCAGTTGGGTGGACGAGCTGCGAGAACACCACGCTGTTAGCGATGTCCTCCTCGTCCATGTCCTCGCTGATCAGCTCGAGCGCTGCGACATTGGCGGCCAGCATGCTGCTCGCCGCGGACGTGGCGCTGCTGCTGCTCATGCTGTCCGCGTCGTCCGTCTTCCCGCCGTTCTCGAAGGTCTCCTGCATCTGCAGCGCGAACTCGAGGTTCCAGAGCACGTCGCCCATGGACGGGCGGTCCACGCCGTGGTCGGCCAAGCACTTCTCTGCCGTCTCCGAGAACTTCTTCAGGCAGTCCGGCGCGATGGTGCCGTTCACCGTCGGATCGATGATGTCCTGCAAGGTTCCCTTCCTCTGGCAGCTCAATGCATGGTCGGCGAGGCTGACCTGCTCCCTCGGAAGGCTCGGGTTTAGGGCTGGCCGTGCGCAGAGCACTTCGAACAGCACGACGCCGAAGGAGTAGACGTCGGACTTCTCCGTCAGCTGCTGCCGCCGGAAGTACTCCGGGTCGAGGTAGCCGAAGCTGCCTTTAACCATGGTGCTGACGTGCGTCTGGTTCATGGCCGTCGGGCCCGTCTTGGACAGGCCGAAATCGGAAACCTTGGCGACCCACTTCTCGTCGACCAGGATGTTGGTCGTCTTGACGTCGCGGTGGATGATCGTGTACTTGGAGCCGGTGTGAAGGTAGTGGAGCCCGCGTGCGGCGCCAATGGTGATCTCCAGCCGTTGCTTCCACGACAGCGCCGGCTTGCCTCCCTTGTACAGGTGCTCGCGGAGCGTGCCGTGCGCCATGAAGTCGTACACCAAGATCATCTCGCCCTCATCCTCGCAGCAGCCGATGAGTGAGACCAGGTGCTTGTGCCGAAGCTTGGACAGCATCTCGATCTCTGTCTGGAACTCCAGCACGCCCTGCTCCGACGACGGGTTGCTCCGCTTGATAGCCACCTTGGTGTCGCCGTCGACCACGCCCCGGTAGACCTTCCCAAACCCGCCCACGCCGATCACAAGCGACTCGTCGAAGTTCTTCGTCGCCGACTTGATCTCCGCAAACGAGAAGTGTCGACACATGGCCGTGATGTTTGGGTTCAGGACGGCGCTTTTGCCGCCGGACGACTTGCTTGCGCTGGTGTGCGAGTTGCCGCCGTACACCGGCAGCCACCCCGACGAATGCGACGCACTGCTATTCAGCGCTCTACTCTTCTTCGTGTGATACGCAACGAAGCAGATGGCCGCGATTATGCCAAACGCGGCGGCGCCACCCGCGGCGCCGCCGATCACGATAGCGCTGAGGTTGCTTGGCTTGGTCACGAACTTTCCCTGAGCTAGAAGCTCAGCTTCTACGAGCATCTTGGAAGGGTCGGGGTTTGGTCCGGCCAGGTTGCCAGAGGTGTCACTCATCTTGAATATCTCCAGGCCATTGAGTATAGCATCAAAGAACTCCGATCCACTCCCAACAGCTGGGAAGAGTTGGATCCACAGGACCTTGTCGCCGGGGCCATCGGGCATGATCGCCGCGTAGTCCTTGTAGACGGGCACGTTTTGTCCCCCCCAGGCGACGACGTCGGCCGCAGACTGGGCGGTCTTGTTGTTGATCATGATGTCGAACACCCTCTGGTTCGCCTTGCTCAGCAGCAGCTCGCAGAAGTGGAGCCGAATGATGTAGGTGAACTTGCCATCCACCTCGAACACCCATGTCAGCTTGTAGTTCTGGTTCACCTTTGGGTCAGGCCCCATTGATCGGCTGTTGAGGTAGACGCTCGCCGGCGCGGCGTACTCAGCGTCGGGATCGTTCTTTGGGTACTTGATCTGGACCGTGTCGTTCGCTTGGAACGTCACGCCGACGGCGGCGCCGTAGATGTACGGCGTGTCGTCGTACCAGTCGCGCGACAGCCCGGAGTCGTTGGTCGGCGCGACGTACGACCCACCGACGTTCAGGCGGTACATGGTCTGCATGCTGCTGTCAGTGGTGCTCACCTCGCTGCCCGCCATGTCGACGCTCGCCGCCGCCACGCTGAAAATGTTGGGCATGGAGATGATCTCGATGCCATTGATGAAGGCGTAGGACGCGTTGTTCATGGCCGTGGGTGTGAAGGTGAGCGACAGGGATCCGCTCGTCGACGGCGGGAGCGTGAACTCCCTGACGATGTACGCCTGGCTCAGCGCCGTGGCCGTGATGTACACGCTGAAGTTGCGGAGCAGCGTGACGCCGGTGGAGGTGGACACCGAGAAGAAGAAGTTCTCGGCGGGGAGGCCGTGGTAGGCCGCGGGGTAGAAGTGTAGCCTAACCCAGTGGCGCTCCTCCCCGACGGAGAACTTGTACGCGGTCTCCTTGGTGAACACCCTCGCCGTCATGTACGGCACCGGCGACGGGAGAGAAGGGTCCTGAGACTCCGCGTTCGCCATGACAGACGACTTCCCGCCGTCGACGAGCCACGTGCCGTCCTTGTCAGGCAGCCACTTCCTCCCGTCCACGTCCTGCCCCTCCTTGTCGGCTCCACAGTTCACCAGTATGGACTCCGTCGGCTTGTACTTCTCTGCACCGGCGAATGCAAGAACCCCCATCACCGCCACAAGCTGCAGGACATGGTGACCGCCTGCCATGCCCCGCGCGCGATCGAGGTGCTCGTCGACCGTACGGGAAGGAATTGAAGCAGAGGAGGGAGATCGAACAGAGGTGTGTGTGCCTCTGCAATCTCCACCTCCAAGGGGACGCTTGTTTGGGGGAATAAGGTGGCAGACGAGCTTCACCGGCGGGCGGCGGGAAGGAGAGGCCGCTCAAGACGGGCGCACGGGAGCGTTTGGCGGTTCGTGCCTTCCGTTTTGCTCCTCTGTTTTCTCCCTTGGATTGTGTGGCCGCCTACACCATGCCTAAGAAAAGCTCCTGCTAATCTTTTTCTCTAAGCCAAAGCTGCATGCTATATTCATTACCAATTACAGGGTTTAAAGTATGAACAAAGCACAGATGGAGAAGAAGAAAAACACGTAGGAAATAAAAACAACATCGAAACAAAAATTATGGTAAAATACTCACTACTTGCTTTGCTCCGCCTTGAAGCCACATACGCAATTCATCCAAAATGCGGTTCGAGTAGAACCCCTATTGTGGACGCAATATCCTGAAAGATGCATCTATTCCTCTCTTTTCAGAGCACCCAAATAATTAGGACGAAAGCCGTTTTCGTTCTCTTTCTAGTCTTATCATGAAAATTTTTTGTGTCTGTACCACCGTTGAAAGATCGATGACTCCATACTCCTTTGGGTCATGGCGAAGCGGATCCTTAGTCTGGACCAAAGCTCCTGCTAATCTAATCCGACGGTTATAATTGCGACTGTTTTAAAGTAATTTAAGAGATATTTAAAATTCACTTGTAATATTCTCGTATAAGAAGTTTCTTTGATAAAATCTAGTCTTAAAATCTTCTTACCCTCTAGCGGACTTTAAATATTATATTATCTATATAACTGGAATTTACTTATAAAATCTCTTATTTTTTCTTTTGGTTATATCTTTTTGTATCATTGATGAATGACGTCGTAGCGGATAGAAAATAAGAAAATAAGAGTCACTCTTTCCACTACAAGAAAATACTAAAATACTGTCGGCCTTTTTAACTTCCGTCGGTATTTTTGAAAACTGATGGAAGTTAAAGGGGGAAAAGATGGCACAATATTTTATCTGTATTTTTGGCTAGTCCTTTCCAGTTTATTTGTTCACGCTAATTAATTGTGAAAGACCCGGTTCTGCCTCAATTTAAAATTTAATTATCAGTCTATTTTTAAAACTATAAAAGGCCTTTAAAAACTATTTTAAAAAAACTACAAGATCGAGGATGCGGTCCGAGTCGGACAGAGGAAAAGAGGAGGGAGGGAGAGGAATATTTATAGGTTTTCTTTTTACAACAACACTCAAATTAGTTTATCTTTGTTAAAACTAATTTATGTGCTCTAAATTTCAAGTAAAATCCCATCAAATATTCTGAAAAGGTGGAATTTATATAAAAAATACTCCCAACCTTAATATGATTTTTAGCTCAAGGCTTTTAATCGTCGGAAATTTATTAAATGGTATCTACAAATACATTAAAAAGTGAAAACCTGGGTCATGGCACATTTTCATCCAGAATCATATTTAACATTTCATTTAGTATAATAGGATCCAAATTAGTTTACCACGTGCTCTAAAATTTCAAGTAAAATCCCATCAAATATTCTGAAAAAGTGTAATTTATAAAAAAACACTCCCAACCTTATATGATTTTTTAGCTCAAGGATTTTAATTTTTGGAAATTTATTAAATGGTATCTACAAATACATTAAAAAGTGAAAACCTAGCTCATGTCACATTTTCAGGATGATATTTAACATTTAATATAGTATAATAAATCTAGACATTGCATTATAGTTTATGAAATGTCAAATCTGATATATATTAGGTTATAATATCACGGGCACTACAAAAATCCAGCAAAATTCCGTCGGCATCCGACCGACAGAATTGAAGCGGTTCGACAGAAATTATTAGAAATTTATTAAATGGTATCTAAAAACACATTAAAAAGTGAAAACCTAGGTCATGGCACATTTTCATCCCATGATGATATATAACATTTCATACTACAATAAATCTAGACATTACATTATAGTTTATGAATGTAAAATCTGATATTAGGTTATAATATTACAGACACTATAGGAATCCAGCAAACTTCCGTCGACTTAGCCGACAGAAGTTAGATCTTTTCGACAAAAGAAGTCAACTTTCGTCGGCCGATGGAAATGGTTCCACGGAAATTGGCTAACTGCGTGTAGTGGGGAAGACCGCGTGTGCATGTGTATGCTAATTAATTTAATACATTATGCTTTTAACTAAAAATTAGTGCTCCAAAAATGTGGAGACGACGCAGCAGGTAAAAGTGGAGAGAACGATCGATCTTGTGGACATTATCGGCTGCGGATTTAGAGGCCAAGCGCCATTTCAGAGGGTGAGGAAGCCCTATATATAGAGGAGCTCCTCCCGCCATGGACGTACACCATACTACGACATACCTTCCTCCCTTTGGCGCCCTCCGCCTCCGGCTGTGCCGCTGCATTTGCATGCACGTATAGCGAGCGACCAGCTGAAAGAATAAGCCATTATGTGGCCAGCCTACGGACAGCTCGTCGTCGTCGCCGCGGCGGCGTTGTTTCTGCTATCCGCCGGCGGGTTGCCCCAGACGGCGCTGGCCAAGAGGGGCGGCGACGAGGTGGTCAGCCCGCAGGTCTCCGACATCTGCGCGCACACCCCGTTCCCGGAGATGTGCCGGGGCACGGCCGGGCGGCACGCGTCCAAGTACCCGGTGATCGACAACGCGGCGGTGCTGAACATGCAGGTGGACGCGTTCGCCAGGCGCGCGGAGCAGGCGAGGAAGCACGTCACCGAGGTGTCCCTAGGCGCGCCACCGCAGCAGATCCAGGCGCTGAGCTTCTGCGACACCATGTACATGAACAGCCAGGACACCATCGGCGCCGCGGAGCGGGCGATCACCTTCAAGGACAAGGCCACGGCCAACATCATGCTGCAGCTCGCCGTCCAGGACTTCGAGTCGTGCGACCGGCCGTTCCAGCAGAACGGGATCATCAACCCCATGGAGAAGTTCGACGCGGAGCTCAAAGAGATGGCCAACAACTGCATGGCTCTCACCAACATGCTCTGATCGATCAGCCATGCATGAATTATACACACATATGACATATATCTATATATCTATACGTACATACACGTACATATGGATGAGCTGCCACTGCACGGCATGCAGGAAGTCCATAGATAAGGGAGGACCTGTGTTTTTTTTGTTGTAAACTCATTTACTAATTATTATGTCTTTTCTTGATGACAGTGTGTCTAAATTTGTAACGAGGAGCTGAGGGCCTTTTTCGTTTGTCATTAATTGACTGGTTTCACTTCCTTCGATTTGATTGATTGCTCCTCAGCTCTAGGTTGTTCTTGCTGCTGCTACTAAATGGTTTATAATTATTCCCATAACAGTTTTGCTAAACATATATCGACCAATTTTCTGCATGATTTTTGAAAAATAAGATGTGAAACCGACTGTAAAGGGCAATCACGCCTCCGCACCGTTGGATTGAAATCTGACAGGTGTTAAAGGAGACTTCGTTGATGAACTCCGCACATGATTGGATCTACCTTCGTACCCTTCATAAACCTCCACCCTTTTCGATTCGCACCGAACAACATTGTTCCGTGACGCTGTCTTTTATAATAATTTTACCTGTATATATCTTTTCTCCCGTCGACCTACCAACTGTCGACGGTAAAACATTCAGTGGGCCTGAGTTTTTTTTGTTGTTACGTGAAAAGACACGCAAAATTCTTTTTCTCCTGTGTTGCGGGAGAAATTTTCTGACAGGGTGCACAACGCACGGAGAAATTAGCTGACAGCCTTTTCCCCAACTTTTCGCAGGCGGCGCAACCTTTCCTGCCATCCCGTCAGTCGAAGGGTCGACGTATCTGACGAGAGGTATTTTTTCCTGTCAGACTCTATCGACTGCTCAGTTGTCGACATGGAATCTCGACGGATGAGTCGACAAAGATCTATTTTTGTTATTTTTAAATGAATATCGGAATTGTGATTTCAAAAAAATATTTCGAAAAATTGTGCAGGTAAGTCTACACGTGCAGGGAGGTACAACACGTGCATAATTTTCTCTATCATACAAATTTTATCATAAATATTATTAGTATTTCACCTAGGCGTAATGATGAATTAGTGACGAGTCAAGTTGTGGAAATTACCAGTGAAAGTGAATTGGGATTTGGGAGAGCTCGATACGCAGAAAGAGGGGCAAACAAAACGATCTCTCTACAAATTAAAGGCCAGATGACACTAGATGAAGTTCTCATTACATATTAATTTTGGACTTAAAGAATACGTTTGCTGTCAAAATTTCAATTAAGTAGTATTGCAAATGATTGTTCAATTTCAAGATATTACTTAGAGGATGTTGTAGGTGTCCTCTAGATTATTATTATATTTGATTTTGTATTTATTCTACTCATAATGGAGGACTTAATGAGGCCTTTATGTGTTGTGGCAAACACTAAAAAAAATCTATTGATATTGTAAGTGTAGGGAGTACCTTTTTATTACAAAGACATTACTTGGTGACTTACTAAACGATGGTTGGGAATAATTTCTTAAGGAGATCAAATCCTTTTGCATTTGCATGAACATGAAATTTAGATAGTAGATTTATATTGCGAGTATATTCGTTTACCTAATTCGTAAGTATGAATAGTAATACATCAATATTATTTTTGTCTATGATATAAAACTTATTCACCTCTACATTGCATTGCGCATATATGCTGAGACAATACCACGATTATTCGAAGTAGATATGTTCAATGTTGGTTCTAGCTTCTATCACTTTGTGTCTCGATCAGTTCACATATCGCGACCAATCAACGTTATCAGGCTTATCACAGTCACATATCGGTAGACGTCATTTGCTGAGATTTGTTACACCAGCGCTAGCGCTCGACGCGCGCCAGGAGTACAAGGGCTAAAGCAAGAAGAACCCGTGGTGCAAGAAAATGTACTGCAAACTAAATCATCTACAAAAAAACCACGTTACAGTAAGTGAAACAGAGAACATAAATCAGATAAGATAGTACTCCGCCAACTTTCTCAGGAAAAAGTCTACAGCAGTCGCAACTGTGGCATTTTTACAGTGATAGCAGTCACGGTAACAAACACACTGGTGGAGCAAACCTACCACCACCAGAGCTTTTTTGCCATTACCCCACTCTTTATGTCAAAGACAAAGATGTCGATAACAGCAGCTTCTAAAAAAGCTTCTCTTTGTCACAAAATTCAAAAATCAAACTCGCCTGTAGCCTGCAAATCGTAAGTAACATGCAAATGTCAATAATTGGAGCACTCCACGCCAACTGAACTGCGGCTTTCCAAGCATTACAGGTAGTCCGCCATAATTTTGTTGGAGGCAATAGTTATTGTTTAGTTTAAAGAGATTAGAAGAGATTGTAGAGCTATTCAAAGTTCCCACAGGAACTATTGACAGAAAGGATGAAACTTGTCGAGCAAAACAAATTTGTAGGAATTGTACCTAATTAATGGTTTCCTAAACAGTGAGCTATATGATTCTACAAACCATTCAAGCTTCAGATTCCTTCAACTTACCGGAAAAATAGTTTTGGTCATCACCACTGCTGTTAATAGGGAAGTATCAACCGCAAACCACTATTTGGAGTTCCATCATGAACAAAAATTAAGTGTTCGTGAATTACTATCCAAAAAGACACATTTATTCCACGTAAACTGTTTGATGCATTTAATTTCAATCCCATTTTTACTGCTCCAATTATGTGGAGATAACTAAAAATTTACACTTATAACACTTATAACTAAAAAGACATGAGTATCCCTATTCAAAAACAAAACAAATATGTACCTAAATACCCAACTGTTCAACTATATCAACATAGATCAAAAGTAAAGGTTCAAAAAGTGTGTTCACAAGTTCGACAAAAGTTCAAGCTAACTACCTTGTTGAATAGAACATCTCTGCCATTCAAATGCATGATCCCATCCTTTAAAGTGCATTTCCAGCGGTTCTTTGTCCTTGCCACCTGTGTAAACCAGTGAAGAGATAAACCATGAGACGCTAGAAATAGAGGCAAACCAATTTCTGCTTAGCTGGTATAATTAACATAAAAGTAAGCATCGCTACTTTGTCAAATTGTGCGAGGACAAGGTGCTGTGTATTAGGTTCGTCCTCCCCTTGCTCAAGGTCATCTAACTCATCGTCGTCATCGTCATCTTCATTAAGAGGAGGCTCATCATCATCCCCTACATCATTTCTTGGTTTAGGTGTTCCAACAGCTGGTGTGGGTGCTCGATATTCCGCTAAGGTACATAATAAAATATGCCTATAATCAGCAACATAAAAAATAATATATCAAACCAATCAAATCCTATGGTTTCAGGAGAAACTTACATGCTTCTCCAGGGGTATTATAATCTTCAGTTGGAACTCCTTGGAAATAAAATTGCTGAAAAATGTAACAGCACAGTTAGGAAAATTAAAAGAGATTTAAGATAACCCCATTGAAAAATTAGAACTTTAGAACTTAGAAGTATACATCATTATAGTCATCCTGTACCCCATCCTGCTGAGGAATAGTTGGAACTACTATTGTTTCTTTTGTGGAAGATGCCTCCTTAGTAGCTGTTCCTTGCTTGTTCACAATGGAACTCCAAAGTTGCTGTGCGTTGTCCTAAAGATGAAAAACCAAAAAGAATGAGGACTTCTCAAACCAAACCAAATCATAATTTACAAACAAGGTTTAAAGATCTAATTAAGACCTTGTTAACAATAAGCATAAACGAATCTAGGTAGGAGCCTCTCCTACTGATTTGCCTCAAAAAAAAAAAAACAATAAGCATAAACACAAACAAAAAGCATCCCTATTCCCTACAGAATAAAAATAAGAATACATCAAGAACTGAAGACATGATAAAATGAGTTGTAATTTGTTACAAGTATTCAAAACATTATCATTGCATATGGAAAGCTTTCATAAATTTTGCTGAAAGTTTCCAACCAGGTTGTGAATTGATACACCATGATTGGTATAAAGATCCCTGAAGGCATGCTTTCATGTGCCTGAGTCCTATATTCGTCCTCTAGAGGTCCATGTCCATATTTGCGCATAAAGTACAAATTGCGTCTATGCTGACTTAGAAAATTGCTTCCAAATTATTTGAGTGAAATCCATTGTTGAATACTTGGATCCTAGTTGCCTCGTTGAATCAATTGTTAGAATCCTAACACTAATAAACTAGATGAATTGCAATTGCTCACGAAGTACAAAATATGATTTTCCTAGTTTGGGAGTGTTAAGGGCATCGGTACATAGGGTAGGAAGCCCTCGACTGCGTAGATCGTAACGATAGGATAGGTTAGTATAGGGTTGATCCCTTTGCCGAGCTATGTTGGAGAACGGGAGAGACTTAGAGAATTGAGGTAAGGATTGTAGATTGATCTTTATTTCTTCCTTTCCTAATTACATACTATGGACCCTTTATATAGAGTAGGGATCCCCTTTATTTATAACCGACTATATCTTAACTAATCTAGATAACTGTCTAGGGAAGCAAATCCCCTAATCTAGGAAACAGCCCGACCTATCGCGCGGGTACTGTTCACTTCTGGGCTAGGCGGCCCTGGCCCGTGGCATGACATCCCCCCCCTTGAAGATTAGCTCGTCCTCAAGCTAGCAGAGCGAGCAAGGAACTATCGACGTCTTCCTATGTGACAGACCGGCGAGGCTGCACCAAGAAACCATGTGTTCCCTGCGCCAAAAAGACATGGAGAATGTACTAAAATCTCAAGTGATCGGCCCCAACAATGACAGCCACTGCATTCTGAGCACCACGATGTACCTGGCCAGAGGGAAGGCACATAAGTCAGCCTTGAATTCTTCTTGGCCGATCTAGAACGAGGCATCGTGGTACATTCACCCGACTTTGATTATATGGGCTATGTTAACATATTCATCAATATCCCTGTCTCTTTGAAGCATCAATTCCAAATATCGAAAGATATCTTTCTTAGACACTACTTGACCTTCCAAACTAACATCTCCCTCCTCATATGTAGTAGTGCTAAAGTCACATCTCACATATACAGTTTTAGTCCTGTTAAGTTTAAAACGTTTGGGCTCAAGAGTCTGCCTCCACAACTCCATTTTCCTATTTACTCTCATCCGACTTTCATCAGTGAAAACCATACACCAAGGGATATCCTCTTGGTAAATTAACATGAATAGTTTCATTGTCTACAAGTTATATAATGTTATAAACCATGGCACCCATATTTGTGATTATCATTGCTTCATGTATTGTGATATATTGATGTATATCACCATTACAGAAAGTGACTACACAACCTATACACTATGTGTTATATCAGTTACTACCGCAAACTTTTAAACTACCCCAAAAACAATTGTTGTGAGTTATGAGTTGTGACGGTGGCAAAAATTCATTAATATGTTGTTATGGCGATGTGGTGAAGCGTGGTGACCTACACAACTTTACAATGCTTACGGCACACGGAGTGGCGTCTCTATAGACAAATCGGTGTCATGGCCTCAAATCATAGGCCAGAGGGCCTGGCCCGCCTATGAACAGTTTGCGCGGTATTGTAGCAGTTAGGTTAAAGAGTCAGTTTTAGATTAAATTTTGTTTAGATTATTCTGTTTCAGATTTAGTAGATTAGATCAATTAGAGGGCTGGTCTTGTGTCTATATAAACATGGCCCCAATAGTTGTTTAGGTCATCGAGAATTCAGTTTAGGCTTTGCCTCCCTATATCCCCTGCCTCGTTGGTGCGTAAGTCCGTTACGGCTCCACCGCGCCGATGAGGTCCAGGCCCTCGACCAACTACTTCATTTTCCTTTCAATAAAGAAGACTAGTTCTGTAGAATCCCTGTACCTGTGACAATCTGGTATCAGAGACTACTGGTTCACCCACCATGCCTCTGATTGCCATGGGTTCAAGGAAAGACGCCAATTCCACTAGCGACGACATCGACAAACATCTGGATCACCTTGAGGAGCTAATACACTCGCTCATCGGCAAAGTCAACGACATCAAGCAACAACAACAGACATGTATTGTCACAATCAGCCGCATAGAGGTGGCACAAGGCACGCTAGGAGCAGACCCGGAGCAGGCTGACACAATTGAAGAGAAGCTACAACTGATCCAGCCCTTGGAGGAGAAGGTAGCCGCGTTGGAGGTGCCCGTCCAAAATCCTAGCCAACAACCTCCCCAGGCTGCCGCTAATCACGTGGATCCACATCCACACCACTAGGGAGGGAGGCGGCCAGAGCCGCCCCGGTGGCAGCGCGGGCGGCCTCGGCACAGCCAGGTTAAGCGGCAACGGCTCGATCGGTGACATCAACAGTGTTGCGGAGGCCAATGCTTCTTCCCTGACCGCATAGAGCACACCCTCACGCGCACGGATGATGGCCTAGCCAACGGTTGGTGGATTGACGTGGGATGCCTTGGCGACACCAACAGCCCAGCTCGAGGACAAGTTGGTTTTCAAGGGGGGAAGAGATGTCATGGCCTCAAATCATGGGCCAGAGGGCCTGGCCCGCCTGTGAACGGTACCACGTAGTACTGTAACGGTTAGGTTAAAGAGTTAGTTTTAGATTAAATTCTGTTTAGATTATTTTGTTTCAGATTTAGTAGATTATATCAATTAGAGGGTTGGTCTTGTGTCTATATAAACAGGGCCCCAATAGGTGTTTAGGTCGTCGAGAATTCAGTTTAGGCTTTGCCTCCCTATATCCACTACCTCGTTGGTGCGTCAGTCTGTTACGGCTCCACCGCACCGACAAGGTCCAGACCCTTGACCAACTACTTCGTTTCCTATCAATAAAGAAGACTAGTTTCGTAGAATCCTTGTACCCGTGACATCGGTGTGGCGAACAATATAGAAAAATAGCTTACAGGATTTAGAAAAGTATATCAATATATAAGTACTAAATTGCAAATAATAATAGCAACATAGTATTATAAAAATAGCAATATAATATCAAGTTGCAATATTGTTACTTTAGATACCTTACATGATAAAAAATATATAATTAAAATTGCAAATTATGTCTAATGACTAATATTATGTTTAAAAGTTCAGTTTAAAAATCTATTTATATAAATTTGACCAAACAACCTATTTAACGTCCAGCCCATTTAAAGCCCATTTCTCAACCCTAACTCTAGCTTCACTTAATCTCTCCCACATCCTCCCTCTCACCTTCCTCTCCAGCCGCCACACAACTCTCCCACACAATTTTCTATATTCATAAAAGTACTTACATTGCTGCGCCACAACGCCAGTATAATCAAGTATAATGCTGCATTAATAAGAGTAGAGAAAGGACTTATACTTGTTTGCCAAATTATAGTCACAGACATTCTTAATTTCAATGCATGCAAAAGAAAGATTCAAAATTGCATACTTGCATCTAAATCACTAAGCCTCCAAAGCAAAGGCTAAACAAGTGTCGATTTATGGAACTTGGTTTTTAAACAAGCAATATCTCTCAATCATAGGTCCATGGTTCTCGTGATTGGTGATTGTAAATTCATTAATATGTATACTAGTTGAACTCTTGACTCAATTTAATGCATCTCTCGCTTGGTTCCAAGAACCATCAAAGAGGTGTATGGTTGCAGATCCAAATCCTCCCTTTTCAAATGGGAACCAATCCATAGTTCATCAACATCAACATCAACAAAGCCTTTTAGCCCCAAGCAAGTTGGGGTAGGCTAGAGTTGAAACCCAACAAGAAGTCACCAAAAAGAGAGAGAGAGAGAGAAAGGGGAGGGGAAAAGCTTTTAAGAGCACTAAAAGGGAAAAAGCCTAATCACGGTTCGGGCACGTGGATAGCTTCTTTCCAAGCACTTCTATCCAAACACAACTCCTTTGGGATATTCCATTCCTTCAAGTCCCTTTTGATTGCCTCCTCCCATGTCAAGTTTGGTCGCCCTCTACCTCTCTTCACATTGACCCGTCTTATGATACCTCTGTGCACCGGTGCCTCTGGGGGTCTCCGGTGGACATGCCCAAACCATCTCAACCGGTGTTGCATAAGCTTTTCTTCAATTGGCGCTACTCCTAGCCGATCGCGTATGTCATCGTTTCTCACTCGGTCCAATCTTGTGTGCCCACATATCCAACGCAACATACGCATCTCTGTGACACATAGTTGTTGGATATGCCGCCTCTTAGTAGGCCAACACTCAGCCCCATATAACATAGCAGGCCTAATCGCCGTCCTGTAGAACTTGCCTTTCAACTTCTGTGGCACTCTCTTGTCACATAGGACTCCTGATGCTTGACGCCATTTCAACCACCCCGCTTTGATCCTATGGCTAACATCTTCATCAATATCACCATCTCTCTGAAGCATCGATCCCAAATAACGAAAGGTGTCCTTCTTTGGTACTACTTGGCCTCCCAAGCTTACATCTCCATCCTCACTAATTGTAGTACCAAAGTCACATCTCATATACTCGGTTTTGGTCCTGCTAATTCTAAATCCTTTTGACTCTAGGGTCTGACGCCATAACTCTAGCTTTCTATTTACTCCTTCCCGGCTTTCATCTACTAGAACTACATCGTCAGCGAAAAGCATACACCAAGGGATATCTCCTTGTATATCCCTTGTGACCTCATCTATCACTAAGGCAAATAGATAAGGGCTCAAAGCTGAACCTTGATGTAGTCCTATGTTAATCGGGAAAACATTTGTATCACCATCAGTTGTTCGGGAACCAATCCATAGTTACATCATTAAATAGCTATAAGCACTACCATACATACTTATGAGATTAGACTGCAAGACAAACTATGAGATAGTGAATTGTAATTTGCATTAATGAATAGTACCTTTGAGACAACAAATTCTATTATATGATCTGCACTTCCATCTTGTTGTGGCACAAAAGAACCAGGAGGGAGCTGACCAGGATATTCATCCCTCTTGCGTTTTCCAGAGGACATCATTAGAAAATCCTACATATTAATAAACCAACTATGAATTCATTGAAGATATAGTAGAATGAAGGATTTCAATGAAGCTACTGAACAAATTAGTGAGAAACTGACAATCTGGACAATTAGAATTTAACAAGACTAACCGAATAGCTGTGCCATGCAGGCGATTTCAAAGAAACAGTCAGCAAGTTCTAAATTTGGAAAGGTGTATATATTTCTTGAATAAAAAGCATATATTAATTGCAGTGAAACAAAAATCCATACATAAACACATGCAAATATTCAATTCATCCAAGGAAGATCCTTTGAGTAATATAAATATGTAATATTATAAATACTGGCATATATCTATCCATGAAAAAACTCCACAAACTCAAGAGGTAGTGGCAGAGGGATGGTAGACTCAACACCACCACCACATGCTTCTTTTGTATTAGTGTATACATAGGAGTAATGTACTAATGTTTCAAAGCTGCAGTTACTACCTACCTGGTTTGGTACCAGTTGGGTGGAAACTGGACAGGTTGTCAGAACTTAAAAATACACAAGATTTCATTTTAAATGTATAGAGTTGTTCATGCAAAAATAACTTGAAATATTCAAATGAGATAGGATAGACTTTTGAAATGACTAAACTCTCAATGTGCTACTCTACATAAAAACTAAGACCAGCAAATAAGACAAAGCTACAAGCCTATTCATCTTGCTCCAAACATACCATATTAATGGTTCATATATTATGAAGCAAATTCACAATAATGTGTCAACAGTTTCACAAGAAACAGTTCATTTCCTGCAGGAATTACGGCAAAAATGCATACCATCATCACCTTATAGGAGGTGGAACAAAAGGCACTGAAAATTGAAATCTACTCTGAACAGATGTCTTTGATCTTCCTTTATTATATTTGATGATTAATAGAGTAGTGAGTTCATGCAGGTACTGCTAAAGCACCAAACAAAAGAGAATCAGAAGTCATGGAAAGACAAGCAGAAACATATGTGTGACACTTACTAGTGAAATAATGTCTAATTCACTTGTTTTTCTCATTGCTAGTATTAACAGTAGTCTAATGAAAAAGTTTATTCACTGGTCAATAATCCGAAGTACCACCAGAAGGATACCATATATAACAGTAGTAAATAGACAGTAACCAATCTAGTTAGAACTCTGAAATGCCTATTAATAAATCCTGTGTATGCAATCACGATTCCATTTATAAAATCTTCAGGAACAATGCTTACCAAAAAACAAATGCTAACAGCAAATAAACCCCAGCATCAACATAATATTTGGGACTGCAAGTGAGCGAGCAGTCATCTCACTTTTACCTTAGTCGGTTGAGAAGGCTGCCCTATCCTATCTGGGTCCTCACGGTTCTCCACATAAGCTGCTCGTCAATCAAAGTTATCTAAATTATTATTGCTTCGCCGTCCATATTTGATCCAATCAGTCTACAAATGAATGCTGAGATCTGAGAACAAAAACTGGGCATAACATAAAACACATACCAACATTCACGTCAACCCCTAGTGGTCTCTGAGACATCCAGGGAGAGGGAGGTGGCTGCAAAATAATAATAATAACTTCTAACATTAAAACCAAGGTAAAATGGACAAAAACAAACACACAATCAACAAAATCCAAATTGATCCTACCATGGAGGGAGTCGGGCGACCAGTCTTGGGATCAGCCCCATTCATGGTCATCCCATTCCTCATGTCACTTATCGGGGATGGGGCATAGTCTGAAGGCCCGGTAGGAATGTTGTACATCCCTGCATCTGTTCCTGGAAGCGGAGTCCGGATCGGGGTTTGAAGAGGCGTCTGCATCCAAATACAACCAGCCACGTCAATCATCTACCTGTCAATCGCAGAGAACGCGTCCAATTTGAAGGGGGTTCAGGGATTTCTCCTCACCGGTGGGAACAGAATGTCCGCGGTGGGGGTGGTGTACTCCTCGGAGGTGGCCTCGTAAGGCACGTTGAGGTCGTGCACGGGAGGGTCGCACCGGCGCCGGGCGTGCCTCCGGTGGCCAAGGCGGGCGCCTTGGAGCGGTCGATGTTCCCGGAGATTGCGCCACAGTGCAGCATCTTCATCTCCCAGAGCTAGGGTTTCGGGCAGGATCGGAGAGCCAACCGTCAAATCGCGCGAATCAAGCAGCAATTCGAGGCACGCCTAGGGCCAGAGACTCGAGAAATCGGTAATACTCACAGCCTGAAGCTCGTTGAGGACGGCGTCGCCGACGCCGTACGAGATGAAGTCATCGCGGACCTTGGAGATGACGTCTTCGATGACGGATATATAGACCGTGGAGACGTTGCTGCTGGCCATGGTGTCCACGGAGGCGTCTAGGGTTTGTTCAAGGGGGAGGACGGCGGACGGCGAAGAAGGGGAGGCAGAGGCGGACGAGAGAGATGGGGAATTAAGGAGAGAATATAAATAGGTTTGCATCCGGGGGCGTCACGTGGCCGGGGTATTTGTAGGCTGTAGCCCACCCCGACCACTGACTCCGCCGCTGCCACCGCGTGGGGGTGTTTCCGAAAACGACCGTCGGTTTCGTGGTACGACGATTACATTCTACTGTAGTATTTCGAAGGTTGGATTAAGGGGTTGTTTGGACTTATGTGCTAAATTTTAGTATGTGTGTTTGGATATTAATTTAAAGAATTAAACGTGAATTAATTATAAAAATAATTACAGAATTAGAGGATAATTTGCGAGACGAATTTTTAAAGCCTAATTAATTCGTAATTAGTAAATGTTTGTTGTAGCATCACATTGTCAAATCATGGCGTAATTAGCCTCGTTAGATTCGTCTCGTGAATAATCCACCGATTATGAATGGATTTTGTAAATAGTCTATATTTAATACTCCAAAATAATATCTAAACATTAGATGTGACAGTGGCTAAAATTTAGCCTCTGTATCCAAACACCCCCTAACTTTCAAAATTAAGGTAATCTTTGACCGGTTCAGGTGGACAACCCAAACGTCCATAGGAATTAACTTATCAACTCACCGAACAGTACTATAAGAATCTGTACTGAACATCCCCCTATAATAATATAGGCTCCCGTAGCAATGACGTATTTTGGTTCAGTCATTTGCTCATATAATCTCACTAAAGAGGGAGCCATTTTCATTGTTGACGTACCAGCTGTTAAAATTAGGTCTGCTTGCCTAGGACTTGATCTTGATACCAAAATTAATTATTAGTAGCTAATTTTTAGTCTTAGTTCATCAAAACAACCCAATTAATTGATAAACTAATTGTTAGTTTATGAGCCAACTAAGCTAATAGGAGCCTTTACTCTTTTTCAGGTATTAGTCCAAAGTATACAAACATATGTGAACTGATTATTAATCAACTAATAATTAGTTCTAGATAGAATCGGTTGAATCTATATCAAAGGCTAGAAACTCCACCTAATTCATACTGGAATCACTTCGTAGTGATTCATGTGTTTGCACAACAAAACTCAATCGGTGAAGTACATGCTTCCCACGTGAATTGGCTGCTAGCCTACCACCTGCACTATCTCCTATCACATCCTGTCGTGCTCTCTCTCCTCTCGCCGCCTCCACACCCTTGCCTCGCACAGTCGTGTCCACCTCCACATGACACCACCCCTCTGCCATCGCCTCCCTACCCTAGACGTCACCATTGCCATCGTCGGCACGGTGCACCCCTTCTCCCATGCCATTAAGATTTTCATGAGTATGAAAAGTCAAACTGTAGAGAAGAAGTAGTATTGTAATTTTTTGTTTATATTAGAATTTTCATATGTAGCTTTGTGATCAATGGACTTAAACGATGATTTTGGTGGATTTATAAAGTTATGACATACAGATGATATATTTATGACATATTTTGATGTTTCATAGTATAAATAAGAACACCCAAATAAAATTTTCTAGAGACGCCACTAGCGAGCAGGGTGGAAATGTTTCACTATAGGCTTTGGCTACTAATGTAGTCTTTTGACACACAAACTCTTTTCACTAGGTCTTTCTAATCTTTGCGTACATTTAAAATGCATACTTGCCATGTATGATAAAAGGTCTTTCTAATCTTTGCATACCTTTGAAATGCAGACTTGCCATGTATGATAAAGTTCCTATTCATCTCGTGCTTCAAATTCCAAAAACCTTTTCCATAGTTTTACATGCACCACCTTTCGTGATACCCATTTTTTCTACAAGAAATATTTTCGTGATACCCATTTTTCCTACGAGAAATCTTTTCATGACACCCATTTTTTCTACAAGGAATCTGCTTATTCGCTACAACTCACATGTGAAGTTCTTTAGATCGATCGTCCTATATCATGCACCGATCCTCTATGGTAACTTTCGTACGTCACCCACCACACAACTCAATCGGCACATGTGCTACCATTTAAGGTAGCGCGGTGCAGTACGGTGTCATCATCCGATAAATGACTGAAACATTAATAGACGTATATCCTCGTATTAAAATCTCTCCCTTGGCAGATATGTGCTATAAATACAAGTCTACAGTGCCATGCTGGTAGAATGGGCTATAAAACCACCCTCCAGCCTCCCCCTCTCTTCATCCACCATCACAATCACATTCACCATTGTAGAAAGAAGGTAGCTGTGTTTCTCACACGCAGCACACGGCTCCGGCACAACTCCTACTGGTGGGCCCCGGGGGTGCGGGGCACGTGCGAGGCCGTTACCTGGGGTAAAAAAAAAAACTAAGCGCGACTTCTCCTTTTCTTCGCGGATAGCTTCCGGTCGCCGACCAAATCTCGGCATCTCGCCCATGGTTTCCTCGTCGGCCTCCCCCGAGGGGGGCGTCTCCGCCGCCGCCGCCAGGCCCCCGCGCCGCGGAGGGAAGAGGCGGATGCGCGGCCGCACTCCCTCGCCGCAGCCGGGCTCCTCGGCGGCCGAGTCGCAGGTAACGGTTCCTTTTACCGATGTGCCGTGCGTGTATGTGTATGTATATGTATATATCAGGGGGGACACGTCTCGTACGTGGATTCCTCTTTTCTTTTAGTCTGCCTCCGATTGTGTTGTAGAACTGTTATTGGTAAATGACCGCTCACGTAAGGAATCGTCTCTTGCGCTGCTGGGAAGCAGGTGGTGTTTGTTCGTTCGATCGGTGAGATAGAATTGTGCTACACCTACCTGTATGGATTGTGATTTAGTTTATCGGTGTGGAGTTTGTGGCCTGTGGGGATTTTTTTTATTTAGGACGGCAAAACATTAGTTTGATCGATGAATAATGTGCCATAGAGGAAAAAACATGTGTTCCTGAGATTTGGTAGGTTTGAAATTGGCATGTGATTCGGATATTGTGACTGATTGACAAATTGTCCTGGGTAACACTGGGTTCTGTTGCATCCATTTGGGATTAAAGGAGAAATTTCCCCCAACATGTCATCTCGATCTGTATATTTGTTAGTGTTGAACAAATCGGCCGATTAGCTGATTAATTGGCCGATTAAGTTGTAATCACCACCCTTGCAGTTAATTTAACGCAAAATCGGCATATTCCGGGTGGTCAACCCGATCAATTGGCCACCACCGATTAATCTGTTGTATATAAAGCACTAGGATTAGGTCCTTCCTCCCCTGCTGCACTCTCATCACATTGTTGCATGCTGCCCTCATGCTATCCTCCTGACGCCTAGACCAGATCTGGTCATCGCTGGCTTGCAGCTCTTGCACCACCGCTAGCACCACCTTCCTGCCACCACTAGTGTCGCCCTCCTGCATGTGCATCTGATCTGGTCTCCCTCGCGCTGAGCCAACGCCACTCTCCCGGCACAGCCTCACACCTGCCTTATTCAATGGGAGAAAAGGCAGACAGTCCTGACCTGAGAGAGTATGAGAGAGATAGAGTCATAGAGAAATGGACAGCCTGGCCTGACCAAATGAGATAGATGGTAGCCTGGGGGCTGAATGAGATAGATGGACAGCCTGCCATCTTTTACTAATGTTTCTTTGATTAGAACTGCATACATGTTCAGTATCAACCAGATATTGATGTCTTTGATTAGTACTACTTTATGCCAACCGATTAATTGGCTGACCAGCCTACCGATAACTGTTTTTTCCAACATTGATATTTGTGATGCTAATTTATGAATGATTCGAGTGGTTCTAACTAACTTGGATGTTATTGGCTTTTAGGGGAAAATTGGGTAATGCCTTGGTGCTACCAAATTGACAAATTCATGAATAAGAAGGAAAATTTGCCAATTATTGTCAAACTCTACTAAATCAAAACAACTGTTTTCAACTATTGATGATGTTTGAACTGCAGTGAATGGATTGACCAATTCATGAATTTAAATGGATACTCACACCAATGTGTAAACAAACTTTGATGAATGGCATAATGTAGTATTATTTATTTTCCATTATTAAACATTAATTTAATAATCTGTGGTAGAAATTTCTGCATGCTATAAGCACATTCAATCTGTAGTACTTTTAAAATGAGTGAAATATTCAATCTACAAAGCTAATATTGTAAAGACTACTCCTTTTCAGGGTCCTTTCCCCTCAGGAACTCGCGAGGAGAATGGTGCTGGAACTACAGATGTAAGTCCTTGAAAAGTTTCGATTTGATTAGCTCAATATTATCATTTCCATCCCCCTACAGTCATACTATTACTGGCTACCTAATTTGTCATGCTATTTTCCCTTACTTTTATGAACAGACAAATGGAAAATGGCATCCAGATGAATCATACAGGCCTGAAATTGGTGATGCCCCTGTTTTCACCCCAACAGAAGAGGTTTGTGGACATTTCTCTTACAAAACTGTTCCATGAGATATGGTGTTTTAGATAGTAGTACAATACTGGCTGGATAATTATTCTTTGTCCTCAGGAATTCAAAGACGCAATCGGATATATTACAAGCATTCGTCCCCAAGCAGAAAAATATGGAATTTGTCGCATTGTTCCACCATCTTGTTGGAGACCACCTTGTTATCTGAAGGAAAAGAACTTCTGGGAATGTACAGAGTTCAATACCCGAGTTCAACAAATTGACAAGCTTCAAAACCGGGAGCCCACAAAAGAGAAAACACAAGCTCGAGCTCAGAAGAAAAAGAAGAGGAGAAAGAGACTAAGGTTTGGGATGACTCATAGGCGCCCTAGCACAAATATTTCAGAAAGCGACGCCGAAGAGAAGTTTGGATTTCAATCTGGCTCAGATTTCACACTTGAGGAATTTCAGAAATATGCGGATGAGTTCAAGCAGCAGTATTTTGGAATGCAAGGAAGTGATGAAATTCCTCTTTCTGAAATTAAAAAGAAGAAAAAAATTTGCCAACCATCAGTCAAGGAAATAGAGGGAGAATATTGGCGGATAGTTGTATGCCCTACTGATGATGTTGAGGTATTGTATTTTCTATCTGCAGTTCATCTTCCCAGTTAGCTATTATTTTATACTGACAAACATCAAACTTTTTTATTAGGTGGATTATGGTGCTGATTTGGATACTTCAATGTTCAGTAGTGGATTCTCTAAATTGTCTTCAGATGCAAATAAGCAAGATCCATATGGTTTATCCTGTTGGAATTTGAATAATCTTCCACGGATTCCTGGGTCTGTCCTTTCATTTGAAACTGATGATATATCTGGTGTTGTAGTTCCTTGGCTTTATGTAGGGATGTGTTTCTCATCATTCTGTTGGGTATGTTTTTATTCCATTCATCCATTTTTACAAGCAGCAGTATAGTATAATTAACTTTTTTTTGTTGGAAGAGGCTAGTAAACCATTGTTATTATAACCTTGCAATGCTATTATATCTTCTTAGCAGACTAACATGAGATGATTGTTTAAATAATAAATAATAGGTAAATAGATGATTATGATATCTGTTATTCATGGTCCATATTCTTATATATATTTATTAAACTTTGCTGTAGCATGTGGAAGATCATTTCCTTTATTCTCTGAATTACATGCATTTTGGTGAACCAAAAGTATGGTATGGTGTTCCCGGTGGTGATGCTGTGAAACTGGAAGAAGCTATGAGAAAGAACTTACCAAGACTGTTTGAAGAACAGCCTGATCTTCTACACGAGCTGGTAACCATTTGCCACTGCTTGATTGTTATGTAATGACCCAGTGATTCTAATGACATAAACTCACTGATTGCAAAATAACCTAGTTGAATATATTGTGGAACTAAACTTTCATGTGAATTGGAAACTACGTAGCATACATTCTCTGAAATTAAAAAAAAACATTATTTCCTATTCTGGTTTAGCATTTTGCTCTGTATCATTGCCTGCTTCTAGTCATAAATTCCCGGTGACAAGTAGCATAGTGATTCATCTGAGAATAATTTATCTTCTTGCATTGTACAAAAAATTAGCATCTTCATCCATTTTCCTTCTGAATTTTTGTGGTGCAGGTTACACAATTATCTCCTTCTGTTCTAAAATCAGAAGGAGTTCCTGTCTATCGTGTTGTTCAGAGTCCTGGAGAGTTCGTTTTAACACTACCACGAGCTTACCATTCTGGGTTCAATTGTGGCTTCAACTGTGCTGAGGCAGTAAATGTCGCACCTGTGGATTGGCTGCCACATGGACAATGTGCTGCCGAGCTCTACAGGGAGCAGCGGCGCAAGACATCAATATCACACGACAAATTATTACTAAAAACTGTAAAAGAAGCTGTCAGACAACTTTGGATGAACCTTCACAACTGCAAGAGTGAACAAGGAGGATACAGATGGAAAGATACCTGTGGAAAGAAAGGAATGCTGACAACTGCAATTAAGGTACTACTTTAAACACCTGTTATTTGTCCCTAATTATTAGTCAGCATGGCCTCAGAGAATTAACTATTACTCATATTTTGGTTGTTCTATTGCAGACAAGGGTTAAAATGGAGGAGGCAGCATGGACAGCGAATGCAATTTTGCAATTTAAGAAAATGGACAAGGATTATGATTCAACTGACCGGGAATGCTTTTCATGCTTTTATGATCTCCATTTGTCAGCTGTCAGTTGCCAATGCTCACCAAACCGTTTTGCTTGCTTAAACCATGCAAACCTTCTATGTTCATGTGAGATGGACAGAAAATTTGCATTGTTCCGGTACAACATAGAGGAGCTAAATACTCTTGTTGCAGCTCTAGAGGGTGATCCAGCTGCGATCTACCAGTGGGGGCATAACGATATAGGTTTGGTTTGTCCATCTGATTCTATGCGGTACAAGATGGGCTTGGGTGAAAGCACAGAATTTTCAGAATCAGCAATTGAAGCTAACCATGGCTGCAGCATAGGTGTCAACCAAGATCACTATCATGATGGCTCTGCAAAGTCAGCTGGATATCAGCAGAAGGGAATCCAGATTAAATGTGCAGTTCTGAATGTAGGAGGTTCATCAAGTAGTCCTGGAGTAAAAGAGCTAATCTATAGCTCTGGCACACCAAGTACAGAATGTTTGTCAAGCTCGACAAGTATTGCTTTAGAAAAAAATAACAAGAACAAGATGGCTGTTGATTTTGAGTCTCTGGGGACAATTAGTATTCCATCTAGGCAAGATGCCTGTGGTTCCTCATTGTCTTTGAATCATTCTTCTGAGTTACCATCTTCACGAATCCAGACAGCAAATTATATGGTAGCTTCCACTACCACTACACAAAAACTGTTTGGTGTTAACGTTGAATCCAATTTAGCAAAACCTTGTAATATCCAGGTTAGTCAATTGGCCATGCCTTCGTCAATCCAACCTGATGAAGTCTCTAGGCCAACAATACCAGAGTATCCAGTGGAGCTACTTGACTATGGAACAGTGATGGTTGGTAAAAAGTGGTGCAATCAGAAAGCTATATTCCCTAAAGGTATATACACTAAATAATGCAATAACATTTTTTGTATTCTGGTAATATTAATATCCTTTAAAAATGTCACTAATATAATTACATCTCTGCAGGATTTAGGAGTCGAGTTACATTTCACAGTGTACTAGATCCAACGAAGACATGTTGCTACATCTCAGAGGTTCTTGATGCTGGACTTCTTGGACCATTGTTTAGGGTATTCTTTTTATTATAAACGTCTCTTGTTTTTTTTTTCTGCTTTCCTTCTTAAGGCCCATGTATGTTATCTTACTGAATTAATAACAGGTGACTGTCGAGTATCTTCCAGAAGTTTCTTTTACTCACACGTCACCAATGCAATGTTGGGACAGTGTCAGAGACAGGGTAAATGAAGAAATAGAAAAACAACAAATGGTTGGGAAATCAGGCCTTCCTGATTTGCAATCCTTCAATTATGTGAACGGGCTTGAAATGTTTGGTTTTTTGTCCCCTCTGATAATTAAGGTAGGTTTTCAGAACCTGTACCGTATTTTTTTTGTTAAAGTTGGTTACTTCATTATTGGTAACTTGTTGAATATGACATAAAATTCCTTTATTGTTCAACAGGAAATTGAGGCTCTAGATCCCCGTCACCAATGCTTAGACTATTGGTTCTCAAAGTTTTCTTCTGGTGGAACCAAACTCCTTTCAGAACCTGTGCTGGCAACAACGGTTAGTTACTAACCCCCCCTACATGGTTACTTGGGATTGACATTACCCGGGAGGAATCAGAACAATCAAGTTGCTTCAATAATTCCTGTGCTGAGGAGGTCAAACTTGGTAGGTTGCTAGAGAAGGGCTAAGCTCCTAGAAGGACCGGAATTAATGCTGATGAAAATAGTATCTGGCAGAAGATCAGATAACAGTGGTAGCATCTGGAGTGGGAGTCGCCACTCTGCAGGATGAGATGAACAATAATGTAGATACATAGCGCCATGAGGACCAGAAATTTCAAATAACTCATCCTAGACAGGTTAACTAGGGAACCATTGGAACTGAAATTGAGACACCATTGGTTTGCATTCATCTAGAATTGCATTTCATGATATTCATTTGAGATCTACATGATCTTGATTCATTCTAACTTGATGGCAACAAGTTATTCTGTTCTCTAATTGTTTCCTTAGTAGCCAGTTTATTGTAACCAGTGTAATAAGGTGATATTTAAGGCTTACATGTACAAAACTTGTTAGCCGCCAATTGTAGAAGAAATGAAGAAAATGATTTCAGCCGTATGGATATTGCTTCTACATCATGTTAAATGAATCACCTTGCTTTCCTTACCATATAAGTGATGACTAGTAAGTGTGTGTGCTCTACGACGAGATTTATTTTATTACTACGATAATAAGAAATTTTTCAACGAATGTCTATACACAAAATTCATAGTTTTGTGTGATTTTTTAAAATCCAAGGTCTTTGCGCAAAATTTTAGTTTTTGCATGAGCAAAATTTATATTTCTACACAAAATACATAAATTAAAGAATTGAAATGCAAAAAAGTATTTTTTTTCTTTTTTTTTTCTTTTTTCTTTTTTTTTCCGTGTGTTGCTTCCAGCGTGCATGCGGCGGGGCGGTTGCATGTGGGTGCGCGGTGTGTGCGAGCTCACATGAGGCGGTTAGTGCGTGCAGGGAGTGTAGCGCGGACGGAATCCGTGGATGAATTAATCGCTTTATAATAGTAGAGATACAATTGCATTAAGAGCTAATATTGCGAGAGAAACTTTGCTTTCCTTACCATATAATACTGTGGCAGGTGCAAGTATTTATATATTTATGGCTAACGGGTAAATAGATGAAGTGGGTATAGATATCTGATACTCATATTTGTCCTCGTTTACACATTAGTTATAAGGTATATTTTAATATTGATATGAAATTGAAAACATATCAGATCTTAATAGAGTTTTTATTCACGGTTAAACTAGTAATCAAGCATAATTGTTATCCCTATATCGGATGTTTTATGAGAAAGAAGCTATTTAAATCCATATGAAATAGCCTGGTAAATAAGTACGGTATATTGTACTGTACGAGAGATTTGATCATATATTTTTTAAATGGAAATTAAGGATCACGTAAAAATGACACGTAAGATTCATTTAAATCAATGACATACGGAAAGGAGGATAAATATTTAATTTTCTTCTAAAAATAGAGTATATAAAAATAGAGTATATGATAATTTTTTATAATATATATATAAGTTCAATTTTCATAATTTACATCATATTATAAAAAATTTGAATAAAATGCTCTCGTCGAGCTATCCACACGGCAATGGCCTCTCTTTCACGAGGAAATTGGTTATTTGTCACTCTCAAGAATGTGTTTCACAAAATTATCAATTTTATCGTGCGCGTCGTAAAAATACCACTCTCAACGTTGTAACTTTGATTTCATTGTCATTCCTTCCATTTTTAATTTTCAGAAATTCATTTTTTCTTTTCTGACAAGTGAATAGACAATTTTACCCTTAGCATTTTTACACTAGACCAGAAATTCCTCACCGTCGACCATTGACCTCTATCGTTGTCGAGGACGCAGTGAAAGGGCGAGGCAAGGAGCCGAGGGGGCTCCCACCACTCGAGGGCAAGGGCGAGGCGCTCATGCTGTTTGCGCTCCTTGCGTTTTAGGCACGCCTCCTACTTGAAGGACGTGGAGTTGGCTGGTCGATACGGCTAGTGTTGGCTAGGTTTTGGAGCTGATGAGAGAACGGAGGTGTCGCGTCCCATTGCTGACGGTATGTGTCATGGGACGGGAATGCGAGGAGGGATTTGCACACATGGCACTCCCTTTAGTGGGCTTCGCAAAAACAGCACCCTAAAGTTGGCAATTGCAAATATAACATTATAATACTATATAGTTTGAAGATTTGGTATTGCCATCAACTAAACATCAATTTGCATGTTTTCTACCGATTTTGCCCTTCTTGGCCAAATTGCTCCTTTCTCCTCCTCCCGCAAGCCACTTCTTCTGTTCTTCTCTCCCAGCTTCCCCCCAACTCCCCCTCGCCGCCCTGCACCGCCGCCCCGCCCCGCCGCCGCCGCCGTCTGCCCACCGCCCCCGCGCCCTCTGACCGCCGCCCGTCGGCAGGAGACGCCTATCTGCGGCTCCAACCTCACGGCCAAAGAATATCGTCCTCTGAACAACCGGCGGGAGCCCGTTGTTGCCACCGTAGTCGTCGGTTTCCGTGACTAAGAACTTGTGATCGGGATTCTTCAAATTAACACGACCCTGAAAATGAGGAAAAGCACCTATTACATGCAATGAGAAAGTATCTGCCATCCACAAATTCGTTGGAACTAAAATTTTGGACTGAAATTGCAAAATTGTAATGACCTTGAATGGGATGTGGGTAAGCCTCTTCATGACCTCGTTCTTCTCTTGGAAGCTGATCGCCTTGCCGAAGCTGTCGACGACGATCTTGAAGGTGCTCTCCGGCGTCAGGTACGGCGGGCAGAGGGCACGGGGGCGGTGGGCAGACGGCGGCGGCGGCGGGGCGGGGCGGCGAGAGACACCGGCGAGTGGGAGTTGGGGGGAAGCTGGGAGAGAAGAACAAAAGAAGTGGCTTGCGGGAGGAGGAGAAAGGAGCAATTTGGCCAGGAAGGGCAAAATCGGTAGAAAACATGCAAATTGCTGTTTAGTTGATGGCAGTGCCAAATCTTCAAACTATATATTATTATAATGTTATATTTGTAATTGCCAATTTTGGGGTGCTGATTTTGCGAAGCCCACTTTCGGGGGTGTCATGTTTGCAAATATCTCGATGCGAGACGTTGCCAAGCGTGCTATTCGCGCCCGACAACGATGGGCGACTACGATGGTTCCTAACAGTGGTGGGCCGCTTACTACAGAGGGAGACGCTACGGAAGGGGCGTACGTCTAACAGCAACGAGCGACTGTGATGATCCCTAATGGCGGTGGGCGGCTCGGCTACGGAGGAGGGCACATTAGGGAGGGGGCGTCCACATGAAGGTAGCGAGCGGCGGTCCTAAAATTGTTAGGAACAAAGTTGTCTTTTCCTATATATAAAAAAGAGAAAATAAATTTCTAAAAATTAAAAATGAAAGAAACGGTAAAGAAATCGAAGTTGTAGTAATGTTGAGTGTGACATTTTCGTGATGCGCGTTCTTGGGAGTGCCAAATAATCAATTTTCTCCCCCTTTCACGCCGCAACGAGCCCAAACCCTACTCCCCGATCGAATCCTTTCGAGTCCGCCTCCCCCGCCGGCCGCCGGCGAGGTTCGGCTCGATTCGGCGGTAGTACGTATACGAGCGGCGGATCCCTCGTCCTCGGTGCGAATATAGCGGCCATGTTGGTTCTCCTGGATTTTTTGGCCGCCGAGGAGCGGTGGCTGTACCCGGCCTTCCTGGCCATGTACGCCGCCATCTACTGCGTCGGCCATCTCTCACTGTTCCAGTGGTGGGCGCCGCGGTACCGGCTGGATTGCGTCAGCTGCATCATCTCCCTCGCGCACGGCACGCCCGCCGCGCTCGCGGCGGCGGGGGCCATCCTCGCGCAGCCGCCGACGGCCCGGGGCTTCGCGGCGCCCAACTCCTGCCTCCAGGACCACGTCCTCGACTACAGCGTCGCCTACTTCACCATGGACCTTCTCCACTACCTCGCCTTCCTCCCCGGGGACACCCTCTTCATCGCCCACCACCTCGCCACACTCTTCGTCTTCGTCACCTGCCGTTACCTCGTCCGCCACGGCGCCTACGCGCTCCTCGTACTGCTCGTCCTCGCCGAGGTCACCAGCCTCCTGCAGAACGTCTGGACGATCGCCGGGATCTGGCGCGGCGAGAAGCCCACGGCGGCGCGGGTGTACAGCGCCCTGTCGCCGCTCTTCTACTTCCTGTACACCATCGTCAGGGGCGTCGCCGGCCCGATCTTCTTCCTCAAAATGAGCCTCTTCTACCTGTCTGGCCAGGCCATCGATGTCATCCCTTGGTGGGTGCGCATTTCTTGGATTATCGTCGTTGGCACAGCCATCACGGTGAGCAATCTCTGGATTTGGAACCTCTGGAAGGAGTTCTTCAGAGAACGCAAGCAGAGCATGGCAAAGAAAAGCACATAGGTGCTGTATCCGTCTAGGTGTATCATCAATCAACCACGCAACCACGTAGTGGAAGAATCTGTCTTAATCGTGGCGATGATCAGATGACAATGATACACATTTTGGATGGCATTTTAGGAGAATGGTGTTCACAATGTGACATCTCTTCATTCTTTCATTCAGGTGAGAAATCTCATGATTGATTAGTGATTAGTTCAGTGTGCATTTCGTTGCATTCAAATGTCTGGCAAGATTTTTTTCTAAAAGTGCTGCTTCCTTTCTAGTGTTAGAGCAAACTGTACTACAAAAATAACTTGATCACGAATAATTACAGATAGATTGTTCACTGTGTTGGCTGTCACAATTTGGTCTTTGAATTGATGTTTCTTTTACTTGTATGCAATCAATTCCGTAGCTAGAGAATTTGTAACTGATGATAATATGAAGCTTGCAGTAAATGGCAAGTGTTCTTCTCATTTTGCAGACCATTTTACTTGTAAAATGGTTTTAACTATTGTTATGAACCAAGATTGTGAACTAATCCCCAACTGTGTAAATTCCAACCAACTTGATCCAGAATAAGTTGACCTAGCCGACTAATTACTCTCAATGCTTACACGAAGATGTTTACTACAGCTGCATGTGCTGTACACTCAGACACTCAGTGTTAATGCCCTATGCTGAGACATCAGACCTGGTTATCCCACATTCCCCACTTGTTATGTATTCTTGCTCAGTGGTGATTGGAGGTAAACATTTTACTTTCAAGCCATGGATCCAGGCAGTGAATTTTCCACTGCTAGAATGATGACTAGAATAATGTGGAAGCCTCTGCCGAATCTTTCATAAGACTGTTGAAAGTAGAACATAAATAAGAACAAATTGATTCTCTATGGATTTACATGTTTTTATTACAACCCATTGATTCTCTATTGTTTTCAATGTTTTTATTACAACCAATAGATGGGTATATGGCCTTTTTGGAACAACTTATTGGCAGTTGATTAAAGTAGAGGCAGTTTATATGATGAATCCGGCCCAGATGAGGTTGGCCGAGGCCCAACAAATTAAGGTTAGCCGGACTCCAACAGTTGATCAACACACACCCACATGGAAAGAGACCCAATCAACTCAAAAGACTAGTCCGATGGGGGAAGGGTGGCTCCCTCTTCTTAAGATGGCTTCCTCCTTCTAAGTTAAGCAAGGTGGTATTATTCTAAGGCTCACACGATCGCAACACGACTACAATTGGGCCAGGTGGGTATTAGTGGATGATGTCCTCATCATTCCCACCCTCTAAAGTGGGCCTAACTCTGATATCAAATGATGAATCCAACCCAAGTGGGGTTAGTCGAGGCCCGACAAATTAAGGTTACTCGAACTCCAACAGTTCATTAGCACACCCACATGTAAAGAGGCTTAATCGCCTCAAAAGACTAGTCCGATGGGAGAAAGATGTCTCTTTCTTTTTAAGGTGGATTTCTCCTAAGTTAAACAATGTGAGATTATTATTAGGCTCACATGGTCGTCGCTCGACTACAATTGAGCCAATTGGGTCATTGTATTTTTGTCAGCGGGTATTAGTGGAGGATGTCCTCATCACTATATGTCAAACGGTATAATTAAGTTATAGATAACTTAAATATTAATTATAATCAATTAAATAATTAAAATAATTAGATTATATTATAATCTAGGATATTTTAAGTTGTCTCAAAGGCGCCTTATATAGAAATTTTTATTATAACTCAATAGATGCACATATGAGCCTGCTTAGATAGTTTCAAATTCTGAAAAAACAGTTAATAATTTAGAGAAGATGATGTTTTCTATCTTTATATTTTAATTTGTTTCTACATTGGTAGTTCTGTTAGAGTTAGGGTTTCCCTTTGTCTTCCACTATTCTATCTAGTTCTCCCTTCGTCCCTAATTGAGATGAAAGTGATTTTGATATTTTTTGTCTGAATTCGTAAAATTGCTTTTTGGATTCAGATTTTTGTTTTGGATACGGATTTAAATTTGGATTTTTTTTAAATACGGAAACAGACATGACAACACAGGGCATCACGCATAACGTTAGTAAAATTGAGGGCGCCGTGAGCAGAGGAGAGGAGTTACCGATAGGAAGGGGCGGAAGGATATATTTCTGTCTCACTGACAGCTGTGAACTATCACATTAGTAAAACTATCAACGTGAAGTGTTATATTAGTAATAAACAGCCTCAAGGGTTATTTATCCAGTATAGATTATTTAAGGACATTAAAAGTGTGATTTTAAAAGTTAGAGACAACATTCATCTACAACAAACCTAATACCTGAAGGTTCTCTAACTTTTTCCTCCAAAGTAGAATAGAAAGAAGAACAAATTGACTGTCTGTTGATTTCTTTGTTTTTATTACAATCCAATGTATCCGTGTATATAGGAATGAAATGGTGTCAGTTGGAATGACTGAAAAAATGCCTTCCTATTGACGTCTCTAACAGCTAGTTAGCGTAGGATTACATGATAAACACTAATTCTGATATTTGATCATATATCTGTAACAACCCACGGTGGTTTTCTACAATCAAGTTAATCATCCTGAACACCGGGGTGTACCGATTGTGTAAACCCTGATCCCAATCCCTGCCACCCATCTACAGTGGGAGATTTAATTATTTGTCACTCTTAACATGTGAGTTACCACTTCACTTCTTATGTGACTAGAACTTGGATGCCAATGGACTCGGCTCTTTTGTGTTGTGTCTATCACCTGCTTCACCTACCATTTAGTTAAATAAATGAATGCAAATTGAGTTAGGTATGTCTTTCCATTTTTCCCTTCACCCTAAATTACATTGTACACGCACGCACCCAGATGGGTGGAAGCTACCAAGCCAAGTTATCAGCTCTTCGGGCGTACCCGCTCGTCTCCTCTTCAACAATCTCCCAACCCTCCACGATCTTCTCAGCGTATACAGCCTGTTAGACAACGGAGGATTTTTCAGAAAACCAAGGTTTTCAACATCAGCATCAGAATATGCAAATCTATTCCACGCGGCACAGATGGATACTAGTAACCAACTTCGACCACTTTAATTATTAGAAACGATAATAATAAGGTTTGAAAGCATACTTGGCTTTTGACATATCCTTTTAGCATCTCAAGCATCTCGACCTTCCTTTCTCGGTCTAGTCTCCGGAGTTCACTTCTGTTATTTTCCTGCATAATGTGTAACCACATTGTAAGACGCTACGAAAATAGATAATAGACCTCAGTTGCCTCGTAATAGTAGGTTTTTGGTAGAAGAGATGGTGCAAAAATAAAGAAAAGCACAC
Organism: Zizania palustris; assembly: GCA_019279435.1. NCBI lineage: Eukaryota > Viridiplantae > Streptophyta > Magnoliopsida > Poales > Poaceae > Zizania > Zizania palustris. The sequence continues at coordinate 4,036,894 of JAAALK010000284.1, forward strand.
TGCCAGCGACAAGCTGATCTGAACAATTTAGAGTGAAGCATTAGTATTTGTGCTGTGCCTATCTAGTATTGACCATCTAGGTGCCTAGACATCCAGATTCAGCAGTTCAGTATCGGTAATAATTTGCTCATGAGCGGTAAGGAAGTTTGCTCCAGAACATGAATAAAAGCATATCGCAAGAGTACTCGCCTCACATGAGTATCAGTATTTCATATGCGGATTCTACTTTTAATTTTAGATACAAGAGCATAAAGCAAATGTCTAATTATTCCAGTTCTTTAATAAATCTGGCACATCAGATCAAAGTTACATGAGTCAAACCATCGATAATGAGACAAATGAACAGAAAACATCGTTAAGGACTAATGGTTTCATGGCAGAAATGACAGAAAAGTAGTTTGGAAACGGTACAAAAAGTCACACAAAGTATAATGAAACAATTTAACCAGCAACTTAGCAAAAGAAGTGGTATAATACATAAGGGTATCTCAAAGATGATTTAATCCAATTTTGTATAATAGCACAAAACTAATGATCGTCACAGTTTTATGAGCTAAAAGATAACTAGTAAAGGAATGAATAATAGCAGCGATGCTTGTCCTGCTATAGATCTCATCGATGGATTATTTTTAATTATTAATGTATTGTTTTCTGGTTCAAAAAATTAATGTATTGTTTGCTCCCCAGGGCAAGATGGGATGGGACATGATGATTCTATGATGAGGGGTCATCCATGTAATTGATTCTCATTCACTTCAGTTTTTCATTCAACAAAATGCATGTAGCATAGTGGTTACCTTGATTCTCTCATATTCCCTTAACGCAGAGCATTTGGCATCTTCAGTGGCCCTTATTGTTTCCCTCAATTCTTCAACCTTACGAAGCCTAGATCTATCACCACCAAATATCTTCGATGCTGCTGCTTCGAGTTTTTCAATCCTTGATTGCAATGATGCCAGGTCTGACATGAGTGTTTGTACAGTTAACAACGCACTTGCTCGATCATTAAATGCAGTATGAACAGACAACATTATCCCTAGATGTTCATGTAGAGTATCCTGCAATGAGGAAAATGTTTGGAATAAGATTAATTCAGAACCAGGAGGCATAACAAAACAATCTAACAATCTCAAGTGTTACCAGATATTTAACAGTTTGCGTATTCAAATCTCGGCATGCTCTGCTAGCTTTGACAGCTGCTGTGGCTATACGTTTGCTATCAGCAGCTCTTATCCTCTGAGAGCCATACATTGCTTCCTCAGTCTCAAACTTTGTAAGTTTGATGAGTGCCAATCCAAGTGTTCCCATCGTTTCACCCATATCTTGCTGAGCCTTGACAAGTGCTTCAGCCTATGGAAAAAGACAGAGACATCAATGTTAAACTACCTTCTAAACAGAAAAAAAGAAGTGCATTTCCAATATTTGTTTCAAACAAAATTGTTTTGCACTTTACAGCATCACTTGCATTTTTTGGTATGTTTGATACTTCGATCTCATATCAATTTGCTTATAGTGTGAAACAAATTAGAAGCAAATCACTAATAATATGAGACAGATGAGACTGCATTAACATACTTGTATAACATGAATCCTCACTATTATCCAGAACTGCATATGAAGATATTAATAGTTCTCATGGGGGATTTTTATTTACTTTCATAGCTGTCATATGCATAGTCGGCAAACCTGCTATGCATCAGATCCAACTATTCAACTAAGCATATCTCCAGTGGAATTTGATGGATATTACTCTCCATTAGCATTTGATTAGAGATTACCTGCTGGGATGCGCTAGTTAGTTGCTGCTCCCAATCCTGCAGTTTCTGTTTTTTCTCCAGGAACTCCATGTCCTCCTCTACCACAGGCGGCTTCACGCCGGCCCAGTCAGACACGAGCGACTGCTTCAGCTCCTTGAAGATCCGCAGCAGGTCCCTCCCGCCCTTGGCTGGCTGCACCACGTCATGGGGCGCGGACACCGTCTCCTCACCAAGCAGCTGCCGGGGCAGCCGCGCTGCACCGTCGAGCATCCGTGAAGCCACATCGGTGCTGCTCGGCAGCGGCATCTTACCCTCGGCCTGAAGGAAGATGCGGAGCTCGTCGCTGGGCCCGATCGCGGGGTGCTCGCTGAGCCGACAAAGGTACCTCTCGAGCGCGGCGCGGCGCTGGGCGACGAATTCGTCGCGCTGCATGACCTGGCTTTCGACGGTGTTCTTGTCTGGTCGCGGGGGCACGAAGTGTCCCCTGAAGGCCTCGGCGAGGCGGTCGGCCAGGGTAACAAAGTCGCGAAAGCGGCGGCGGACGGCGTGGCGACGTTGTTCCCCGCGGCGAACGCTGGTGACGAGGTATGAGATGTAAGTGGGGGTGGATCCGGGGACGAGGGAGGTGGCGGCGGGCTCGGCCTCTGGCGCCGGATCAGAGACGGCGATGAAGGCGTACTCCGACCCCGCGGCGCGCGTGGATCTCGGGGAGGCGGACGAGGAGCCGGAAGCGTAGTGCGGGGAGGAGGAGGCAGCGACATCGGCGTACGAAGGCGGATCGACGAACGAGGAGGAGGCGGGGGAGAGCGAGAAGGCGGCATGGGTGGGAGGGGAGGCCGGCGACGCGGAGAGGAGCGGGTCGAAGGTGGAGGCCACGGAGGCGTATTCGGAGGCGGTGGTGGCGGCGGCGAGGGAGAGCGTCATGTAGCCGTCGCCGTCGCCGGCGGCCAGTTCCGGCAGCGCCGTCGAGGACATCATGGCGAGGGAAGCGTCCAGGTGCGGGGGGATGAGTAGCGAGACGGCGCCCTGCTGCTGCGGTTAGTTGCGGTTCCCGTGCCGGTGGCCCGGTGCGGTCACCGCCTCCGAGAGAGATATGAAGACGCCCACGTGGCCTGTCGTGCGTCCATGGAACACTGGATGGCCATATGGGCCAGCACAATTTGGCCCGGCCCAAGCCCGACATGGCCCGTTTTTCATTGGGTCAGGCTATCCTGACACGAAGCACCGGGCTGTGCTTGGGCTGAGGGCCAAGCCTATGGGCTAGCACGGCACGACCCGATTTTTAGACTAGGCACAAATATCAACGACTCCAATCAAAGTAAAATCACAAATGTGTTGTAGTTCAGTGGTTATTATCAGTCCAATGCAACCTGAAGCTGGTGTGTTCGACGTGTATTGTGGGCTGGCACGATCAATTCGGGCCATCCTATTTTTGGGCTGGCCCGACACGATTTTAGGAGCATTTGAGCTGTGCTTGGGCTGAGTACTCGACCCATGAGCTGGCACGACACGGCCCAATTGTGCAGTTGGGTCGTGCTGGCCTGGGCACGAATTTGATCGGGCCACCCCGGTGCTTGAGCCGGGTGAGGTTGGGCAGCCCATTTGACCATCTATACTTTACACGTTTACTGCCCGTGTACGGCCATGGTCTCTGACTCTCTGGCCCACGCATGATTCTTTAAAATCCATTTTTCTTTTTGAAAAAACAAATAAAAGATTATTTTGATTCTTATAAAACTCTTACGTACCATAATACGAGTTTTTATTGTTGTTTCTTCATAAACGATCTTCTTACTTACGATTAGTTTTGTCTGAAACTTTTTTGAAACGAATCCTCTTTTCTAGGAAGATATAGCTTTTTCGGGTAACATACTTTGTTTTTTTCCAGAAAACCAAGTTAGAACATATCACTAGTCTTTCCAGAAAAAAAATGAACGATGTTTTAACACTTGAAAATATTTTATCATATCATAAAAAAAAAATAAACAGATACAACATATAGTGATATTGTTTAGGATGCCAAGAAACAACTACACGTAGTTTGTCGTGAAACTCAATGTTTCATACATTAAAGTAAAATATTACGTCTTAGATTTGACTACGTGTTTTACTTTATTTATTTTACTAAAATATTTTTATCAACCGATAAAAATATTGTTCCCTCTTAATTTTTTTGTTTTTTTCAAAAACGTAGTAGTTTGAACCCTAGTTTGATGCTATATTATAATTTCTAAATGATTTGTTGATGCCAATGATTTTATTTCATGGACGTCATCGACAGAGTCAACGGTGGTGGCACATGAGCACGGTGGTGTCGCGAGCAACGAACAGGCGATAGCACAATCTCTAAGCAGCATGGCTCGACACTCTAGACATTGCAGCGTGGGATGTGCACTCCGACAGGATGACATGCATGATCCCACCTTTCTCATAAAAACATTTGGTGAAACGGCTCCTCTGTTGTCGCGATCGGTGCCGTTCGACACGAATTTAACGGAGCTCCTTTCAACACTACGGAGGTAGGTCTCACTACATGTGAAATCGCCTCCAACACCCATCTAGCTGAAAATCCAATGGTGTAGATGGACCGACGGCTAGCTGGACTGGGGGCGGACTGTGACGTGGAAGAAGATATATTTTTCTACAGCGTTTGACTCGTCACGATTACCTAGACAAGCTAGCGTGCAACTTCCAAAAGCTAGTGCAACTAGCCGCGCAGATTTGCGATGTTTTTCACTGTTGTCCGCTTAAAACTTGAAGCGGCATGCAGCAACAGGGGCGAGCCGCGAGCGCAGCGGCCGGCTCAGGTCTCGCCGTCTCGCTGCCGTACGTGCGCGCCGGCCAGATCGGTTGCTGTCCGACTCGGTCCGTTTTTTCTTTCTTTTTCAACGCAGCAGAACTGAAAAATGATCTATCTGTTTAGCATGCATGTGTATGCATTGAGGATTTATGTCATAATGTCAGCCAAAACCGTAAAAGATAAAGCCAATCTTTAAGAAATAACACATGTAATATGTTGCTCCCCAGATGGAGTAGCTACTTCCAAATGCCTGGCGAGCGATGCATCATGAGCATGCATGAAAGCAGGCATGCCTCCGTTCCGCTCGGATCTGAACCGCGAATCGGTCAAGGAATTAAGGAGCCACACAGGTTGTGTTCGGAAGGAGCGGTACGTAGACTGAGCTTGCACTTGCATGCGCCATGCTGTACATTATTCTCCTGTCGAAATTTACCTCTATTTAGACAGAAAAAAGCAGTCATCTCGCGGCCACAGGTACGTCTGAAGCCGGCCGGCCGCGGCGAGCGTCGTCGTCTCCGGTTGATCAGCCGTGATTAGCTTGTGAGATCTTCACCGGAACAGCCTGTGGTGTGAGTTCATCTGCGCGCGCGTGCATGCATGCAATCGCATTCTAGCTAGGTGCGTGTTAGCTAGGTGTGTACTGATCAAAGTAGTTGGTGCAATTGCCTTTGCCGCGCCAAATGATCGTCGGGAATGGAGGTGTTCGAGGACGCGCACTTCGTCCGGCTTCGGTGCTCCGTCCGCCGCAGACAGTACCTCGCCGCCGACGACGACGGGCGCCGGGTCTGCCTCTCCGGTCAGCGCGGCGCGCACAACACGGTGTGGGCCGTGGAGCACGTCGTCGAGGGCGACGTCCTCGACGCCGGTCCGGGGCCCTTCGTCCGCTTCCGCGGCGCGTACGGACGTTACCTCGTCGCCACCGACCTCCAGGCGCGCGCGGGGCCCTCCCACGGCGTCACCGCCGAGCAGCGCGACGCCACCTACTACCCGACGCCGCCAGGCTGGGCGTGGCAGGCGTTCCGTCGGCGGGAGTGCTTCCTCCTCCGCAACGGCACGGGGCGCTACCTCCGCGCCAACGGAAGATACCTCCGGTGGCGCACGGCCATCACCGTCGCCGGCGACAACGCCAGCTCGATGATGCAGTGGGCGGTGGAGATCGTCCCTCCCAGGTTGGGCCGCCCTACCCTCATCGATCCACCGGCCCAGGTAATTATACACCGCCACTTCCTGGTTTCCTTCTCAGCTCGCTCGCTCGCCCTACGCTACGACTCGCTGCATATTCTTGCCGGCTGCCGCCGACGATGATCGCAGCTGATTCGCCGGCGGCGCACTCCGCCGACGGAGCGGGAGATGACGCGGGTGGTCCGGTTCGTGCGAGCCGACGTCGACGGGGAGTTCGACGAGACCGCGTGGAGCGCGATGCGGGTGAGCACCAACAGCCTGATGCACCTGCGCCTCACGCTGGCCAACCGCCTGGGCCAGAACAGGGACGCCCTCCACACCACCGTCTGCGTCCGCGCCGGCAGCTACGGCTGCCTCTCCCCTCTGCTCGTCGACCTGCCCATCGGCAACGACCGCATCGACGTCATCGTCCTCTCGCACGGCACACCAGGTGAGAGTATGGCTACCGAAGTGGCTCCTACCATTTTTCTTTTTTTTTATTATTAAAACAGCAAATCATCAAATATTCCTACAATATAAATTTCCATAATTCCTCATATAAAGTATCGTTTACTGATTTCATATTCTAATTGATGTCGATGAAATTTCAGTGGACGATGCGTTGATGTATCCTTTCGTGGATGGTTGATAGAGAGTATAAGATGGTAGGAAGGGGAGGTGTCCTACCGAAGTGGATGGACACAATAGAATTTAGAGAATATTGAAGATGTATTATTGTAGTTTTTATGATTTGAGATGAAAACATGTTATTAGTGTGTCGCCGATAGATGAGTCACTCGTATTATAAGTCCGACGGTAGTATTTTTAAATTCTTAAAAACTATGATGACAATGTCATGATTTTTTCTCTAGAATTTAATTTGTTCTTTTATTACACCAACTTGGATAATCAGTCTATCTCTCTTTACTTAAACTATCTATCAAGTACCTACATTTGAGAAATGTTACTGAAACTGTACTTACTGATAGAATAGTAGCAACATGAGGGTGGTACTCATTCAAAACCAGTGTGATGCATGCCTAATGCTTTATTACCGTTTCTATATGTTAGAGTGCAATCCATTGGTGTGCTAGATGGTTTTGCTTTAAGATATGTTTAGATGTGCTTTAAATTTTAAGAGGCACTTATTTAGTATCTAGTTAGTAGGAATCTAGAGACTCATTTTTAGATTCTAGTTTATTTTAGATTATGTAATTATTGAATTTCATAATCTAAAACAAAAAAATGAACCATTTAAAGGAATTTTGGATTGTAAGAGTAAACGTATCGGCCAAAAACTCAATTCAATAAAGAAGTTGTCGTTGCGTACGAATAACAATAGCCTATGGGGGTATCCGCAGTGAGATTTGTTTAGGTTTGACAGGGAGCTTATACTATGATCGGATGGTTATCTCAAAAGATGAGACATAGACAAAGGGATTTAGACAAGTTTTGGTTTCTCGGACTGATAATAACCCTACTCTTGTGTGTGTATAATTGAGAGAAATAGTTCTCTCTTGAGAATATAACAAAGCAGCATATGGAAAGACGTCTATGGAAAGATGTGTCTAGAACATGTCTTTTTAGGTTCCCTCCGACCCCTTTATATAAGAGGGATCGGGGTTACAAGTAGTGGTTAAGATACCCACTCATGACTCGAGAGTTACAAATAGTGAGTGATGAGTCTTGTTCATGACCAATTATAAGGATAATGTTCATATCATGATTAATAACTCTAGATGGTAATGGCTATATTAACCATATAATTATTGAGTTTAAAGAATGGGGTGTGTATTGATGGCGACCGTCCGATTGCCTGCAGTCGGCAAGGACTCCCGAATGCTGAAATTGGGAACCTTTGGACTATCGACTGTTAGCAGACCGGTTGATGTTGACTGTTGACTGATTGTCTTTAATACTGTGTCTAGTGGCCCCTCTTCCACTCGGATAAAGTACCTCAGAATCATATTCCCGGTAGCAACCCCCAAGCTTCTTGCGGCACGCAGATGAAGTCGAGTAGTTAGAATGAGCTTCATAGCTTTGTTTTGGCGAATAATTGCACAATATGCTGATGTGGAGTTACGTTTAAGCAACACTCAAGCGCAACATGATCATTATCAGGTCGGGGCTGAAACACCCGTCAAAATGTTAACGGTGATCCAATCGGCGTCGAGTGGTTGGTTGAGCACTTTGTAGAGCCACTCCGGGGGTTGACGGTTCGTCTTCGTGTTTAAGCCCGGAACTTCATGCGGTTGGCGGCAACTCACGTACTCGGGATTGTCCCAAGTGTTGTATCCTACAACATGCATGGACTACATCCAAGTGGGTGGCTGGGCAACGTAGAGGAGTCTGATGTGGATCGTCTCTACCCGGAGGTAGAAGAGATAGTCAATGTCCTCGTCGAAGACTTGGATGCATATCTTGCCAAGTAAAAAATAGGATAAAAGCAATGTACACATACATTTTGATTTTCAAATGATGTAATGCTTTGTTTTTGAAGAACATGCATTGTACTCGATTACTTGTAATGAATTTTCAACCGTTCTATATAGCTTAGATCGTAGCACAGGGAAACTTAGGCCACATGCACACTGTTTAAAACCATCGGTGCCACAAAGTCATTGGAAATACCATTTGAATAGATCAGGAAAACAATGAAAAAATGAATGTATACTGTGCTTGATTGTTTGCAATGAAATTCTGACTGCTTTAGCTTAGGTCCATTAGCGCAAGGAAACTTAGGCCACGTGCACATTGTTTAGAACCATCGAACGTCACAAAGTAGTCGAGAATGACATTTAGACTCAATCGGGGTGAATAGTGAAAACAAATGTCCAAACCTCCAAGTGGGCAAAATAGATTAACAATAACAAGTCAAAACGGATCATGAACTATACTGTTATAGTGATAAAGATACAAGCACTCGGGACGAACAGTAAAATAAAAGTCCAAACCCTCCAAGTGGGCAAAAGGATTAACAATAACCAAGTCAGAGTGGATCATGAGCTATATGTTAGAGTGATAAAGATGCAAACACTTGGGTTTGAGGAGAAAGATGAAGGAAAATCAAATTCGAAAGATTAAACATCTTTGTTAATCAAAAAAATAAGAACTTTTATTATTAATCGCTAATAAAGGTCAGGCTTCCGAAGATGATCATGGCACAATAGGAACTTGATTGTTAATCTTGACTAACATTAGCCATCAAATCGATTGAAAAACACAAAGCGCTCCCCTGCCTGACGCACCAAATGTCGTTGCATACGAATAACAATAGCCTACGAGGATACTAGCAGTGAGATTTGATTAGGTTTGACAGGAAGCTTGTGCTACGATCAGATGATTATCTCAAAAGATGAGACATAAATAAAGAGATTTAGACAGGTTCAAGTCTCCCGGAGAATAATAACCCTATTTCTATGTATATGATTGAGAGGAAAAACACTCTCTTGAAAATATAAGAAAGCTACGAATGGAAGAGACGTCGTATTAATATGCTTTTACTAAGGTGTCGTTCGGATTCTTTAGTCTAAAAGTTTAGTTCTGTTATCTCGGATGTTAGATGTTATTTTGGAGTATTAAATATAGATTATTTATAAAACTTATTCATAATCATTGGATTATTCACTAAACAAATCTAATGACACCATAATTTGACAATATGACATTACAATAAACATTTGTTAATCGTGAATTAGTTAGGTTTAATAAATTATTATTTTTATAATTAGTTTACATATAATCAATGTCTAAACATCAATGTGACAGTTTAGTATACGAACTAAACTTAGGGCCTGTTTGGTTCCTTTAGGGACTAAACTAAACTTTAGTCTCCTTTTTTTATAGGACTAAACTTTAGTTCATTGCTGTTTAGTTCTAAGGACTAAAGTACTAAAAGAGAGTGAGGGATGAGAGGTAAGTAATACTTTTAGCCCTTTAGCAAGTTCTTTGGGACTAAAGGCTAGTCAGCCCCACTTTAGTCTCCTTGTTTGGCAATTTAGAGACTAAAAGAGTAAACTCCGGAAGCCTATGGGGCTGTGGCGTACTTGCGTCCTCGCGCGCGCCGCCGCCGCCGCCCCCGCTTCCCACGCGCCAACGTAGTAGCCCCGGATCCGCATGCGCCGTCATCGCTCTTCCGACGGCCTTGCCTGACCGCGGAAGCCTTGGAGCGTTGGAGGCCACATCCGGCCACCGGCATCGCAGCCCAGGCCAACGACAACAAGCCCGCCGACGGCCGGATCCACTCCACCCCGGTGATCGAGCTCGCCGCATGCCGCCGCCGCTCGGCTGGACGCTCCTCCGGCTCGGTCGCCGCCGACGCCCGACGCTAGCCTGGACGACCACGTGCGTGGAGGCGTGAGCTGCGTGCTCATGAGTTCGGCACGCCTCCCCCCCCCCCCCCCCTTCCCGTGCTCAAGCCAACGTGTTGTCCTCTCTCTCTCTCTGGCTCTCTTCTCCATGTGGCCACTTGAGCCTACGTGGCTCTGCGAGGCCACCCACCGGCTTCCACGGTGGAGCACCGGGAGAGCCCACACGCGCGTCCTAGTAGTAAATATCTCTTGTCTTGCCAAATCCCCATTTGCCACTGTGCGCGACCGAGCGAGAAGGGGAAGGGCCGGTAGCAACAGCGGGCGCTCCAGTGGGCCACGATCCGCCGGAACCCTAGCCGCCGGGAGGTACAAATCTTGCTCATCCTCCTACTCCTTTTCTTCTCCGTGTTCTAATCCTTCTGTTAATTGGAGGCTTTGAGATGCAAGTTTGTGTTGTTTCTTAGTCATGGTCACCCAAGTGTTGATCCTGGCACCTAACTCAATCTCAAGCTTAAGTGGATGCAGATTTAGCTGACCAGACATTTGCTTTAGTAGTAGGAGCTTTCTGCACTAAACTGCTAGCTTCATCTGACGCATCCACCCGTTTAAGCAAAGATGAATCTGTTTAGCTTTTATATTCTTTCACTGGTTATATAATTTATTCTATAGGAAGCAACACAAATCTATGTTCTCTCAAGCACAAACAAGATATTTCATGAAAAATGTAGAGTCCCAACAAGGTATGCTTTACCCTGAGACTCGTGCTGACCACTTAAAATGGACTTATTTACCTAGTATTCTGTTCTGAGTATGTAATATTCTTTATTCGTTCATCCTAGTTCATTTATGAATATGTTTTGGTTATTCTGTTCAGTAAATTCCTCATGTTGTTATTATATGTTTACGATTTATAATACACTTCTTTCTAATCGTTAGACTGTTGGTCATATTATATTCCTGATGCTGTTGTTTGTGTTGTTGGTTACTTCCATGAGGATGGAGAGGTGGCGCAGACGGGGTGGTATTTGTGGGGTGCAGGCTAGGATTAGGGATAGAAGATGGAGAGGGAGCAAGCTAAAGAAGATGTGGGAGTAGGAAAGGACCATCGTATGGGCTGGTCTGCTGCTTTAAATGGGATTTTATGTCTGGGCCTTCAGTATGCAATGTCTTGTTCTGTTTTTTCCCCATTTTTTCTTATTTTTGACTGTATATAAGTAGTTGCCTCGCCTTATGCCTTATCGCTTAGGCTGTGAGGCAGGGATCCGTCTTCTCGCCTCGCCTTACCACCTTAATAACTGTGGTGTGTGCCCACATGTTGTGTTTTGCTTCTCTTTCTTGGGGGGTGCACACTACCTTGCTAATTATGTCTCACAAGTGCTCTGTGTTCCTACCTCTTTTCTTTTGCAGCTGAGATCTGTTTAGGATGAAAGTGGAGGACAAAAAAAGATCTTTAACAGTTGCCCCCTTCGAGTGTGCTTGGGATGAGGAGTTTCGGTTCAGGGAGGCTGGCCGTGGGTGCATCACATTCGAGGCATCTGCACATAATGATGTTACCCTGGTGTTCCGCCAACAACTTGGGAGCCAGCACTATCACTACAAGATGGACAACAGCCGTCACTACACTGTGATCTTGGGCAGCCATAGGAACAAAAGGTTGAAAATTGAAGTAGATGGAAAGACTGTTGTTGATGTTGCTGGCATTGGCCTATGTTGCTCCTCATCTTTTCAGAGCTACTGGATCAGCATCTATGATGGACTGATAAGCATTGGGCAAGGAAGGCATCCAAACACGAACATCTTGTTCCAATGGCTTGACCCGGACCCAAACCAAAATGTTCAGTATGTGGGACTATCCAGCTGGGACAAGCATGTTGGGTACAGAAATATAAGTCTTCTCCCATCAGCTCCTCAAAACAGCATACTTTGGAGCCAAATTGAGTGTGCATCTGTTGAGTGGGATGTTGCTGGAGGACATACAAGAAAAGAAGAATCAAAAGATGGTTTGGACCAAAGGTTGCTTGCAAACTTTCTAGAGAACTGGGATTTCTCTGATGCTGTATTTGTGGTTGGCAGGGAAAGAAAGGTTGTCCCGGCACACAAAGTTGTTTTGTGTTCTTGTGGTGATTTCCCTTTTAACTTGATGAGTGGAGCGGCCATTGAGATTCTGTCGGTCTCCTACCCCGTTCTGCACTCTCTCCTTGAGTACATCTATACAGGTTCTACACAGGTATATTTGAGATGCCCTCATTTTGAAATTAAGAAAGGGTGGAAACAATAAAATTATTGATTGTTTTTCCTGTCGTGTTGACTACTTGACTCAGATTGAGGAATGGCAACTGATTTCACTGCTGGAGTTGAGTTCACGATTTAAAGTTAAACAGTTGGTAATGTGTTGTGAAGAAATCATTGACTGTTTGAAGACAAATGATACAATTTCAGAGTCTAGCAAAAACTTACAGTTATCAAGTAGTAGTGGATCTCAATCTGATCAATTTGATTATTTCCCTTTCAAAGCCCCATTAAATACACAGAAAATCGAACAGTTTCTTGTAAATGGTGAGCATAGTGATGTAAATATCTATGTTAATGGGCATGGTCTTGTTGCTCATGCTCACAAGCTCATCCTTAGCTTGTGGAGCATGCCATTTGCCAAGGTACATTTTTCTTCTCATGCAATATTTCTTTCTGATTTTATTACTTTACAATATTCATATATTTGGCATTATGCATCATGTGTAACTTAGCACAACCAAATATTGAGTCATAGAGGGTACAAATGCAGATGTTCACGAATGGGATGAAAGAAAGCAGTGCTTCAAATGTATTTTTCCAAGATGTTCCTGCTGAAGCATTCTTTCTCCTCATCCAGTTTATGTACAGTGGGGAACTTAAGGTGGATACCCAGGAAGTTACTCCAGTGTTGGTACAGCTGCTCCTATTATCAGACCAGTTTGGGATCACAGTTCTTCAGTTTGAATGCTGTAAAAGAATTATGGAATTCCTCTCAGAGGTACCTATGTTTCCTTTTATAGAATGATACACCAAGAAAAGTTACTTGTGCAATTTACCAGTCGCTCTTCAAGACTTAATGTGGGCATGCGGTGGTTGTGACAATAATAAGTGGGGGCATTAGCCTCATAAATCACGTATATGAGATATTGATACAACTTTCCGTCTGCATTATGCATGCAGGATTCGTGTGTCCTACAGGAAGAAGCTCATCCACCAAGACTAGTTTCTAGTTTTTTTAAGGGATAATGGGATATGGCTTCTGCAAATTTGGTGAACTTGCTAGCTGGTTCACTGTAGACTTACCCCTGAAAGTTTGTTGCAGGACACAGTATGCTCAGTTCTAGAAGCAGTTTCATCAATCCCATCTTGTAAACTGCTGGGAGAAATGTGCAGGAGGAATTTTGCTGCACACTTTGATTATTGCACTACTGCTTGCACAGACTTTGTGTTGTTAGATGAGGCAACATTTATGGATATTCTTCAGGCAAGTTGTACTATTGTTTACATTTCATCAACTACCCTGCAAGTCGACCAAATACAAATAATATCCTCAAGAAATAGATAAAGGGCCCATCAAGATTGAGCATCACATGAAGCTCTTCAGTTTTATCATTTCTTGTTACATTTTACCAAACAAATGAAGATGGTTTTCCTTTGTTTTTGGTATTATACCTTGGTGACTTTTCTGGCTGTAAGATTGCCAGTTACCTTTGCCAAAAATTAATTAAACACCCTGCAAAATAAATACATAATCATTTCTAAAGATCTTTCCTTAATAATCTTACAGATTTTCAAATATATTATGTTGATGAATCCATGCATCACAGAGAGAGAATGTGTGATATGAATGTGGTAGAATTTGTGAAGTTTCTATTCGACTTCATTTTGCCAACATAAGTAACATGAACATTGGTAGATTTGTTTGGTTTATTGTTAGCGTCCTAGGCCTTAGCTCTTTGGTCTCGCCTCGTGTTCAGGTGTTCATGCACATACAACACAACCTTACAAGCGGAAAACCCTCTCACATCCTAAAAGACCGGTGTAAGGAAGGATGAATATTCTTCCTTATAAGTTGCTCGTAGCCTCTTTGTGTGGGTGAGGTGGGACTAAAGTTGTTATCAACGCCCAATGACCCAGGATCCTAACATCTCATCCCCTTAGGAAGCCTTCTAGGTAGGCATGATGATTGCTAGCTGTGATACCAATTATTAGTGTCCTAGCCTTAGCTTCCTAGCCTCACCCCACATTCGGCCGTTCAAGCGCATACGACACAACCTTACAAGCAGAGAACCCTCTCATATCTCAAAAGATCGGTAGAGAGATGACTACTCTCCCTTATAAGCCGCCTGTAGCCTCCTTACTTAGGCGAGGTGGGACTAAAGTTGCTTTTAACATCTAATGGCCCAGGATCCTAACATTTATATATTTAAATCTTGTTTAATGAATGTATAAACAGATGAATCTATATGGATGTGTAGGCTAGATTTTTTGGTAGTGCACATAGTAAAGAGTTGGTATGCATAACATTGTCCTACTCCCTCTGTCCTGATATATAGCCATTTTTAAGATTTGGCACTAGTATTAAGAAAAGGGGTAAAAAGACATTACTACCCTTCATTAATATTTGAGAATAGGTAGGATGTGGGGCCCACTGTGGGTGGAATAAGTAGTGTTGATAAGGGCATTATGGGAAGTTTTGGGTGGAAAAAATTCACTTTGGGGGTTAGAAGTTGTAATATTTGGGACAAAAATTGAATAGTACAAGTGGTTGTATATTGGGACGGATGGAGTACTTAATTTCAGAGAATTTCAGCTTATGTGCTTTCTGTCAACATTGATCATATCAATACTACTTTTGCAGCATGGTGATATGACTGTAACATCAGAAGAGAGGGTTCTGGATGCCATATTAACATGGTGCATGGAGGCTTGTGACTGCTTTAACTGGACCTCTGTAGATGAGCTCTTAAATACTTCTAGACCTGAACAACTCTTTGGAGGGAGGCTTACTGCCATCAATACTTTACTACCATTTGTGCGGTTCCCTCTAATGCAGTTGCCTCTCCTTCAGCTGGTACTGCCTTTTCTTGTTATATTGTTTTGTTTTCTTAAAAGGCCAGGATTTCAGACATTGAATAAAGAGGGAGATTGGCACCCATGCTAATTCTAGGAATTGAACCAGGGTGTGTGGGTAGGTTAAAGAGCCTCCCCACCACTATGCTGTTGACTTATTTCGTCATATTATTCTACTAAGTAGCACTTTTGCTCAATAAATTTTGGGGCTTCTAATAGTGCTCGTTGCTTCCCTGCAGATGGAGAAAAGTAATCTAGTAACTAACATAGAAGTGTTCAGACAGTTGGTTAGTGATTTCTAGCTCTCCAAACATAATTGTACTAGTGTTAGTCATGTTTCAGACTTTCAGTTGGCTAGTATTCTGCACTGGAAAAGTACCATTGATTACTTAGCGGATCACAGGTTGCAGAAGCCATCGAGTTCTCTAATGTGGGACTATGTACGGCGACAACAAATACATGGTGAGCATATGTCAATGCTTTGGTCAAAACAGACTGAAAATTTTGACTGAACATTCATGAACCTCAAACTTTTCAGTGAGAGATTTCAGCATAGACGCTCCAGCTATAAAGAGCTGCAGTATATTTCTGATGGTGATAACAATGGTGTTATCTACTATGCCGGCACATCATTTGGAAAACACCAATGGATGAACCCTGTTTTAGCCAAGGTAAACAGAGATGCTTTGTTTATGTTTGATGCTATTCCATGTAATAACTCACATTTATTCATTCAATGGTTCTTTTCGGTAATTAGAATATTACAGTGATAGCGAGCAGCCCAAATTCCAGGTACACAGATCCAAAGGCTTTGGTTTCAAAAAATTACCAGGTATTAATGTTAGGAATGCTTGGCAAACATAGCAGTTAATTTTATTTTCTTCCTTCCTTTGAAATTGAAATGAATTTGACATCTAGAGACTTCAGGGGACTTGTTTTGCTGGGCCTCGTCTTGAAGATGGCAAGATGTCATCTTGGTGGATGGTAGACATTGGACAGGAGCACCAGGTTTGCATTTGAAATCTCGCTCGCATTTGGCGTAACCAATATCAGGAAGAAGCTTCACTGACCCTTATCCTTGGTTGTTTACGTTTCTCTCTTTCAGCTTATGTGCAACTACTACACGGTGAGGCAGGATGGCTCCACGACTTTTATGAGATCATGGGCTCTTCAGGTTTTTCTTCTCCTCTTTTGGCTCCTAACGTGATCACATTCTTAAAGATGTTTATGAGATGGTGAGCTGAATCTTTTGTGTATCAGGGATCAATGGACGGCAGAAGCTGGACTAGTCTGCGCCTCCATGCCGACGACAAAACCATCTGCCAGCCCGGCCAGTTCGCGTCATGGCCGATCACCGGCCCGTCAGCTCTGCTGCCCTTCCGGTTCTTCCGGGTCATGCTGACCAGCCCGGCTACCGGCGTGTCCAACACCTGGAACCTCTGCATCTGCTTCCTCGAGCTCTATGGCTACTTCCGTTAATCGGGAGTTCGGGACAAGTTTGCAGGCTCCTGAGATATCGGCAGCTGACACGATCTTGCTAGCTTTGTAGCTGGTGAGTTCGTATCTGTAATTCTGTATTAGTAATGTTTGCTTTGCTCGCTTTGGTTTCTTTCTTTTGTTGCATAATTGCACAGAAAGAGTGGATAAATGATATTACACGTTGGACGAAAGAGACACATGTGGCATCTGTGAGTTTTATTCTGTAAGGATATTAAAGGAGAAGTCAATAACTGTTTCAAAAAAAGGAGAAGTCAATATAAAACCCTGATTTTACGAGGAATGTTGCTTGGACGATGGTGTCAGGCGAGGCGAGCAACAGGTTGTAAAAGCATTCAATTCTCAAACTTAGATCCATATATTGCAAGAAGCTAGTGAGTATGGGGCAGGACAGATATCCTGTATTTTGGAAGAGAATTCAGCGAGACATAACGCTCAACTTGGCGAGCGGATTACTCGATCTTTGGAAGCATGAAGTTCTGCTGGTGTGATAAGAAGAATCGATGGAGCAGAGCATGAGCTGCTAATTGAGTAAAAGAAAAATATGCGGCTCAGAACTAAAACTGCTTGGCACAGTATCATCTGCTCTATCATCGGTGTTGCATCAAAGATGAAAACTTTTTGCCCATGAATTTTGTTCCATCATTCTGACTTTGCAATTGTTCCATCGATTTTGCTGGAGTTGCACCCCAATTCGTCCAGTGTTTGCAGTCTCCTACTTTCTTTTGCCCTTGCTGGCCTTTTCTGGCCTTTTCTGGCTTTGCATTGTTTTGAATGTGAATGTTGAATCACCACCATAGATGTGGGCTGCCAACGACCAAGTGTGAACTGATGGAATCCAATGTTGCGTTGCCGTAAGAGTGATGATGCCTATCAAACTCAAATCCTTTGTACTTGCATGACCTTTCTTTTTTCCACTTCTAATCCTCTCACTTACATGCTGTTTTTCACAACTTGCTCACGTCGACTATTGAAGTGTTGCCTTTCACAATTTGCTCATGTCAACTATTGATGAAGTGTCGACAGGATGCATTTTTTTTCTTTTTAGGTATGCTATCCACAAATATAATTTTTTAGGTGGTGCTCACTCAGTGCAGGGGGGCAAGCCATTGTGCTGCTATGCTAGGTTTGTGTAGGCTACTCAAGCAAAAGCCCATCCACTGATGTTTGCCTGCCTGCCTGCCTGCTTGCTGCTTGCCCGGTTCAGAAACAGCAAGAGAGCAAGCAGAAAATTACAAGGCGACGGCGAAAAAGGGAAGAAGATGGCGAGCAAAGCAACGAGAAAGGGACGCCACATCATCTCTCTCTCTCTCTCTCTGTGTGTGTGTGTGTGTGAATTCACGGCGAAAGCCATGGGTGATATAGGTGATGGGGTCAGGTCGTCGTACGGGCACTTCTCACGTCGAGTTGTGCAGGAGAGAAGCAGACTCTCTTCACTCTCTCGAGCTGCAATGGTTAACTACTAGAGTACTCCCCCCACTGTTTCACTGCACTGTGCCGGACTGCATGCTCAGCTCCTACTCCTACACGTTTGGTTTGAAATTCAACGAGCCCTTGAACAAATTTACGGTGACGGAAAAAAAATACTCCAATCCGACGACTCCTTTCTCTGAATACACGACAGTAATATATAATTATCATATATGACTGCTGCTGCTGTTGCATGGTACCCAACAGTGGTTCGCTACAGTAGAACAGATGCAGTGTTCACTGTTTTATGCCTTTTGAGTTTGATTCCAATTGTACATCTCTGTCTGCCTGCACCACGCAGAACAGCAGACGATGCCATCCCTTTTGTAAATAATATATATATGTTACAGTAGTACTACTCCGTAGAATGCTCGCGACATTTTTTTTTAAAAAAAACTTTGAAATCTGACAAGCAAACGCAGTTTCTCGTATTTCTAAGTAAAATTTACTCCTGCGAGCTGCAAAGCCAGCAAAGGTATACGCTACTGTCTGGAACAGCATGCTTCTACAGTCTACTTGAAGATGGAGACGAGGAATTCACCCAACCAATTATGCAATTCAAGGACGTAATTTCAAGCGAAATTCACGAGAAACCCTAGAGAAATGTGAGCTTTCCATCGAGCGTGTGTTTGGTTGAGCTGTAGATTCTGAAAAAAACTGTTGTGAGATGTGAAAAAACTGTTGTGAGCTGTGAGATGTAGAAAAGTTGAGAAGTTGTTTGGTTAGAATAATTGTAGATTTATATTTTAGTAGTTTATGATGTTTAGTTATATTATTAATGTGTAATTTTGCATGTAAATCATTCTAATCATGAAATTTTGTAATGTTTATATTAAAATTATATATTTTTAAATTACACTAAAACCATATATTTTACTAACATTTTAATTTTTTAAATTTTACATGAACTGATATGTTTTAATAGCATGGTAGGTAATATTCATTCAAAGTTGAACTGGAAATCTGTGAAACCTGAGTTATACCAGCTTTCAAATTTATATTACGATAATCTGCAAATTCTGAAAAAGCTGAGTGACCAAAAAAACTGTTTGGTTTAGATTCCGGTTTCCGAGTTAAGAAGTTAGTTCAAAAATCTCAACGAAACAGAACTTTATACACATAATTTCAGATTTCACGCGTGCAGCTGCCTTGTTTTGGCGTTGCCGTTACTCCCGAAAAGTAAATAAAAAGAAGGAAAAGAAGACGAGAAAAGATAAAGCGAAGACACCTGAGATGCCTCTGTGTGACCGTCTTCTTTGTAGGATCACGCCCATCTCACAAATGCATTGTTAACCATACCAATTAAGCACGCTCTTTGGCCAATCAAATTAGTTAATCACCATTATTTCACTGCTAATTAAATACCCCAGCTTTGAGCCACAAGGTGGCCAGAGCGATTGTGGCACGTAAAAAGAACATTTGTTTAGCAGTGATTTTATCAAGAGATACCAAAATTGAAAAATTTGTATCTCCTAGTAACTTCTCGAGAACCGTAAAATTTCACTATGTTTGAAGAGATTCCGGTAGAATCAACTAAAACATGATATTTGAGAGTTGAGGTAATGTTTGAAATCCTCCAAAACACGGAGAAAGAACAGTTTTACCGTCATTAAGGATACAAGGTACCAGAAGATATGTTTATCAATTCTATTTTGATACAGATCAGAATGGTCGGTACGTACCATTTTCATCACTAAAACTAATATGAATTAAGTGTCATATCGTTCCGACTTCAATGCCGATTGGTACCGACTGCCCTGTCGTCCTGCTAACCCTACACCATGATCGCTATGTTTGATGACACGAAAATACAAAAATATTACTTTACTTAAAGAGATATCATTTTCTAGTCACATAGATACCAAAGAAATACTACGCTAATCTCAACCGTTAAATGTAAATGAGTATGATAAATGAATACCTCTTACCTCTTTTACCTCTTAAAGAAGATAAAACTATCCGTGGAGAAAAGTTGTACCACGATCTTACCATCCAAAGAATTGGAAAATTCGTAAAAGGTTTCGAACCTGCAAAAACCACTCAAAATCTATTACTGCGAAGAAGCCGCCGCTAGGAATCAAAGATTCATGACGAATGAAAGCAGGGGTAAATTAACCAAAAAAAACAGTGAGCTTGCAGCTTTATAACAATGATGATGATAAGATCGTTCTCACGGCTCTTACAATTACATTCTACAAATGGCATTACTACATGCACCACGTCATTATAGCACTAATTAAATTAAACCCGGCTCTCCTCTCCCAAGCCAAAGCACCGAAGCAAAGCGCGCACTCCGTCGTCGGCCTCCCGGCCGGCGAGCCGCCGGCCATCGCCAGGCCACCAGAACCGCCACCGCCTCCTCCGTGTCGCTCAAGGGTCGGTCTACGCCGAAGGCTTGCGCACGAAGTACCGGTACGCGGCGACCTTCCGCTTCCGGGAGCCGGAGTTGTCGATGGACAGCACCATCTTGCCGGCCTCCCTCGCCGTGAACGAGTTGTGCACCGTCTCGTCGGCGGCGGCCGGCACCTTCCTCGTCCTCTCCACGCACAGCGTGTAGCTGTCCTCCGCCGCAGGCACGTACTCCGCGCCGTACTCCAGGTCCCACCCGCCGACGACCAGGTCCCATGTTATCGTCGCGCCGGCCTGGAAAATCGTACAGGACCAATTAGGATCAATCTCCCCCCCAAAAAACTAAGCACATGTTACGAAAGATTGCATCTTGCATCAAGTTAGCTAGTACTACGTACTAATTGTCTATGCCCAAATGATCACACTTGCATTGCCTGTAATTATGCAGGTCACTCGAGTTCATCTGTTCATGGCAGCACAAGCTAGCTTTCTCACCACTAGTTTTCTTGCCAAGGGCCCTACCATGTGACCAGAATACAAACAGTGGCCAAATTTTTACAGCGCTTAAAGCAAAGCATTCACTGACATCAACATCTCTCAAAATTAACCGCCCTTTTCAGCAGGAGGTTTACACCTCAACCTGCCAGCCAATCAGGTAAGACAAAGGATGGTAGATGCAAAGGTAAAATAGCAATAGCTTTACCAGTAATGTTCAGTTCAACCTGCTAGTCTGTACTTGGATGATTTGATGATGCAATGTGAATAGCTGCTACAAACATGTGAAGAACTGAAGTGTATGGTTAAACCCAGTAATAACGAAAGTTTCGTGTTTCACTCTCGGTGCGGCCTGCGCGAGGCTGACAGCGCGTGGAAACTCGCACCCCGTGGCGTGAGCCGTAAACAAAATTAAAAGCTACAAAAGGAGCACTGCTGCTGCGGCCTGCGGCTACGTGCGCGCGTGCATCGGGCCGCATGGATTATCTCGTTGAATCCACGGATCATCCGCGTTGCGCGCGCACGAAACCGCATGACAAAATCCAAAGAAACCATTGCAAGCAACTCACGTGCATAGGAAGCACGTACAGCTTCAGTAATTTCGCTCACAGGATGCTTCAATCTGCATGCGTGGCTAGTTTGCAGGCAGCCGGATGTGCGTGAGCAGTGCGACAATGGAATCAAAACTCTCTCTCTCTCTCTCTCTCTCTCTCTCTCGCCACAAAGAAATCGTTGCGAGCTAGGATAGTACTACTGCTACTGCTGCTTGACGCAGTGTTTACTGGTAGCAAGGCAAGAACACACACACGCAGCTCAAAGTCCACAGCTTTTGCAGAGGCGAGGCGAGGCGAGGCGAGACGAGTTGTTGATCCTAGCTCCGGACGACCGCAATTTTTCTTTTCGAAGATTGAGAGACATCAAATGGTGGGAGGGCCCTCACATGCGCTTGCGCCGCTGCCACTCTGCGGGTTTCTACCTCATCCAGAGAAAAGATGTGTAGTGCTGGTACATTCTTTAATCCCGCTCGGGGAAGTTAAAAAAATAGAAAAGATCAAAGAAAATGATACCTAGGACAAGGCAAAAGTGACGCTGAAAAAAAGCTTGTGTTCTTGGCTTATTGCTTTGATCTCGAGCACACAACTTAAATAGTTACTCACAGAGTGATGTGATCAGTGATGCATGCAATTGTTTAAGCTGAGCTTGGCAAATGGTAACCCGGGCAGAGACAGGCAGAAGAGAGTGGTGGATAAGCAAAAGGATAACTTGTTGCTATGTTTAATGCTAGTTTAAAGATCTTACGCGACTTTTTATGTAAACTATTGGATTTTTATGAGAAGATTTGGAAATTTTGAGTTCCCAATGTGAAGATGGTGCATGACCAAGAAGGGCAATGGCGGGAGCAGAGATGGAAGATAATACCTCGATGCCGTCGATCTCTAGGAAGACTTTCTCGCCGCCCTTGATGGTGAACTCGGACGCCGGCTTGGGCGGACCGTTCTCCAGCTCACCGGCACGGCTCAGCCCGCCGTACTGCACCGGCACCAGCTCCGGTCGGATGAACCTGACGGGAAAAAGCAAACCAAACGTCGCGTCAGGGAACGACCGCAACCAAAACGAGTAAGAATGGGAAAATGGAGTAATGGCGCTGACTTGAAGAGCGTCTCGGCGACGTTGCCCTCGCGCGCGATGAGGAACTTGCTCTTGGTGCGCTCCGTCAGGAACGGTGAGATCATGGCGAACAGCACCGAGAAGTACCAGGGCACGTTGATGAATACCTGCGAGGAGCGGTGGCTGTCAGAGAGAGGAGACAGGTTGGTTGGTAGGTGTTCGACGAAATGTCTCCCCCCTACCCAACTGAGAGGTAGAGAATTTGGTTCGTACCTTGCGCGCGACCATCTCCGGGTAGTTGTCCTGGAAGAGGGAGAGTATCTGGTTGGAGGCGGCGCGGAGCTCGCGCTTGGGCATGTCCTTGAGGTCGGTGACCTGGATGATAGCATTGACGCCGCCGGGACGGAGCTGGAGCGCGCGGACGCCGCGCTCCATGACCTGGACGCGCCAGCGGAGGAAGCGGGCGAGGCGGTCGCCGTCGCCGAAGACGCGGTCGTACATGTCCCTATCCTTGAAGACGCCGTAGGCGTTGTAGCAGACTGGGTGGCCCTCGCGGTCCCATCCGTGCATGTAGGCGACGACGCCCTCTAGGTCCTTGAACCCGAGGTCCTCGTCCACCACGGCGTCGGCGCGGAACTCGGCCCGCCAAGCCGCGCACCGGAGCAGCATGGCGTGCGCGTCGCGGACGCGGAAGTCACGCGCGCGGAGGAACTTGAGCAGCACGACGTCGGCGCGCTCGTCGGCCTCCGCCGCGGGGGGCGCCGGGCTGAGCGCCACGCCCCAGATGGAGATCGGGTCCGGGTGCGTGGCGACCAGCGCCCTGAGGTCGGCCAGCGCGCGGAGGTCCGACGCCGGCAGCGCCGCAGCCACGTAGGAGTCCTCCTTGAACGACGCCGAGCGGAGCAGCGCCGTGGCGTCCATCAGCGACGCCATCAGGCTGCGCTTGGCCCCAGCCGCCACCGCTGGCGCGGCCGCACCGGACGGGGTGGTGGTCGGAGACATGCGTGGGCTCGGCGAGTGGAGCTCGGATGGAATGCAGGGGAGGGGAGGGGAGGAGAAAGTTGGCCGATTTTGAAACGGAGTGGAGGCGGAGCGTGGCGTGGCGTGGCGTGGCGTGGCGTGGCGGTGGCGTTATGATGGGGGCGTGGCGTCCGTCTCCTGGCGTGGGGCTTTATGACACACGGGGAAAAAGTGTGACTTCCGCTCTGTTTTGTTTTGTGAGGGACAGTTGGGCCCAGCCCTGTCCAAAGTGAGCCCGGCCCAGTAGACGGCCCGACTGGTTAATTGGGCTGGACTCGGGCCTAGTTTAGAAAAAGCCCGAAACAACAGGCCTGGCCCAAAACATCCTGGGCCGGGCTTGGGCTTGGCTTGGGCTTTTTGGCATGGCTTATCATGGTCCGATGTTTGAACAAGCCTACTTTTGGATTTTTTAAATAATATTTTTTTGAAATTACATTTCTGGGTGACCTTTTTAAAAAGTACAAATCTAAACTCCCCGTCGACCATTCAATGGTCGACAGTGCCTGGATTGTTTTTCTCCCAACCTTTTAGGCCCTACCAAAAATGATCGTTTCTTTTTCTTTGAATTTCTTCTAAATTTTATATAAAATTCACGCATTTCAAACGGAGCTTGCAGTAGAACTCGGCGGTTTTAATTTCAATTAAAATCGGATCTACGTGGTCTCTCCTCACAAAAAAATACATGGTTTTAAAGCAAAGCCGGGCCACGCGGCCTTCTTAAAAAAGAAAGGATGAGAAAAGTTTTATAGGGAGATTTTTCGTACTATTATTTTTTAAAATTCAATTCTAGCTTCGGTTTACAGGCTTCTATTCATTGGAGCGATATATTATATTATATTTTATTTTATTTTCACGAAGAATCTAGCAGCCATGAAATATTTTAAACTGTGTTGGATCTGATGTCTTTAGTACTTCATCGGAATCCATTGCCAATATATATTTGTCCATTTGTCAGCATTTGGGCCACACAGATGGTACGTACGTTTGTGTTTGGATGTATCTCAAGTTTGGTCGCGTCTGCTGTTCAAATTGTGAAGGATGGTTATGAAAGGCTGGAGTGGTACGCAACATGCAAGAGATTTAAAGTTCAAAAGAACATCATCTACCTACCAGTAAACGTACGCTATTTGTTACCTTAATTGGTCCTGTAAATTAAAGCACATCCCGTTCCAAAATCGACTGACCTGACAGTCTGCCACACGATACAAGTATAACACCATTTCTGGAAGTATCCCTGATCAAAACGAGATCTTTTGCAGTCATTGTGTGCACCGTCGGATTTCGATTTGATGGATATTGAAAGGATTTTGTTGGTGAGCTCTGCACACGGTGAGAACCACCTCCATATTTTTTGAAGGCCTCCGCACCGTTTGATCTACACCGGATGGACGGATCGTGAGCAGTCTACTGCGAGGAACTGTCCCCCTTCCGGATCATCCGGGTTTAACCTCGGCTGGGGCCCACACTCCCCACAGCACTCCAACCGTCGACGGTGCAACTGTAAACGGAATGATGCAGATGCTATACTGGGAGAACTGAGAGTAGCACTAGCTAGCTCGAGCTGTCTCTGCGTTTCTGACTGGAGTGAGATTTACTGTCTGTATGTTCGTCAAAAGAAACCGATCGAGCTTTGGATGCCATCCATCTGTGGACGTCAAGAACAACACCGTGCATGCATGCATGTGGGCCGGCGCGGCACGTCGTCGTCAGCTTTAATTTCTCGGCCTCGAGCTCGCCGCGCGACGACGACGACGACGCCGGCGCCGGGCGCGCGCGCGCTTGTCTTTTTGCTCGTCTTTCCGCGCCCGGGAGGAGCTAGCTTAGCTAGCTAGATTGGCAATGCAATTTGCAGCCTTTTTCGCGCGATGCGTAGGAATCTCGGGCAAAAATTCGATCTATGCCATCATTTTGGCCGTGGTTGCATGCCATCGATCTCATCTCGGGTGTTACAGCAGTAATCCCCGGCCATGAACTTTATTTTGGAAACAACCGGTCAGCAGTTGTGTAGTGTTAGGAACCTGATCTTATGCCCGTGTAGGCCCAAACGGCAGGGCTAATTATCTAGGATAGGGACAGCAGGGTGTTAAGTTACTAGTTTTAAACTTCAATCTCACCTCGTTTACACCTTTTGAGATGTAAGAGGATTCTTTGCTTGTAAACTATGTCGAATCCGAATAAACGCTCGAACGTGCGGCAAAGATGGGAACTATAAGACTGTGGTACTAAAGTAGTACGGAATACTACCTTTGTCAATTTAAATAGCATCGCTGTTTAAATTTATTATATTATAAAATGTTACCTCTTGTTCTAAAGTTATAATATTATTGGAGTAGAAGAATGGTAAGTATGGTCGGAGAGGAAGATGAATATTCGTATCGGAAGTGCCAAAAGAGCGGAGATGGAAGCTACCGCGTGGCAAGCTAGGACTGATTATACCCTC
This sequence comes from Zizania palustris, assembly GCA_019279435.1. NCBI lineage: Eukaryota > Viridiplantae > Streptophyta > Magnoliopsida > Poales > Poaceae > Zizania > Zizania palustris. The sequence continues at coordinate 4,062,886 of JAAALK010000284.1, forward strand.
GCGTGAATTGATTGATTCTCGAATTTGTCGCTCTTGTGATTGCAAATTAACAGAACGATTGGCTTGCATTGGCCTTGGCGTCAAGCGATAAACAAATGGATCCATGATGCAAACAACACCGACACGTGATCAGCCCGAACTCGCACTACAACAATCTAGGCAACTTTCGTCGGCCAAAGCCGACGGAAGTTAGCCCTTTTCCGACGGAAGAAGCCAACTTCTGTCGGCAAAACGCTAACTTCCGTCGGCCTTTGGCCGACGGAAGAGAGGCGACGGAAGTTAGCCCCGAACTCTGCCACGTCAGCAGAGGGGCGCTAACTTCTGTCGGCCTGTCTGGCCGACGGAAGTTAGGGGCAGCTAACTTCCGTCGGCTAAGGCCAAAACCGACGGAAGTTAGCCTTTCTGCCCACGTGGTCGAAACCAGCTAACTTCCGTCGGGATCCAATAAACGAAACAAGTCAACATATGCACTAGTGCTAACTAAGTCGTTCTAATGCGAGGATTATTCATTCACATGATCTCTGTACTCGATGACGCGTGTCGGCACGTTCCGGTTCAGTCCACGGAGACGTACACGGTACACCAAAGGCAGCAAGCGAGCGTAACTCCAATCTTGCGGTGAGACGCCCTGCACAGGTTTAAGTCCTTTAATTTCGTTGGTTAAAGCGTGTGTCAGCGTTATGCGTGAGGATATATGCGTCTTCGGTCATATATATTTCGGTTTTTGGCTATTGAAGTTTATTACGACATATTTATTTTACTTTCTATCGGTTAAAGATTTTTTTAGCTAGACAGTTGTTATTAAAGTGAATCACCGAGCAGCTATCAATTAAGAAGGTACCTAAGGTGATGAATAGACGTAGAGCTAGGACTTGTGCCATGCTAAGACAACCTAGGTCTTTCGGGCTAGGACCTAAAATGGGTCGGGCTGTTTTGGCCCGAAAAATCAATGGGTCGTGTCGGTTAGCTCAAAGCGGTGTTTGCTAAGTCCAAACATGATCCAAAGCACGTTGGGTCTAGATGGGCTGTGCCGGCCTAGAAATGGCCTCAATTTTGTAACATCATTATATTGTCTTTTACTAGCATTATAGAAATATTTACTTAATTTATTTTTTAATAATGAAAATACTAGTTAACATAAAATAAAAGAACACCACCAAAAAATAGGAAAAGGGAATTTCATTAACAATAATGATGTTACAAAGTTCTTGCCTTATTTAAAACCTTAAGCCCAAGTGTATGGTTCCCCTTTAAGGAAAAGAGTACAACAACACTATTATAAATATCATTACGAAAGCATAATATTAGTTTTGATTGTTGTCATTGAGGCGAAACTCTACGGCCTACGGGCCATGCTCCCTTCTTGGCCCATGGGCCTTTTCCATGCCATGTCTGTTCGAGCACGGACTACTCTACGGGTCATACCCGTACTACCCATCGGGCCTAACCCATAGGCCCAGATATGGCCCGACCCATCTGTGTGTCATGTCGGGCTATGCTTTATATACGCTAGACCTATGTGCCTTGGGTCGGCCCAAAAAATTCAGTCTAAGTCCTAGCTCTAAATAGATGTGTAAAAAAGCGCAAAGCTTTTTTGAACCATATAAGATAATAACCATATGTCTAGTAGTTTGATGCATTATATGTTATCTAATCTCACAAAGCAATGAGCTATAAGTCTAAGCAATTGAGATTGGATGATTGGACGATTGAATGTCTTTAGGAGGGATGCCTCACCCCCTTTTTATAGTAAAGGAGAGATGCTTATAATTCAGGAATCTATCCTAAGTCGGTTTTTTTATTCCTAAGATTACATGAATTCTCGTGCAAACATATATCTTCATTCTAAATTTAGGATTCGGTTCCCACATAAAGACTTAATCTTCCTTATTATGGTCATACTGATCTCCAATGTTGAACTTGATCAGATCTCGGTTCAGACTAATAAGCCTATCTTAGGCACCAAAGGTTATATCCCCCAATAATCACGGATGAGCATTTGAAAAAGCTACTATTTTTCAGCTTCTAAAGTTTATCCATAGCTACTGATTTCTATAATATGAACCGGGCATGTGGCCTGTCAAACGGCCCGTAAGTGTCGCCGAACTTTTTCAGCTGGCTCCGGTTAGTGAGCTGACCGGACTGAATTCTAGCCCATTAATACAGCCAGCTAAAGAAACGAGGTTTGGAAATTGAAATGATGAGCTGAAATAATAGTTCGAAGGGGTCCAATAACTAATAATTAGCTTTGAAAAAAGTTGTGTAACTAATGCGAAAGGACAATTTGTTTTGGTAAATCCTGTTTTTTTAAATATGTCTACCATGATGATTCAGGCTCTTTTGGAGGAACAGTAGATTTTCAAAATTAGTTAGTATGGGAATTTAGTTGATTGGTGGGTATAAGTAAATAAAATTTTGTAGAATATCGAGAAGCTGGAAGCTTCCTAGCTACTAAAGGTCTGTTTGGTAGAGCTTCAGATCCTAAAATCCATACTGAAGTTGGAGTGGAGCACTTCAAGTTAGCTAGACCCTGCTCTTCCACTTTAGTTTATTTTTCTAGAGTGGTCTTAGTGAGATCTACTCCTAAAAAAAATATTAACTCCATCACAAAAAAGTTAGAGCTTTTCTGCCAAACACACTTTGAAGCAGGGACTAGCTACTACTTCTAAACAACTGGAGATAGCGTTTTTGGAGCTTTCAAATACAAGCAAGGCAGAAGCTTCGGCCTCAATTAGCCAACAAATTAACGTACGAACCGGTTCTGACTAGTGACTAGTGATTATTCGTCGGATTAGCACGCATACTCCCATCAGCGCCTTGACAAGTAATCACTGGTGCGAACGAAATTACTACTAATAATACAGTCGGCTGCTGGTTTATAACCTATCTTTCCATCTATCTATATAGCAGTTAGCTATTAATACATGACAAACTTATTTTTCAGACAGAATTTTTCAGTCCTTATATCTAAACTGGTTACAAGATTACTACTAATTTCCCCCCACTCTCCTTCGTCTTAACACGTACGGGCTTACTTAGAGCATCTCCATTGTAATTGCTATCCAACTTGCTATCCTTAAAAATAGCAAGAATTGTCAAAAAGTTGTCTCCATTGTACTTGCTATTTGACTTGCTATTTTAGGGGCTTGCTATTTCTCTCACCAAACTTGCTACATGTAGCAAGTTTGATGAGAGAAATAGCAAATTTTCTAAAATAGCAAGTACAATGGAGTGAGTAGCAATATAGCAAGCCAATTGAAATAGGGAGACTTGCTATTGCTATGAATAGCAAGTCAAAAATAGCAATTACAATGGAGATGCTCTTATAGCTTGCTATTATTATACTTGCTCTAAGAAAATACAACATGACAACCACACACGGATTAATGATCCGAGAAGATGCCGGAGCTCAACCACCCCTGTAATACAAAATTTGCCGCGTCACGTCACAACGACAAGAGCCACATGATTCACACGAAAAAAAATATATTTTTCCCAGCTGGATCACCGGATCAGGTTCAGTAGACAGTACAGCTTGAGACGGAAGCAAAAAAGATCGTGTATTTAGAAAAATATATTAATACTCTTGTATCTCAGCTACAAAAGCACAAGCTACGTACGTGTACATGTGTACGCGTACTTCGTGGGTTTGTGACGTGCGTGTACACTTTCGGTGGGGCCAACGTGGCAGTGGCCTGTAACGAATCAACAAATCGGTGGAACTCTCTAGCTAGCTACGTAGTACTGTAATACGTAGATGTACATGGTTGGCCGTATGTATACGAGTACGTACGAACAAAAGTGGGAGCAGGAGCTTGTGCGGAGGTGGGCCCTGCTGATGCGCTAGCAGAGGAGCGAGTCGACGAAGAGGTCGTCGTGCGGCTCGTCCTTGGTCCGCTGATGCGCCGCACCGCCGCCGGCGTAGCCGCCGCCGCCGTACATGGCGGCGGGGTTGGGGAGCATCTCGAAGGTGTAGGGGCCCTGCTGGGCGGCGGCGCCGACGGCCGACGGTCTGAACGCCGTGGAGAGGGAGGACAGCGCCTGCGGCGCTAGGGCCGACAGGGCGCGCCCGCCGCCGCGTCCCACCGGCACGTCGTGGTTGTGCTTGCCCTCGTAGGTGGTGATCACGGCGCGCGCGTCGTGCGACGCCCGCTCCACGTGCTTCCGCACCGGGCAACCTACCGTCGTGCACTTGTAGTAGCTTCTGCAATTAGATTTCGCCGGTGATTAAGGTCAGGACGCAAGAACAGATTCGCTCATAATTTTGTTTGATCGTGTTAATTATGATGATTAGCATTAGCTAAGGTGATAAATGATGTTACCTTGGGTTGGGGTTGCCCTTGACGACCTTCTGCCCGTACTTCCTCCACCGGAAGCCGTCGTCGAGGATGTCGATGTCGCTCAGCGTCTGCACCACCAACCTCGGCTCGCGCACCGGCTTGCCGCTGCCGCCGGAGCTGCCCTCGTTGTCACCATCCTCCTTCCTGAAACAACGCGGCCAAGGCCATGTCATCCATGAGAGCAAGAACGCAAGTACGCAACCACATGTCGCGCGATTCATCATCGATAGCTATAGATGCAACTGTCGCTGATGACTTACAAGCGCTTGGCTTCCGGCTCGTCGCCGTGGCTGCGGTGCGACGCGATGTCGGCGTCGTCGTCACCGAACGTGACGGAGGAGTTCTCGGGGGTGGCGGCAGAGTACTGGTCCTGGCCGGCTCCGGACGCCGACAGGACACAGCCGAGGTCCTCCGCGGAGGCGGCGGCGGCACAGCCGGAGGATGCGTTGCGGCGCGTGGAGAGCGGCTTGGGGTGGTTGTGCGCACCCTTGTAGACGATCTGCGTGATGCGGCCGTCGGCGAGCGAGCGCTCCACCTTCTTTTTCATGGAGCACGTGTGGTACGTGCACTTGTAGTAGCTCCTCGGGTTCTCGCTCCCCTTGACCTGCTTCTGCCCGTACTTCCTCCAGTTGTACCCATCCTCCAGCTTGTTCCCGCCATTATGGCCTCCGCCGTTCTTGCTCGAGGCGATGCTCTTGCTCACCTCTACCACTTGCTGCTCCTGCTCCTGCACAAGCGTACAAGAATCGCCGGTGAGCAAGACTGTAGCAACAGCTTGGCTAACTTGAGCTAGATGAGCCTAATTATGTGTATATATGTACCTTGAATGAAGGGAAGGAGGTAGCTTGCGCGGCGGCGGCGTCGGAGTTGGTGTGGAAAGAGAAGTCGGAGAAGTCGGCATCTTTCTGAGAAGCGAAGAGATCAGCGCTGACCTTCCAGTCATACCTCTGACATGGGATGGCACCGGTGGTCGGGGACGCCAAGATCTGGACAAACAAAAACAAGCAGCCATGAATCATATCAGCATTCAACACCATGCAGATATTATGAGATATAGATAGCAATTGCACATTTGCACCACTAAAGGATGAAAACGAGGCGGCACGTGAACGCACATTATAGGACGAGAGCAGGACAGGGGAGTCGAGCAGCTCGGCGGGGCTGAGCCCCGCCGGGATGGCGAAGTAGGACGACGGCGAGATGGGCAGGCTGGGCGGCTTCGCGGACTTAAACTTGGGCACCCCACCCCGGGAGAACACCCTCGGCGAGCTCTCGTCGGCGCCGACCGCCTGCATGTCTCCGCCGGCGCCCCCCGACAGCAGCTCCGTGAACGACGTGATGAACGGCGGCGGCGTGAACGTGAACCCGTGATCCATTCCCCACGTCGAGTACGCCAAGGCGTACGCGCGCGACCAGACGGGTGTGTGTGAATCGGAGACGAGACGAGAATGGTTGCCGGGTTGCCGCCGCCACGCTTAAGAAGCGGACGGCTAGTGGCGCCAACGAAGGGGGAAAAAGAGTAAAAGCCAGTCCATCGACATCACCACGTATGACATGTGGGGCCGAGGCGTGTGGGGGTCGGGATGTCAGTGGGGATAGGTAGGTTGCCGAGGGGATCGTGTTGGGTTTTCGGGGTGTTCGGCGAAGGGAGGCGGGGCGTCAAAGCTCGTGCAGTATTGACTGGTCAGAGGAGGCGGCTGGAGGCTGGAGCTGGGACGGGAGGGGAGGAAGGGAAGGCGAGGCGACGAGGACGACGTGTGGTTTCGGGGAAGGAGACGCGGGAGTGGGGCCCACATGAGACTACGGGAGACGGTGAGCGCGCCGTGTTCCCACGTAGGTGCGGCGAGTAGTTTTTTTTTTCGGTTTTTTTAGATTGTAGTCTGGTTTTTTAAATATAGAAACCGAACAACCTGTAGAGTTAAGCAATACTGAAAAAATCAAATAACTTTGGCTTGGTTTTTTATTAAGGGAAAATGTGAAAAATGACTTTATAATTTTCTGTAATTTGAAAAATACCATCGTCAGGTAGGTCAAATATGTCAGTAACACACCGATGACATATTTTAAAACTAAAAAATTGTAATGGCATAGAAAAATTTGTTATTCTTATTAATGTACTCCCTTCAATTTTCAAAAAGAAGTCATTTTAGAATTGTATAGAAAGTTTGAAAAAATGTCGTTTTATATCTTTGTGTGTATTTTAAACGTTTTTACATTTAAAGTAATACACATGGTAACCAATGGAATAGAGAGATTATTGAATCTGATTGTCATGCACATTATTTAATATGGACAAACATGTATTATAAATATACACACTAATTAAACATTTTTTGATAGCTAAAATCATATCCAAAATGACTATTATTCTTTGAAAACTTGAGAGAATAACTTTTACACGAATAGCACACACTACAAGAAATAATAAGTAGAACACGGTTAGACGTGCCCAGGATAACCAAACATGGCGGCCAGGTTATAACAGAATTGTTACTCATATGGCTATTTAAATTTGAATTTAAATATTTTTGTGTAAAATGAAGCTCCAAGAGTTACCCTAAATAAATTCCTTTCCTAATTCATTCCCTAAATCACCGTTCATCTCTCTCAAATATAGGATTAGTTTAGCAAATTTCTATTTCTATTTGTACATATTTTTTCTTGCTTGTGCATTATTTTTCCGCGTATATGTTGTTATAAGTTGGATGATACACATATTTGAATGTATTAGTTTTACACAAAATTATTACATATTATAGATCATATTTGTAGGATTAAAAAAATAAAAATTAATATTATAGGGAAACTATTGTAGATTGATTAATTTTTAAAAAGATATGGAGTTTAGAATGATCCCTGTGTGATTTAGGGACTAAAATTTAGGAGGTCTCTAAGGAATTCCTTATATAATTCCATTTTATATTCAATCATTCCATTTTGTTCTCAATCTTTAGAAATCTTTAAAATATCTAGAATGGCTCTCGTTCTCTATCCCCTTCATCCCGCTCCTACGACTTTATAATCGGTTGACCCACTACAAGAAAATAGAACATTTTCGTCGGCCAAATTAACTTTCGTCGGTTTTTTAAAAAACCGACGAAAGATATTTAACTTTCGTCAGCTAGATCGAGCTGACGAAAATTAACCATAACTTTCGTCGGCCTACATCAAAACCGACGAAAGTTAAATATTTCGCCCCCGCGCACTTTCATCAGCTCCCGCAGGCTCTTAACTTCCGTCGGCCTAAGTATGGGCCGACGAAAGTTAAGTGAAAAATACACTTAACTTCCGTCGGCCCAGGCCGATGGAAGTTACTCCCGTGTAAATATACTCTCGTGCCCTAAAAATTTTCCTCCCTGAATTTTCAAGCCGCCGCCGCTATGCTCTTCGCACCTCCCCACCACCCGGCCACCGCCTCCATGTCGCCCGGTCGCCGCCTCCACGTGTCTCGACCGCCCCTTCAGTCGGCTCCCCACCGCCCGCCTTCGGGCCTCCCCACACCATTGTTGCTGGTTCTCTGCTCGAGCGCCGATCGACTCCATCCACATCGCTAGCCGCATCCTACGCCGACACCGCCAGACATCCTCGCCGGCCAGCGCCACCACGAGAGCCTCCTCCGCTCGGGGTCTCTAGACCGTTGGCCGGACTACACCGGTCGTTCCCCACCGCCACATGCCCTCGTACCGTACGATCTCATCGCCGGTGATGGCCACCCCCCTGCTACTTTGCGTTGAGGTAAGGCTCCAGCACCTTCCCTCGCCAGATTTCCAATCTGTATGTAGTGCATCTTCTATGCCTGTGACCCCGCCTAGTTGCCCTTTGATTTTAGTTAGGGTATAATTTGGGAGGACCAAAGTTGGAAGTGAGAACCTCTAGATACTTGACAATCTATCTGTATTTAATCTGCCAATTCCATGTTCTGGTAAAAGAGGCGAGCCATCAATAAATTTTTTATTCAGATGGTTAGCGTCGCCTCGGTGCTGGAAGCGATGGGCCTACGAAATTGAGGTTCACGGCTGACATGGTTCGCTCTGAATCATTTGCTATGTAGTGAACTGCTACGTGTGATGTATCAAGTATGTAAAAGCTAGTACATTGCTAATACATCAGTTCTAGCTTGCATGAGATGCTGACATTGGTAGCACCTGTGTTATGCTGGGCGCCTTGGCCAAAGAAAGAGACCCAACATTTCTTTTATTTACATTAGGTTTATTTGCATTATTTCTGAAGCTATGATGATATCCTTATAAATTCCATTGAGTCTAATTTCTTGGTGCCGCTTTGATTATCATAGGTTGTTGCTTGAAATGTTGGCTTCCCAAGTGGTGCAGTGGAATGTGTTGCTGCTGAAGATAAGGACAAACTCCTTGATATATGACATTGTTATATATGGTTCTTGCCTTAATTTTTAATGTTCACTGATCTTGAGTTCTTTGTATGTAATAGTTGAAATTAAAGGGGTGAATCCAAATCAGAGTTGTTTTCTTCCAGATTACTTCTCTATATTGTTTTGTATTCTTGTAAAAGAACGGAAAAAGTAAAAAAAAACGTGATGTGCAGATTGGTTGTTTCTGGATTGAATTCACACGATTGATTTGCTGGTGTAGAAAAAGATTTACCAGGTAATTCTATTCACAATTCTCTCAATTATTTTGAAGACATTAACAATGTAGTTACCACTAAGATAGATATCTAGACATCTAATGAACAATTTAACTTACTGATGTGGCCCTTTTAAAGAAAACATTTGTTGTTTAGCTGTATGTTATTTCAGATCCAAACCTGGCACCTTCAAATTTCAGATCCAAACCGTACAGGAACTTCTGATGGAATTCACTGTGAAGGGAGCAGATTGTGACAATTTCCTAGCTGAGAAGGCGAAATCTGGAGCTCCTGGAGCGACTGCAGACACCACATTGAGCCTATCTAACCGTTGGATGGGAGCCTCAACTTATTATGCCCCAGAATATTGCTTCTTTTGTGCAATTATATTTTTGCAAAGTTGTAAGAAGTATGCTACATCAATTAGAGCAGCAAAGTTGCAAATTTTCTTTTTTTTCGGATTTTTTAGTTAACTTCCGTCGGCCAACATTAGCCGACGGAAGTTATTGGCCCGTAAACAGAAAAAACAAAAAACAAAAAAAGTAATTTTCGTCGGCTAGGATTTGGCCGACGGAAGTTACTGATTTCCTGGTAACTTCCGTCGGCTAGGTTTGGCCGACGGAAGTTAGCTAACTTCCGTCGGCCGCCGACGAAAGTTAGCTAATTTCCGTCTACCCGCTTCCGTCGGCCAAAGGCCGACGGAAGTTAGCCTTTTGCCGACGGAAGTTAGCTTCTTCCGTCGGGAAAGGGCTAACTTCCGTCGGCTTTGGCCGACGAAAGTTTCCTGGATTGTTGTAGTGACCATGAACTACTCCTACTCCTACGCACACGAAATGAGATAGCAGTGAACTTCGCTGACCGTAGAGGACAGTTACCTTCTCCGTACCGTCAGATTTTAATTCGATGAGTATCGGAGGGGGTCTGAGGTGAGCTCCGTATGAGAGTGTGGTCCACCTCCAAAACATCGGGAGCGTTCACACCAAACGACGCGAATCATGACTGCAGAGGGTAATCGGAGCGCTCGATGTCAGTGGCCTTCGTTTCTGTTCACTTCCAAAAACTAAACATCAAATCGATCTATCCAGAGCTCTACCATTTAATATAAAACTCGTGTGTTTCAATTTTTCTAATAGCCGAAGATTCTTAATAGCTGGTTAATATGAGTAGTTAATCTTGCATGTCCTTAATCTTGCATGGGGTATACGTGCATCTCCATTGTACTGAATTTCGTAATTAAGGTCTCAACCAACCTTTGGACGTTGATAAAATAAAGAACAATATAGTTCAATATATTGAAAAAAACAATATACCCTTTGAAATTCCAAGATTCAATTTTTCATGTTTTTTAGGAAAAATAAAAAGAAGTGCATGCTTTAATTTACGGATGTTAGAGCATCCTCAAGAGTACTACTATTACATTAATTTTTTTATATATCTATCCTAATACATTAAATAGTAGTACTATTGCATGCACGAAATCACATAATTATTACTTTAGCCCTGTTGGATCCAGGGGTTAGAGTTAGTTTGAGTTATATTTACCTCAACTAACCCCAAAATACCAATATAGAAGGGTTAGAGTTGGGCTATTTCAATCTAACCCATCAAAAAAATTAGCACCTCCAAGGGGTGCTAATTGGAGCTAGTTTGTGTGAGGCCCACCCAAAAAAGGTATTTCCAGCCACACAGGATCCCCACACAGTCACACAGCGGGATTAGACTGTGCACAATAAATCAAGCTGAAAAGTAGTCAAATGATTAAAAAAAGTAACTAATTCTAACCTCTAACCCTTGCATTCATACACCTCAATGGCTAAAGTTATTTCAGAGTTAATTTAGGGTTACAATCTAACTCTAACCTCTAGCACTGCTACAGATTATATACAAGGCCTTTAAATACGTTTCTCTGATAAAGTTCTTAAATTTGAGTCTCCGACTATGATAATATAATTGCGGACAGATACGTGGAAGCATAAAATCGATGGATTATACGGAAGGGGATCCAACGGCCGCTATCGGCTGCATCCGAATTCCAATACTGCCTCTATCCATTATCCCGTAATATTACCGAATTTTTAATTTATTCAGATTCATTGTAATGTAAACTATTAAATATGATCATTTTACGTTATTATAGAAAGACGAGAGTACTGTTTTTTATATTAACACGTGTCTTTTTTGGCCGCGGTTGAAGGAAATAGTATTATCATAACATGGTACAAATAACATTATGTGTGAAGCCCTTTAGAATGAGACAGTCCCCTGGTGGTTCGAAGCCCCCTATCTAGCTGAAGACCCCTTTCATCCTGTATAAAACAAAGCATCTAAGATTACCCGAAAACTACTTTAAAAATCACCCGACTTAAGAGTTAATCACGAGGTCTTCAAGCTCCGAAGCTCCCTCCGAAACCCCCTAGGCTTTGCGTGGGCAGTTGCCGGGGAGCTACTTCGGCCGCGAGCCTCAAGCTATGACTCTGATACCTATTTCGAAGTCCTAGATCACTTTGGCATGAAGACCAGAATCAGGGGCCTTCGCCCCTAGTATCAGTACATGTATTTGCATAAAACGTTATCATTCTGCCTCTACGAAGTCTTGTAAACATAGTACGCTATGACGGTTGTAACTAGAGTAACATGACCTTTTCCTGTTGCATTTTGCCTATAAAAGATGGGAATCTCTATTGTGATAGGGGAAGATAACAATAATAGAAAATCACGATGAATTGGACGTAAGGTAATTATCCCTCTCGGAGGCCTTAACTAGTATAAATCTACTTTGTAATATGTAGGTCTTTGTGGCTAATCAAATCTGTTAGCGTAACTTTTACGCTACAACAACTATTTTCTCCTGTTGGATAGTTCTTAATGTTTTATACGTGTTCAAACTAAAAAACAATCAATTTGTGTAGAATTTTGTTATTTTGCTCGTATAAGGGGCATGTTTGGTACAACTCTAATTTTGATTTTTCATGTTGGCAAATCTTATATAGCTCACAATAGACTTGTTTAGTGCCGTCCCAACCAACTAGGCCCTATCTTATCATGTCAATAGAACAACATCTTTAGAAAACATACTTTCAACCTTAATTTATTAACATGAGATGTGCCAGAAATTTTCTATAACTCTATATCATTATTCCGTTCACCTCCCATCCAATTACTTTCCATCTTTTCCTTCGAAGTGGTGACAACGCGGTGTCATGTTTTCTTCGTTTTATATTATCTCTCCTCGTTAATTTTCTTTAACACATCAGATATTTTATGACAAAAAAATCAAAATATCAGACGACTTTTATATTTCCATCTTTTCTCTCCTCGTTAATTTTCTTTAACCCTAATTCTTGACGTTTTAGGTCTAGAGAATTTGAATGATAACTGTTGATGTTTCGATGATTATCGGGTTAAATAACTCATATACTCACTATACTCATTAACTATAAATATAAAATATAACAGTGGGACGAAATGTAAGTATCTGACGTCGGATCCTATTAAAACTTCAGTTGAGTGTGCAGGGTAAAAACAGTATTACGACGAGTGTTCTCCTAGAAAATCCTCATATTACATCCCACCACATATGACTTTCAAATAATGTTGAACTTGAGTGGCCATCTTAAAAAGTATGAATATAACATAACTTATATTTTTTTCTAAATCCTTATATAATTTTAATATTTTTGTTACGATTATGATTTTATATTTAATATCCATTTAAAATAATATATATATATTATTTGTGTCTAATATATGGTTTTGTCAGCTCTCTTATTTTTTTCTGGATCCGCCACTGATCTAAATCCAATTCCCAGCAGCAACATTACAAATAATTTTTAAAACATTCCAGCATGAGCTGCCTCTTCAACTGTCATTGGAGGATATCAAACAACAATTGTGACATGCAAACCTTTCTGGTGCACTAGTGGAGCTTTGAACTCAACCTCTTCCAAAGTGTCTCCTAGCTCTCACTCCAAGTCTTGAACTACTATTTGATTGTTCCATTTAGATTTCATTATTTAAACCCTAAAGCCAAATCTTAAACTGCCACAAATCTCATATGAGACTTGCAATTAGGATAGGAAAAATTACTCATATACCATTATAATTTTTATGAAATGTTTGCATGCTAGTGTCAGTGACTATGACTGCCCCTATTTGTCAGTGACACACCAGTGACATATTGGCAAACCATAAAAATTATAATGACACTTAAAAAATTAACCTATTAAAATACTAGTCAAGACATACATATATGGATCTTCACTCACAGTTGAAGTCTTCAACTGTAGACTTCAACTGTGTTTGAAATTATTCACTGATAAGACCTTATTGTTAATCAGCTTATTTGATGTTGATTAATAATAAGGTCTTACCGGTGAATAGTTTAGTGCATGATTATCTATAGATAATTTTGATAAAATAAACCCTGCATATAATATATATCAGTTTTCTTGTTAAGTAAACGTGCATGACTGGACTAATGCTGAATCAAAGTGATCAAGTTGACCTAATTATTTGTGTGAGATCATCGGTTGTGCCTGAAGAACTAATAATGAGCACATGGATGGTACGTAGGTAGGTATCTGACTTTTTTTAGGATCTACATTTTATTAATCACTCTCACTAACACACAGGCTTCGTGGGTGTAAATGTATCCATAATTTTCCAGATATTAATCTCATATCGTATTTTGATTATATATGTATTCGTCGTAGCTCAACCAGCAGTTCAATTAAGAAATTCAGACATACTCAGTTCAATTTTGTATCCTCCGTTTTGTTCTAGCTTCGTCATTGCTCAAGATTGATTGCGAATTTTTGTTCAAACAATACATTTTTAAATAGGTTTCAAGTCCGGTACACATTTTTTTTTTAAAAAAAAATACAAATTCCCCCTTCCGTCGTCATTTCAAATGCCGGCTCTAGATGAGTATTTCATCTGTCAATGGAGCTCTAGAGCCGCCCGATCTAGACCGGTGAAGTGCCGATCTAGGGCCAATTGGCCTAAATCAGCACTTGAAAGACCGACAGAATATTAATTTTATAATTTTTCAAAAGCATATACTAGCTTTAAAATTTGTTTAAAAATGTATTATTTTAAAAAAATCGATTGATTGCTAGTTATAAGCTAAGTAGGCAACTACTCAACCACATATCCTGTTTCTGAGTGATCTAGCTGTCATATGACACAGTATCATGGCAGTGATGGCACTGTCAGCAACAAATGCTAGCAGTAGAGAGAAAGTGAAAGGTCAGCTCATGCAAGTACTGAAAACAGACTGATGGTCAGCTCATGCTGAACAGATTATATATAAAGCCAGAAAACAAATCCTAAAAAAAAGTCAGAATGCTATTGTGTGGGGAAAGCAAGTTGCAATCTTTTTTTCTGAATACAAAACATTCGCCGTTGCTCCACAAGCTAAGGGTGTGTTTGGTTGAGCTGTGGCTGTGAAAAAAAACTGTTGTGAGCTGTGAGCTGTGGAAAAGCTGTTGTGGGCTGTTGGCTGTGAGAAAGCTGAAAGCCGTTTGGCTGAAACGACTGTGAAGCTGCTTTGAGCTGTGAGCTGTGTAAAAAATTCAATTTATGAAATTTTGTATGGTTATATGAAATTTGAAATGTTAATTTATGAAATTTTGTATGGTTGTATGAAATTTTAAATGTCAATTTATGAAATTTTATACGGTTGTATGAGATTTGAAATGTCAATTTATGAAATTTTGTATGGTATGAAATTTGAAATATCAATTTATGAAATTTTGTATGGTTGTATGAAATTTGAAATGTCAATTTATGAAATTTTGTATGGTTGTATGAAATTTAAAATGTCAATTTATGAAACTTTGTATGGTTGTATGAAATTTGAAACGTCAATTTATAGAATTTTGTATGGTTGTATGAAATTTTAAATGTCAGTTTATGAAATTTTGTACGGTTGCGAAGCCAAAAGTCAAAAGCCGCAAAAAGCAGGTCTAAAAGGATTTTCACATTTACACTACATCAAAAGCTCCTTTTACTAAAAGTTGCTGGTTCAAAAAATACCCTTTGATTTAGATATTAGCTTCCAGGAAGCAAAAGCTGCTTCGGACCCTAAGTCAGTCAGAGCTGAAGAAGCACTGCTCCCCATCATGCATGTTTCCAGATTCCTCTGCTCAGTTGGTCAAACCAGTTAGCTCGTGAGCTCCTCATCAGCAGGAATATCAAACATGGCTATCTATCTGTTGATGCACGTGTAGCTGATCGATCTCTTTGATTGTATCATGGGCTAGTTGATCGATCAAACAAGCAAGAAATTCACGTAAAACTTTTGTGTTTGAAAGCAAGATGAATGAAGCCTGCTTAGATACGATGGATGACCATGGGCTGTTCCTTGGGCCTGTGCAAGAGGACGATCATCTACGATCCATCAAATCCACAACTGGTTTTCCATATATACACGTATGATGTATTTTTACTCTGTATAAAAAAACATCTCAAACCAAACATATTAGATCCTATTAAGAGCACATTTGTTTCAGCTTCTAATGGCTAGAGATTAGTTCATTTTCAGATTTTATCTACCGATTATCAAATCTGAATCTGACCGAAATCAAGACCGTTTGTTTAATTGTTTCCGCCTCAAATGAGACCGAGCAGAAACGATCTCCACAAAGATTCTAACAGCAATCAACCGCTGCACGCATGATTTCCACGTCTTGTCGATGTGAAACGTGGTGCTGAACTGTCAACTAGTCTGCAAAGAAGTTGGCACTGATAGGGGCGTTTGGTTCCACGTATTACTTTCACAAGGCTAATCACAACGGGTTTCATAGTATTAATTATCATGACATATCAGATTTTTTTGCTGATATGATATTAAATTAATGAGAGAAGAGAAGGAAGCGGCGTCATCTCCATGACATGGTGCTAACCCGTTTTCAAGACGAATGAAACAAAATAAAACGCTCACTGTGAGTCAAATTGTTTCATCGGAGAGAGGGTATTTAATTCAGTTGCAAAGTATTTAATTACACTTGTTAGCCTAGGAAATAGTAAAACGAAACTATCCACTGAGAGAGGGTATTTCATTCAGTTGTAAAGCCGATGTAATCTTCTAGGAAACGGTGTTATGAAACCCACCACCGTGAATAGCCTAATTACATCATTTTTAGTTCTTCTAATTAGCATACGAACATCCGATATGACATGGACTAAAATTTAGTCCTGGAAGCCAAACAACCCCTTAGGCCATATCACATCGGATGTTTGAACATCAATCCGAAGGATTAAACGTGAACTAATTATAAAAATAATCGTAGAATCGGGGGATTATTTCACGAGATAAATTTATTAAGCCTAATTAATTCATGATTAGCACATATTTATTATAGCATCGTATTGTCAAATCATGACGTGATTAAACCCATTAGATTCGTCTCATAAATAATTCACTAATTATGAATGAGTTTTATAAATACTCTATATTTAATATTCTAAAATAATATTTTTTTTTTGGATAAAAGGCATCCCAACAGAGGGAGCCCTGCTTTTTTGAAAGCAAGGAAAGAACAAAGTCACAACGTTTACCGCCGGGGCCACCGGCTAAACATGCGAGGAACAACCACCAAAACACACCCCTCCTAAACCAGCAGCACAGCCAAAATTAGCCAGAGCAACAAAAGAAACTAGGATCCAAGCACAGCACTCCAGCCAAGAGAAAGGAAACAACACAAAAAACAACAACGGACTTATAAATTTTCGGACCAAACAACCGTTAACAAAGGGTACGAGCAAGCGAGATACGCTGATTTGATGATGTTATGTTTTGATCAGGTTACACAGGCGTGAAACTACAGCTGACGATGATTTTAATTATTTATGCGTCCAAACGTTCAAGATTTTTTTATTTTTTGCTGATTTTATTGTACGTGGATAACTATTAATGGACATCAACACACTAGTGAAATGCCATTAATTTATCTAGCTATGATATTGAAAGAATCTGGTGTACGTGTCTTGATGAACCTGCTAAGGCTATTTACGGTGGCGGGTTTCGTAACACTGTTTTTTAGAAGTCTACATCAGTTTTGCAACCGAATAAAATACCATCTCTCATCAGTGGAGAGTTTCATTTCACTATTTCCTAGACTAACCAGTGTAATTAAATGCAACTAGCTCTCATGAAATAACCTCTCTATGGTGAAACGATTTGGCTCTTAGTGGGGGTTTTATTTCGTTTTACCCGCCTTGGAAACGGGTTAGCACCATGTCATGGTGATGACACTACTTCTTTATTTTCCCTCATTAATTGAATATCATGTCAGCAAAAAATCTGATGCGGTATAGTAATTAATGTCATGAAACACTCCATAAAACCCCATTGTGAATAGCCTAATTATCCATCTGTCCTGTAGCATGCATGTAGGATGGTAACATCATATGTTATGCTTGCTTACCGTCTCCGGTTGCATAACGATTTAGGTTTAGAGTTTTCCACGCTAATTATTGACTCATGTATATAGATACACATACAACACAACAATATTTAATATAGATAAAATAAGAAATATACACACTAAACAATTCCTTTTAAGTATATAAGAGGGTCTATTTACGGTGTCCCCGTTACCTCTTAGAACGTACTAATCTAGACAATTGATTAGGTATATTTAAAATAATTAATTAAAAGAGAAAATGAGTTTGCATGCGTGTCGCTCGGACGGAAAGTTTGCTGATTATTTTATTTTTTCGGTGCGTGCAATAATCAAGGCCACCGACACGTGACAAAATAATTAATTGATGCACGTACACGGATCCGCACATACTACAAGTATGTTATACGACATATTACTTCAAGGAGGTAATAAATTAGCGATATCAAATCTAAACTGTTGTATCGTATGGATTAGACGATGCTTAAAATTAGCGGGCATCATAAATTTCTCCAGAACATATATAAAGCCTTAAGAATTATAGAATCTCATTCTCTGCTACTTCCTCAGGGTTCAGGCAACAACTGACCATTTCACTCTTCCCAAATTCCTTTCCTTTTAATCTTTTATTTTTTGAGATGCTCATCTATGACTGCAACTGCAGGAGACATGCATGCTTGTGATATATATGGGCAATATTTGCCACCAATTTGGAGGAACACATTCTTGATGCTATATATGAGATTCTGTGGAGACATTTACCAACATTCCTCTCCTGCTTATCCCCTTGGGATTCCCTTATCGAATAAGCATACAACAGGTGCTTATTCGATAAGGGAATTCATGATATATATGAATGGATTATTATCAACGAATTCGACTAACCATTAATTGCCGACCTTAATTTGTTAAGTCCAATTTTGCATTGGCATACCGCATATGTTAGTTACTGGTTCTCGTAATTTGGATCTAGATTCAGAACTGTTTATTTCGGCTTTAGATTTTAGAAATAGCCGTAACTGATCATCGACTGAAACAAACTTACCCTAGACTAGCAATTAGCGGGCATTACAATGACGATGATCTCAGCAGCAAACCTGTGCATTCAGCTTTAGTTACCACCACATTCCATGGCTCGCATGCTCAGATCAATCTATAACCACAAATCCATGGTCGTTGTTCGGATCACGCACGTATGGAGATTGGAGAGTCGAGCGTTCTTTCTTTTTTGCTCTCACTTTGCTTGCCCAGTCGCTGCACCCCTGAAACGCACTGAGACTGAGGTTGCGTTTACCCGGGTTTCGGTTTCGGCTTCTTTATTACGTTGGGTTAGAGTCGGAACTAAATCAAACGTGTTTGTTAGGTTCTAGATTTTAACCAAACCGTTTAAAAAAATATACTAGCATGGTGGAGTAGTGGAGTTTTAGGGGTTGTTTGGTTCTACGAACTAAAGTTTAGTCCGTGTCACATCGTATGTTTAGATATCAATTTGAAGGATTACAATTTGAGCTGATTATAAAAATAATTGCAGAATCGGAAGATTATTCACGAGACACATTTTTTAAGCCTAATTAATCTATGATTAGCAAATGTTTACTGTAGCATCGCATTGTCAAATCACGGCGTAATTAGACTCATTAGATTCGTCTCGCGAATAACCCACCGATTATGAATGAGTTTTGTAAATAGTCTACATTTAACACTGCAAAACAGTATCTAAACATTCGATGTGACGGGACTAAATTTTAGATTAGAGGAAACAAACATGTACTTAGATAGCTTCAGCTCCTCCGTTCAAGAAAAATCCGAAAAATTCCCCTTAAAATTAAAACCAATTTCTAAAGACTCAACTCAACCAAACACTTTCTACCGACCAACGAGACGTCGGTTTTGCGAGTAGAAACTGGCCAATGCGGCAAGGATCCAGGAGCACTACTAGTGCGTTACAGACTAACTGACACTTGAGCTCTAAACTTTTATCTCACTCTTTTTCTTTCTTTCTTTCTTTTTTGCGTGTCAATTGTGATCACCAAATAGAGCCTTCACCGATGGATGCAGCCCAGTCCCGGGCATTAGGATGATATCGACACACTACTGCTACATGCTCGAATTCTGCAGCAGAAAAAGCAGCTCGGATAGAAGTGCAATTTGCCGGCATTTTGGAGCTATATTCTTCAGCAGAATGCATGCAAAAGATTGGATCGGAAACGCGAGTGATGGGAGTAAAGAGGAATATATATATGGGGAAGTATCATGTGCACATCGGCTAGCCGTGCACATGGTGCACATGTGAGATCTTCACCTTCAATCTGTAATCCAACGGACAACAGTAGCTGGGGGTTATCGCAAATGACAGAATGGGGGAGGTGGGAGGTGTTTTCTGCAAAATGATCTGGTGAAGCTGTTGTCCGTTGGATTGCAGATTAAAGGTAGAGATCTCACATGTGCACCATGTGCACGGCTAGCCGATGTGCACAAGATACTTTCCCTATATATATATATATATATATGTGTGTGTGTGTGCCGAATGTATGTATATATGTATGTATGTAGCTGCAGGTTCCTAGTGGAATATGTTGTGTTCTTGAGCCTGAGGAGAATCAACACAAGTTATGTTCTTGCTGGTGCTTAAATACTATTAAATATTATTTGCTCTTACGCCGTAAAGTTAAGGGTTAATTTTTCATGTACCATTATAATTTTTATGGTTTACCAATACACACATCTATGTTCACTTGCAGTGACATGTAGAAAATTGTTAAGAATTGTAATCGGATGTGAGAAATTTTCCGCATTTATTTTTTTTATCATATATCCAAAAATTACATGGCATATACAAGAGAGTAGCAAAAAGGCAAACATCATTTAACTTTGTTGCGTAAGAGCGAATGTTCCATCAAATTACTAAAACCCTGTTTACATCCTATGAACTAATTGTTAGTAGCTAATTTTTAGTATTAGTTTATCCAAATAGCTCAACTAATTACTAAACTAATTGTTAGTTCATAGACCAACTAATGATTAGCTATTAGTCCATAAAAGTGAACTAATGGGAGCTAATAGGGGTCTTTACTCTTTTTTCAAGTATTAGTCTAAAGTATCCAAACATATGTGAACTAATTATTAGCCAACTAATAATTAGTTCTAGCTAACAATTAGTTTTAGATCATCCAAACGGGCCTTAAATTAGCAATATGAAAATAAAGTTATTGACTTTATCTTGAAAAACATCTTCATATATAAGGGGGAAATATTATGTGCAATCGTGCGATCTGGTGCATCCAATCAAGATCCAACAGTTACATATAAAATCTAATACTTTTTTCATATGTAACCGTTGAATCTTGATTGGATGCATCAGATCGCACGATTGCACGATTGCATGATTGCATTTGATATATCCCCATATAAGTACAATTTTATTGGTTGTAGGTAACTAATATATTTAAGTGATAAGCATTGTTTCCCTATATATTTTAATATATAACTTATCGCAACAAAAGCTTTTGGAATCCAAGCTCTCGTCTCCTATATAAAGGAGTCGCCGGCCTCTTCTCCCTCCAAGCCATTGCCACCTCTTGCAAACCAGCTCTCTGTTCGCTTCGCACAGATGGATTGCCACAAGGGAGACGCGAACGGCGGCGCCGATGCGGCCATCCTACGCCCCGGCGGCGGCGGCGGCGGAGAGGAGGCGGTAAGCAGCAAGGCGGTGGTGGAGGAGCTGTACCGCGCGCTGGAGCTCGGCGACGGGGACGCCGTGCGGCAGCTGCTGAACCCGGACCTGGACTGGTGGTTCCACGGCCCGCGCGCGCACCAGCACCTGGTCCTCATGCGCCTCCTCACCGGCGGCGCGGCGGGGTCGTCCGGCCTCCCGTTCAAGGCCCGCGCCGTCGACGCCTTCGGGGCCACCGTCCTGGCGGAGGGCACGGACGCGACGGGGGCGCTGTACTGGGTGCACGCGTGGACGGTCGGCCCAGGCGGCCGCGTCACCGGGGTGCGCGAGTACTGCAACACCGCGCTCGTCGTCACCAGGCTCGCCGGCGCCGACGACGCGTCCGCGACGGCGCCTCCGTGCTCGCAGTCGCAGCAGGTGTGGCAGAGCAGGCTGCCGGACCGGGCTCGCAAGAACCTCCCTGCCCTCGTTCTTGCCATTTGATGCATGCCATCATCACATCCCTCTTGAAATGATACGATCCTCGCGCCATGGAAAACAAAATCCGGCATTGAGTGATTTGACAAAGCTATCGAATTGACGAGATCACGAGCCACAAGAATCTAACGTACGTGTGTGTTGCCCTGTGTGACTGTCTCTAAAAATGTAGTATATATATCGTATTAATTACAAATTAAAGTGTGTTCGAAAGAAGAAGAAGAAAAACAGAGACGTGGAACAAGATTTACTCTTGAGCCTCTCTGTTCATCGATTCAAACCTGACGGATCTTTTCACATTTCGGGCTAAAAATTGGATCTTTGAAATGCAATCTGAAGAAGAACAAACTGACAGAGGTTCGTGCTGACACAATTTAGAAGATAAATATCAGCAGTTTCACATTCTACACCTTACAAACCACGTTTGAGTTCTCTTATGGCGAAACTTAGTTTGTCATATCATCAGGAAATTGGAGAAAAACTGTCAGAATTTGATGGCAGGTTGGATTATCCACTGCTGATCAAACACCTTGTACATGATGTAAAAAAATTGTGTCAAGATCCAGCCATTCAGGTGAAAACAAATGGCAACTTAATTCTTTTTGAAGGTATATACTTCACTTTGTCAAGGTGTATTAAATGACTTGTTTGGTAGAGCTTAAGATCTTAAGATCCATACTGAAGCTAGAGTGGAACACTTAAAGCTGGTTAGACTCTGCTCCACCACTCCGGTTCATTTTTCTAAAGTGCTCTCAGTGGAATCCACTACTCATGAAAAGTATTTGGCTTGGCTCCAGCTCCACGAGACAAATAAGTTGGAGCTGGAGCCCTACCAAACACACCCAAAGTGTGGGGAGAGATTTGCTCTCATGTCACGCATAAGTTAATGACATTTGTTTTTTACCTCATATGAGTGTATGACATATGACTCTTGTGCCTAGTTGTCATACGGTGTGGCAAAAGAGCAAAGACCACTTAACTTTGTGGCTTTAGAGCAAATATTCCTTCTACATTTTCAACCATTCTCCATCGCCTCTTAGTCTGCTAAACATTGAGAATTGTTTAAGTCACTTGCTTGTGTAAGAATCATTCATGATGCATTAACATGTAGCCTCTATAAGACATAAGTAAACTCGCAAGGAACCATCAGGTTATGATCTGTGATGTAATTCTTGTACATAATTTGATCCTCAAAGACAATGGCAAAGCCAATGTCGTAGCTAGGATGAAATCCCTAGGTGTGTCTAGTTAATACACGTTTTAATTTGTATAACATCATAAATTTCATATATACATATAAAATATTTTTGTGCAAAACCAATATATATACATATAAATATAGCAATAATATATTATAACATTGTAAAATGGCATACATTGAATTGTTGGATAATTTAAAATTGGGCTAGATTTGTGTTGACGCCAGAATTTGGTAAAGCCCAGGGCCCGCCAAGGATGTCGCACAGTGTTGACGCCAAGATTTGGTAAAGCCCAATTCCACTTAGGATGTCGCACGGTTAACAAAAATAAAAAAGAATTTAAGTCAAAGATGGTTAAAGAAGCTCATTCATAGCATACACGATCGGATATGAAGAGCCGATGGAGATAAGAGCGGAAAAGAAGATGAATGTTATCGGAATCGGTTAAGATATGTTACTTGGACGGTAAGTCTCCGGACTATAAATATGTACCTCTAGTTAGCTTAAAAACACATCTCTGTCAATCAACTACTCGGCACATCGTCACCCTTGGCTTCTAAGGTTAATTCGGCGAGGTTTGACACTTGGAGCTAGGCTGCATCGTTTTGATCTCTGGCGAAGATGTGAGTCCCACCACCCTGACATCCGTACCAATTAGGTCAGTATCCTCACGGCTACATCCGATTGATCTCTTGAGATGAACGTCGAAACAGTACGGTCGCGGGTTATTCTCGGTGTATTAGCTAGGTCTAAGGTTGTATCAGTTCAGTTTAGTCTTTTAGATTAATATGATCTAGGTGTGATAGTTTGAGGCTTCATCGGTTAGACCCGACATCTCTTCCTATTGTATCTTCTTCATGTTGTATACTGTTCATCTAAATAAAGCATGTCTGATACTTTGAAATATTATTAAGATCATCGTAACTAGCTACTATCCTGGTTAGGTCCAATCTAGTTATTGTGATGATTTTCATAATATAGACATGTTGTTTGGCACGTTTTATTTATTTCTGTCAGAGTACAAGCCGACATATTATCTTCAATTCAATGTCACATCTTATTCGTCATCGGAGAGTGTTCATCGGCCCGTATGCGTAAAACTGCTTATCTCATTGACCGATGGCATGGTCGCCCAATCGGTTCAAACATGGTTATCGATCCTGTGGGCGATCGACGTGATATTCCATGATTTCACCATCTTTGCCACTATCATCGGCTTGTCAGCCGATCGACTATGCTACTAATGTCATATTTTATGTTCCCTTATCAGTTGCAGAGTTAAACTGATTGGCACACCTTGAACCTTTTTTCTAAGAATGTAGGACCTACACTGAAGTTAAGCAGATCTCTCAAGCCACTTGTGTGTCAAAGTGTGATAAAAAAACACATCAACAATTTGAAAATAAATCTATTGGGGTCTTAATGAGCCAGTTTTGGGAGTGGTCCTCGGCCTAATTGAAGCACCCTAACTACACCCCTGCTCATTGATGTTTAATTTTAAATTCTAACATGATTTGCTTGCCCAAATGATCTACACCAACCTGTGCATCAAAATTCCACTAAGCTTTTGTGTGCTAATTGAACTAATTCATCCTCATTTCCTTATATGTAGACATAATGTCATTTTATAGTTTTCTTGCGCGTTATTACAACATCTCATGGATAAGTTGTTACTCTACCTTTTCAAGAATGAGTTTGAAGAGCTCGTTATTAATCTGCCATGCTTAGGACCTGTTTACTTCAGCTTTAAATTATAACAATTTAGTTTATAAAAAGCTAGATTTCACCAATTTACTAGATTATTATAATCTATACTCCAGATTATAATAAACTGGCATAATAAGTTATCATGTTTGTTTCAGCTTACGAAAAAACTGAATTGTTATAATCCAAAACTGAAATAAATAGAGCCTTATTTATGAATGCAGACTTATTTACGAATACTTTGCAGTATTATAGTTGTGAACATTATGAATATAGGTAATCTGCCGTCGTACAGATTCATTTTAGGTAATCTGCTGAAATTAATTTTGCCCATTTCTTCGGCTCTGTTGCTCTGCTATGTACAGAGTGACAGCCTCATGTTCTTTATCATTTTCATATCTGATATGTGACCTGAGAGGTTCCAAATGTTGCTGTGTTATTATGAGATGATTTAAAACATCTGCCTAAAATTTCTCACAAGCTCCTTATTCATTTCAGGTATGATCAGATGCTATTTGAAGATGAGACAAAAAATTGAATGATGGAGACCAAGGAACTCTTTGACTGGGTTTTAAAGCAAAGAATGCATCCATCTCTGTGACCTATGTTGTTAACTCACACAGGAGGTAATTAGGATGGTGAGAGGAACATAGTTCACATTGTCTGAGGACAGCAATCTGTTGTGTAATCAGATGGAACGAAGGCAATGTTTCCAGATACATTTTTTCTGATGTTCTTGCTGATTGCACAATAAAAAAAGTGTCAAAACATACAAGATTTAGGCAGGCAGGCAGGCATGCAGTCACCAATTCCTAAAAATCATTCATCCAGTCCTGTTATTTCTCTAGAAAGGTCATGATCATCGCCATGACAAGAATGTGATCATTTCCTGGGTATACGGTCACTCTAAACTTGCGTCTTGAATAGGCAACCTTCTTGAGTTTATACAGGAGACTTGACTGCACAAAGAAAAAGAAAAAAAATGAACAATTGTAGTGATGCTTCGATAGGCAAGAAAACTGTTGTCACTGAAACCATGCTGGCTGCTCGGTTCTATTACACATTACCTGAGAAACAATCGAGTCCCCACTTATTACTGTGCATGCTCTTCGGGATGTATTTCCAACGAGCCTGTAGCTTGGTTTCATATCTTCAAAATTGCTCCTTGGTTGCATGAACACATGTACTTCCTTTTGATTAGAAGAAACAGATATCATTTTTGCCATGTAAATGATGTCTTTATGTTCCAAACTGTTTCCTCTGAATGCTTGCCACTCTCCCTATAAGAAGAAAATATAGTACTTATAAAAAATCGATGATTTGCCGCCCTTAAGAATGCCCCCTTGATTATTGAAACCATACGAATCATTGACATGCAAGATAGAATGGTAAATCATCGAAACCCATTTTAGGGGACATGCGGGATAGAATGGTAAATCATCGAAACCCATTTTAGGGGATGGCAAAATACCAAATCCTCATACATCCTCTCATTTATATGGATATTGTAATTTCATCCTAAAATCAAGGAGATCACGAACAGTTTCGTTAGTAATTCAGTATTGTCTTAGCTCTAGAATTCTCCAACGGCTGATTGAAATTCTCAGGCTAGCTGAATCCCTGAATGATACTTTGCTAGGTTGTATGAGCAAATCTGAGAATTTGGTGCAAGAAATCAAATTAACTTGTCCGTGATGCAATCCTGTAAGAGAACTGGTATTAAACTAGGCATTCAATCCATTTAGGGGATCAAGAGAAACTCACCGTCTCCACGCTGCTCCTCACGGTGAAGAGAACGCCCCCGGCGGCGTCGAGCAGCGACCTCCCCAAGCCCGCCGTCGCCGTCGCAAAACGGAACGCCAGGCCGCCGGACGCGTCCCACACCTCCATGTCGCCGCCGCTGGCCCAGAGCCGCTTCTGGACGACCTTGAAATCCACCGGGACGACGGGCGCCGCCGCCACCGGCGCCGGCCCACAACACCCGCCAGCCGCCGAGCCGCCGCCGTCCGGTCGCCAGTCCATCCCTCCCAAGAAGCAAGATCGCGACTTGGGAGGGGAGGTTTCGGTGAAAAAAAGGCACGAAGCGAGGCTGGTCGGGTTAGGATTTAGGAAGGAAAGCTGGAGGATTTAGGAAGGAAAGCTGGAGGAAGAAGACGAAGCAGAGATGGTGGAGTGGTCGGTTAATTTGCCGGCGCTCTTGACGTTGCGCCTTCCTGGCGGCATCTGCTCTCCAGATCGATGGATGAACAGATGCTGATGCACGACGGTGACGGGCACCGACCGGAGGGGTTCCTGGGCTGTTCCGCCGGCAGCTGCACGTCACCGACGGCGAGGGCAGCCTCGTCTTCCGCACCGACAGCCTCCGCTCCTGCTGCCTCAACTTCAGGCTCGCCACCGCGCTCGTCGACGCGTCGGGGACCCGTCTCCTACTGTTCCGCCGAAAGGTACGTGCGTGATCGATAAACAGCTCGACCTTTTTTTTTGCAAATTAATTAGATTTTCGCTCCGAAATGTAACCAGATTATTCGTTTGCGCAGTGGATGAACAGGCAGCACGGATGGGAGGCGTTCAGAGGGGAGAGCTTCGCCGCGGCTGACGTTGTCGGCGGCGGCGGCGGCCTCGCGTTCACCGTGGAGCAGGACAAGCGGTTTCAGGTCAACGCCACCATGAAGCTGTTCTTGGCGACGAACACGGCGAGGCAGGAATGCGACTATCGCATCGAGGGCAGCTTCATGTCACGATCTCTCAAGGTCTACAGGCGTGGCTCAAATTCATCCCAGGTGGTCGCCGAGGTCGTAAGCGAGATCAAGTTGCACCGACGAGTGATATGATCGATCGATCGAGCTCAGATCTCTTTCTTCCAAATGCATGTATATATATATGCGCTTAGATTTATTGTTTTGGTTATGTGAACAGATGGTCAAGGAGAGTCCTGGTGTCAGGATCAAAGGGAAGAGCTACGTGATATCAGTCGATCGCGACGAGGATCTAACGCTGCTCATGGTGCTTCTCGCCATCCGACATGAAAAGTTCAGGATCAGAAGGATGAATCTCTACACGATGGGTTTGTCGCATCTCGTCAACTCCTTCACCGGGCTCTTCTTCTAAAGCAATTTAGAGTAGTTTGCTTGGTTAAATTATAAATTTTGAAAAAACTATTGTAAACCGTGAGCTTTAAAAAAACAACTGTGAGTTTTGAAAAGACTGTTGTGAGATATAAAAAACATAGAACCAATTTTTTAAACTTTTAATGGTATAGTAGGTAATTTTTGTGAAATACATTTGTAAATAAAGACAATTTTTTTTGCGTACTTATCGTAATTCATGCCAACTCCCAACAAAATAATTACACGCTAAACGTCTGTTTGGTTCAGATTTTTGAGCTAGCTTTCTGGCTCGGAAGTTGGAATCTGAACCAAATAGCTCTTTTGGTCACTCGGCTTTTTCGGAATGATTCTCGTAGTACAAATTTGAAAGCTTGTATAACCTAGATTTTACAACTTCTCAGTTCAACTTTGAATGAATATTACTTCAGTTCATGTCAAATTTAAAAAAAATGAAATTTTAGTAAAATATATCATTTTAGTGTAATTTAAAAATATATAATTTTAACATAAACATTACAAAATTTCATGATTAGAATTATTTACATGTAAAATTACACATTAATAATATAACTAAACATCATGAACTGCTAAAATATAAATCCGCAACTATTCTAACCAAACGATTTCTCAACATTTCCGCAGCTCACGGCTCACAACAGCTTTTTCACAACTCACATGTACTTTTCAGAATAAACAGTTCAACCAAACATACTCTGAAATCAAATCAATCAAATTTCTCTGACCTCTTGTGCCGGACAAACATCTTTTTCTTCATTCGTCAAAGGCCACCCGTTTCGCTATCATGATCAAACTAAATAAACATATTGAACATTCACATCACGCAATCGTCATCGCACGAGAAAAAAATATACAAACAGTGGGATTCGAGTCAAACGGCTCAATTATGTAGCTTTTTTGTTGTTGTTGTTCATCTTTGCAGCCAACGGGTGTGTTGATATGTTGACGTGGACGATAGCGAGATACGCAACAGACGCTTGGGAGGTGGTCGTCTAGCTAAAAAGTGGGCCCCACCACCCTGACAACGTTATCTAGATTCCAGATTTGTACAAAGTGGGCCTCTAAGTCAGACAAAATTTAAGATGCAGTAGAATACATTCTAAGACTATCAACCGTGGTGAGTTTCGTAACACTGTTTTCTAGAAGTTTACATCGGCTTTGCAACTGAATAAAATACCATCTCTCAGTAGAGAGTTTCATTTAACTATTTTCTAGGCTAACCAATGTAATTAAATGCAACTAGCTTTCATGAAATACCCTCTATGATGAAACGATTTGGCTCTCAGTGGGCGTTTCATTTCGTTTCATCCGTCTTGGAAATGGGTTAGCACCATGTCATGGTGATGACACTACTTCATTCTCTTCCCTCATTAATTGAATGTCATGTCACCAAAAAATATGATGTGACATAGTAATTAATACTATGAAACATCCTATGAAACTCCCATTGTGAATAGCCTAAGGCTATTCACGGTGAGGTTTCATGATATTAATTACCACTACACATCATATTTTTTGCTAACATGACATTAAATTAATGAGGGAAGAGAAGGAAGTAGTGTTATCTTTATGACATGGTGCTAACCCGTTTCCAAGACGAATTAAATAAAATGAAATGACCGTTGTGAGCCAAATCATTTCATCGGAGAGAGAATATTTAATTCAGTTGCAAAGCATTTAATTACACTGGTTAGCCTAAGAAATAGTGAGATGAAACTCTCTATTGAGAGAGGATATTTCATTCAGTTGCGAAGCTGATGTGTTATTCTAGAAAATAGTGTCGTGAAACCCACCACTGTAAATAGTCTAACCATCAATCTTTGGTTTAATTTCTATTATTATCTAACGATTGGTAGTAAAATTTATAGACAACAAAATCATCCATTTTTTTGAAATGGGATATGCATGGCCTATCAATGTACTTAGAGCATCCACAATGTAGGAGGTTCTTAGGTCAGTACTATATTGACAAATGACAAAGTTATTTCTTATCAAAAATAGTGTAGTGTATAACACTTTTAAAGTGAGACTTTCCTCAAATAAAAAATTATTTGCTTTCCCCTTTTCTCTCATACTCGTCCAATTGCCAACTCCAAACTAATAAAAGTAGTAGTATTTAATTTGAATGACTCTTATCCATGTATAGGATCTCTACCCTCCATTTCCTTGCTTAGCACCACCTACCCAACGTATAGTACTAGTACTAACATTTAAAGATTCTTTTGGACATACCTACAAAACTAACATTGTGGATGCTCTTAGAGCATCTCCATTGTACTTGTTATTTTGACTTGCTATTCATAGCAATAGCAAGTCTCCTTATTCCAATTGGCTTGCTATTTTGCTATCCACTCTAATGTACTTGCTAAATGTGAATTGTTATTCAAATGAAGCTATATTTAATCAATTTATATATATGCAAAGAAAGTGAAAACAATTAAATAATCTCAATATTCAATGGAATAACAAGTTTGATTGGCTTGTTAAAGCATCTCCATTGTACTTATTATTTTGGACTGGCTATTCATAGCAATAGCAAGCTTTTTTATTCAAATTGATTTGCTATTTTGCTATTCACTCTAATGTACTTACTAAATATGATTATCTATTTAAATGTAACTATATTTTATCAATTTATATACATGCAAAGAAAATGAAAATAATTAAACAAGATTAGAATAACAAGTTTGGTTGACTTGCTAGATGTAGCAAGTGTGAAGAGAGGAATAACAAGTACCCTAAAATAACAAGTCAAGTAGCAAATACAATGGAGTGATTTTTTGGATCATACTTGCTATTTTAGATGATAACAAGTGTAATAGCAAGTACAATGGAAATGCTCTTAGCCTATACGGTAATAAATGAACCATCAACTTAACTGTAGAAGAAGTGGCGGTAGAGAACAAAAAATGCTAATGCTGATAGATATACATAGATTATAATCAATAAAAGTATCGAACTATTTTTAAAATCAATTATTACGACTAATCTACTGTATTTTCTCTCTGTATCTATAAGTACTAAAATATCATCTGCTTAGAGTATTGAGTCGAGGAAAAAAAAGAATATTTGCTTCTAAAATATGGTTTCGATTAAGACTCACATAACTTTCTCGTATATCATCTACACAAATGACAAATAATTAAACTATACAAACTTTAAATCTCAAATAACCGATAAAAGTAGGGTCAATTACTTCTGTGCCACCATTATTTTCCAATTCATCGGAAATACCATTAAAATTTCGGTATTTGCTCATATGCCATTAATATTTCAAATTCACTCTTTTATATACCATTTGGGACACGATGGGGCCTGTGGAAAGCAGAGGCGATTTTGTCGCTGGGACACATGGCAATGGTGGCCTCTCTCCTCCTGGGCCTTCTCGGGTCTCTTCTCCAGACTTTGATTGTAGCCCGTCGGGAGAGGGGTTCGAGGTTGGATTGCTGCGTTCGGATGGGGATGGCCAGGGTTTGGGCCGTATTGTTGGGCCGTTTGTCGAGGGTTTTGGAGGTGGATCGACGGCCGTGTTCGAGGGTTTTCAGGGGTTTGGCCGCAACCTGGGGGATCTCGTCAATCACTCCTAGAGTCCCCATAAACCTAACTGGGTGTGGGTTCCTTGGGCGGCGCCGCTTTCGTCTTCCACCTTGGAGCGAGGGTTCCCGGCATCTTCGGGGGACATCAGGAGGTTTGGTGCTGCGGCGATCAAAGTTCGTCGTTCGACGCCCAGGTTTGTCGATTCCAGATCTTTCTCAGAAGTAGTTGAAGGGGTGACCATGGATCGTAAGTGGCAAGAGGGAAAGGGTGGTAGCAAACGGAGGTTGTTTGAGAGGGATTCCAACAGAGGGTTTCGCGAGCAGCCGCTGGGGGATGCCGGGAGTAGCAGGAACTCGGCTTGGAAGGATTGAGATTCAAGGCCGAATGATGGTTCCCGCAAAGATGAGAGGGCCTTTGTGTGGCGCAGGGAAGATGGCCATGGAAATCCTCCTATTCGCAAAGAGCCCCAAAATGTCAGAGAGGGAAAACAGGATGAAATCACATGCTTCAATTGTGGGATGGTATGGCATCACCAAGCAAACTGTAAGACCCCAACTCTCTGTTTCGCTTGTAAACAATCGGGTCACATATCCTCTAGATGTCCCTTAATGGATGTGCCGAAGATTGGGGGTCTTGTTCCGAAGTTGGAATTGTGTGCCTATGGAATTCCTAACCAAGCGTTTCACCACATTGAGGTTGGCAATCCAGTGAATCAAGTCCATAAGCCTTCGGTGACAGGGATCCTAACTGTAGTGGAGGGTGTTTGTTCTAAAGCAATGATTATATTAGAGCTTAAACATCTGTATGCTGTCAATTGGGAGTGGAGCGTGCTGCAAGTTGATCGAGATCAGTACTTGATAGAGTTCCCTACTAAAGAAGCGAGATGGGAGCTGGCCAGGCTGACGTGCTTCGATTTTCAGAAATTCAAGGTGCGAGCACATATTAGGGCTTTAGACAGGGCTATCAATGCCTCAGCCGAATTATTCACTATCTGGGTTAAAGCTTTTGGTATACCCCTGCTTGTTAGAGATGAGGTTCATGTGAAGAGCATTGCTCACCTTGTGGGAAAACCATTGGAAGTGGACCCTGGTAGTATAGATAATTCTGGCCCTGTTAGAGTTCGGATTATGTGTAGAGACCCCTGGTTGGTTGAAGGGTTTTCTGAAATCTTTGTCAATTCAACTGGCTTTAAGATCAAATGGGTGCCCGAATTGGAGGGGATGAGGAGGACTGATCCTAGACCGGATGATATTGAAGTTCAATTGGATAATCAGAGGTTGGGACCTAGCCACAAGAAGGGTGACATGAAGTCTACTGACCATCAAGATTCCTCAAGTTATTCCCGTTTGAAAAAAGATGGGGACTCTCAGTCAAATCAGAAAGCCAAAGATGAGGTTGAGAAAGATGTTGAAGATGAGGATGAATCAGATGAGGATGTCCTGGCTCAAATTCCTGCACATTACTTTCAAACTGCCCAAGTGGGTGATGTTCTGAAGGATGATGGAGACTTTAATCTGGGAGTGAAGGTTTATGATCCTCAACCCATTGCTTGTAGAGTTGATCTGTTTCATGTTTCTATAGAAGATGTATCGGGCAAGGCTAAAAGTTTATTGCATGATGGCTGCTCGGATGAAGTGGAGGGTTCTGTGACGGATGATGCTAAAGCTCTCATCTGCTCTTCGATTGTGGTCCATCCAACATCTTCTGTGATGGACAGTCTGTCTGGTGAGGGGGGTTTTGTGGGTACCACATCAGAGGAGATGTTGTGTCAAGACTTGAGTATCCACAATCAAGATCAGTTGAAAGGGAAAGAGGTGGTGGTGGTGGAGACCACCCAGCCGACTAGGGGGAGGCCAAGGAAGAAAAAAGTTAATATGGCTCCTCCAGTAGCACTACTGCAGAGCTCTAGGATCAAAAGAGATGGGGTTCCAATCCAATTGAAAGCACAACAAAGAGCGTTTTCCAAAATGATACATCAAGTGTGTCTCGCTTTACATTTTTGCAATCTATTTCTACTGATCATCTCACTTCCATTGCGTTAGATGCTGGTATAGTTTTGGGGGAAACGAAATTAGAAATAGACAAGCACATCGATTTGATGAAAGCTAAAGAGCTAGCTCAAGCAATGTTATGCTTGGCCCAAACTGCTTCTATTGAACCCACCACGTCTGACAAGGGGACTTCTATCCAGTTGGAGGGTTCTTTGGAATGGCCCATTTTAGAGGATGCTGGAAATGGTGTGGTTGAAGAGGGTTTGCCTCCAAACACTGATAACCATGAAAATCCTCTTTGGAATGTTAGGGGATTAGGTAACCTTGGTAGGAAGAAGCTCTTTACGGAGCTGTGCTTTAGAAATAAGTGTGACTTTATTTGTCTCCAAGAAACCTTGAGGGTTAGCTTTACTGCTAGAGAATTGGATAGTTTTTGTCATGGCAAAGATTTTTACTGGCTAACTAAACCGGTTGTGGGCCACTCGGGTGGGCTTTTAATGGGTGTCAATCTCGATTTGGTTAAAGTGAATGATGTCGATCAGGGGGATTTTACATCAGCTTGTCTTTGGAGCTTAAAACCTCTAATCTTGCTTGGGAACTTATTAATGTGTATGGTCTCGTTTCGGCTGAGACGAAGCCTAGGTTCTTGCTTGAACTCTCTAACAAAATCTCCTCTCTTAATATTCCTTGTCTTTTGGGAGGTGCCTTTAATATGATAAGGAATGCTGGTGAAAAGTCCAGGGGTTTGATCCATTGGAACTGAGTGACTGCTTTCAATGATTTCATTAACAACTTGGGCCTGCAGGAACTGGTTAGATGTGGTTTTAAATACACTTGGTCTAATAGACAGGTTGTCCCTACTAGGGAGGTGCTCGATAGAGTTTTGGTTTCCAATTCTTGGGATCTGGTTTTTCCTTTGGCTATTGTGATTACTCTTCAAATGTTGGGTTCGGATCATTGCCCGTTGCTGGTGGATTTGGACAGAAAGGTGATGAAGCATCAATATGTGTTCAGATTTGATAATTCTTGGATTGACTCTGTTGGGTTCAAGAGTTGGGTTCAAAAGAACTAGCCTAAAAGGCGGGATGAAAGAATTTTGGATTTTTGGAAAAAGACAAGGCAATCTACTTAGAAGGAAGCTTAGAGTTTGGGGTTTGAATCTTATGAAAGATCAGACTAAAGTTAAGGATGAGTTACTAAGCAGAATTGAAAGACTGGACAAAAAAGCAGAAACTCAAGATTTGTCCGACTCTGAATGGGAGGAACGGTTTCAGCTGGACCACAATTTAAATGATTGGTATTAGTCGGAGGCAAAATTCTGGCAAGAAAGGAGTGGTCAGAAATGGTTGCTCGAGGGAGATGCCAACACTAGTTATTTTCACAGGGTTGCAACTAGTAGGAAGAAGAAGGCTGCCATTCTGCTGTTGGAGGATAATGATGGGGTTATCCTTCAAGATCACGGGGTGCTAAAAATGCATATCAATAACTACTATAAGCAGTTGTTTGGATCTGAACCATTCTTAGACTTTCATCTGACATAAGACTTTGGGTTAATAGAAGGAGGGTTAGTATGGTGGACAACTTGGCTCTGTGTAAGGCTTTCACCTTAGAGGAACTGGATAATGCCTTTAAAGGTATGAAAGTTAATTCGGCACCCGGTCCTGATGGTTTCACGGTTTCCTTCTACAAAAACTTTTGGGGATACTTCAGGTTGCAGTTTAAAGAAATGCTAGATGATTTGTACAACAATGATCTGGATGTCGCGAGACTTAATTTTGGGGTTATTGTTCTCATACCAAAAATTAAAGACGTGTGTTCAATTAAGCAGTTCCGACCAATTTGCTTGCTGAATGTCTGTTTTAAGATCATCACAAGGGTGCTCACTCTCAGACTGGCTCAAATTGCTGATAATATTATTGATCATTGTCAGTCAGCCTTCATCCCTAGGCGTAATATCCTCGAGGGGGCTCTTTCCCTGCATGAGGTTAAAACGCGCAAACAGAGAGGGATCTTGCTTAAGTTAGATTTTGAGAAGGCATATGACAAGGTTAGTTGGAAATTCTTACTAGAGATCATGGACATGAAAGGTTTTTCTAGGAATTGGATTACTTGGGTGGAGAAAATTATTTCGGGTGGTAGAGTGGCGGTTAATCTTAACGGGGAGATTGGTAGCTTCTTTAGGACTTATAGAGGTGTCCGTCAAGGTGACCCTCTTTCTCCTCTGCTCTTTAATTTGGTGGGTGATGCTTTGTCTGAAATGCTTTAGAGAGCCAAAGAAGCTGGTCATCTGAAAGGGTTGGTTTCTCATTTGGTCCCTGGGGGAGTGGCTCACCTTCAATATGCGGATGATACGGTTCTGCTTATGGAGTATTCTGAGTACAATTTCATGAAGGTCAAATTTCTACTTTACTGCTTTGAAGAACTTTCTGGGTTAAAAGTTAACTAGCAGAAGAGTGAGGTATTTGCGATTGGGGTTTCGGTGGAAGAGGCTCAACGTACTGCGGATATATTTAATTGCAAACTTGGGGTTTTCCCGATGCTATATTTGGGTTTACCAATCAGTCCCTGCAAACTCAAAAAATCTGACTTTGGGGGCGTGATTAGCAAAGTAGAGAAACATCTATCTACCTGGAAATGTGGCCATCTGTCTACCGGTGGAAGAATGACCTTGATCAATTCGTGCCTTAGCAGCATTCCGTTGTATACAATGGGTCTGTTCAATCTTCCGGAAGGGGTCCACCAGCAGTTGGACAAAATTAGAAGCAGATTTTTTAGGGTGGTCTGGGAGACAAGAAAAAATTTCATATGGTCAACTGGAAAACTCTGCGTCTGCCGAAAAACTTTGGGGGTATGAGCTTTCTGGACTCAAGAGTTATGAATGTGGTCCTCCTCTGTAAATGGGTGTTTCAGTTGGTTTCGAATCGCGCCGATTTGTGCTATGATATTCTGAGGAAGAAATATGAGATAACTGGTAGTTTGTTTCGTCATAGAAATCTCTTGGGTTCCCAATTTTGGAGAAGTTTCTTGAAAGTCAGGCAGTACATTCAGAGGCATTGCTCCTTCAAAGTTGGTAATGGTAGAAATACGTTGTTTTGGGCGGACTGCTGGTTGGATGATATCCCCCTTAAGGTCCAATATAGTCAGTTATTTGTGATTTGCCAAGATCCTGATATCTTGGTGGTGGAGGTTTATGACGGTGGTTGGAACCCTGGGTTTAGACGCTCCCTCTCGGATTCTGAGTTAGATGCCTGGAACAACCTTAGTAGGATGCTTTCGCAGGTGGAGTTAAACAATGATAGTGATCTTCCTCAGTGGGCCCTTAACAAAACTGGCTTTGTTTCCAGTAGTTTATATAAGTGGATGTCCTTTAGAGGGGTACTGGACGAGAATTTACACCTTGTTTGGCGTATTGCAGCTCCCTCAAAGCAAAAATTTTCCTTGGTTGTCTTTAAAAGGAAGGATTCAAGTGGGTGCCCAACTTAGAGACAACACTGGTCGGGAAATCCCGCTTGCAAAATGTGCTCTCGGTTAGAAACGGTTGATCATTTATTGTTCCAGTGCGCGTTGGCTCGTTTTGGTTGGTGTTTTGTTTGAGATGCGCTGGGCTGGGACGCTATTCCTGCTACGCTCACGGATGTGTTCTTCATCTTGGAAAGTTCTGTTGGGGCTAGAGACAAACGAAACATTCTAGGAGTGTTAGCTGCTGTTATGTGGTCTCTCTGGTTGCTAAGAAATGATTATGTCTTCAATAACTGGCTTCCGGGTAATGCTTTCTGTCTTCCTTTTAAGCTAACGTGTTTCGTTTCTCAGTGGAAGGTCTTGGCTCCGGCCCGGCTGTCGGGAGATGTCAAAAAAGTCAGCGAACTGCTCTCGCAAAAACTCCGGGAGCTGGTGGCGCCGGGGGACGGAATGAGAATCCTTGGCTGAAGCTATAGTCTTGGTGGGATCTAGGCGGTTCGCCTTCTTCGTCGGTTCTTCTGTGGGGTTTCCTATTTCAGCTAGTTAAGTTGGGTGCTTTGTTTCATTCTGCTGGTCCGAGTAGCACGTTTTGGTTGTTCTTATTGCCCTTAGACTCTCTTCTCGCGGTTGTGTCTAGAACCTTAAGTGTGGTGGATCCTGTTGGGGTTGTGTTCGTCTCTTTTGGTCTGTACTGCTTCGTACTCCCTGCTGTGTTGGGTTTTTGCTCGCCTCTGTAATAGCTAGTGTCCCCAGCGGAACTGGTTACTATTTTCGGCTTTCAATCAAAGCTAGACGCAACGTGTTTGCGTCTGTTTCAAAAAAAATATACCATTTGGACCCACATAAAGACTCATGAATATTTGCTCGCCATTACTATTTCTAATTCACCATTTTATATCATTACTCTTTTATAAACATTAAACTCAAATGACATAAAAAAATAAATTTGAAACAGTAATGATATATGAAAAAATATCAAAATTTTAACAATATTTGGACGAATTAGAAAATAACGGTGGTGACACAAAAATAATTAAAAAGTAGGGGCGGCTACACGGTGACCACCTTTCCATTGGCTTCGAGGTGGCGCGTGCGTAGGCATCCATCCAAAATCAAAAGAAGAGAAGGAAAGCATCTTAATAATGGCCGTCCGTTCTCTCTCTCTCTCTCTCTCTCGCTTTGTTGTTGTCTACCGCCGCGCCGGGCGCCACGCCGCCCACGAATACCGCCGCCCCCCGGGCCCTTTCCGCCCGCCACCGCTCCGCGCGTCTCTCCCTCCTCCTCCTCCTCTCTCCCGCCGCTGCGAGAGGCGATCGGGGACGGCTGATCGATCGATCGATCGATGGCGGCGGCGTCGGCGGCGGTGCGGGTCGACAAGGCGACGAGCGAGCTGCTGCTCGGCCCCGACTGGACGCTCAACATGGACATCTGCGACGCCGTCAACTCCGATCACGGGTCACCCCCCCCCCCCCCCTCTCTGTATTCCTTTTCGGCCTTCTGTTTTTTTGCATGTCTGGAGTTTGTTTTGAAATCTTGGTTCTCGTGCAACCCGCGATAATCCAACGAAAACTGGGTTCCCCCTAGTTACGATCGCAGACGAAAGGGATTGATGGAGAAATGAATCGCAGACGAAAGGGAGTGATCCAAGGGCGTCTTGTTCAAAATCACCGTCGTATCACCAGAAATTTAGGCTCCTTTTCTGTGTCTCCTATCCCCATGATTAGTACGTCAATTAGTGTGTTTGTTTTTGGAAACAAAGTGTGTTCTGAACTACTCATGACGAGAGGAAGAATGTACAAAGATGTAAACTGTATATCTTCCAAAAAAGATTTGAGTGTCGTTTTGAAATTTTTTTGGTTGTATACCATTGTGGTCCCTGCCTAGGATAATTTTTGAGATTTCTGAAAAACATGTACAGTAGTTTGTGGAATGGTTTTCATGATTTCACAGAATTGGTGGTTTCCAGTTTCCACCTAATATTTCCCCGATATGATATACTACAAGAGTAAATCGCTGGGATTAAAATAATGCATCTATTCAGGCAAGCAAAAGAGGTGATTAAAGCTTTGAAGAAGCGTCTCCAACACAAAAATTCGAAGGTTCAATTTTTTGCCTTGACGGTATGCTTCCCTTCTTAAGTATCCTTTCTGTCCTTAAATCTCCTTTATAGTTTGTCTGTGTGAGAACCCTGTGCAATTGGTTTTCAGTTACTGGAGACACTGATGAAGAACTGTGGGGATTATGTGCATTTACAAGTTGTAGAGCGTGATATACTACAGGAGATGATCAAAATTGTGAAGAAAAAGGTAACCTCTTTGTTTTTCCCTATGGCAATTTTGGGATCATTTATCTACATACGACTCTGCTGTAAAATGGCACTTGATGTTTCACTGCCATGTGGTGCTAGGGCATTATACTAACTCACCAGAATTTTTCTGAACAACATCAAACCTAGTATAAGATACATTGCTGTAATTTATGTTTTGCAAGATGCATATACTTTTCTGTTCTTATCAATAAAAGTTTAAATGAGTACTATTAAAATCATATGTATATAAATGCAAGGCTCAAAAACAAACTCAGGGGAAATTATACACCATGAAATTGGCCTGGATAATACAGTTTTATATTCTGTATGAAATCAATTTTTATGATTGAAATCTTCTCCTTCATTAGCCTTTCAATCCCAAGCAAGTTGGGGTACCCATTCATTAGCCTTTCAACTCCATTTGATTAGCTAGGTTTTCCATTGGCTCGCCAAGCCTATTATAACCTTTTAGGGGAATTTATGATGGAAATAATCTTTATTTTTGGATGGGTCAATTTTATTTAGGTTTGATATACATTAATGTTCAAATGAATTTTTTTATAGATTTTTAAAAATTAATTTATAAATTAAAAATTCAAATGCAATTTCAACCTTCGGTTATGTATTTAAACTTTCAAATTTAGTAACTTAACTCAATAAATTATTAAAAAATAGTTACAAATTAGACAGTTTATAAGAAATGTAAATTGTATACAAAGTGAAATAAAGTTAAATTGTCCCTTAAAATATGATTTTATTCAGAATTAAACCCTGTTTTATTAGGGCTGATTGTACTTTATCTTTTTTTGAGAAAAAATATTAGTTATAAGTGCTTCATGGAAGCCATGATACTTTTTTTTAGATTTTTATTGATCATTTGGTAATTTTTATAATTAAAATATATTTTTAGCATCACATCACCTTGCCACGTCACTGTCATGTCATCCAAAACCACTTGGACTAACTGGATGAAAAATGAACGGCATGGAATGTTAAGGGATGGATAGTGTCTAGTTTTGAAGTTTAGGGATGAACTTGTTGACATTCATGATAGTTCATGGATGTGGACTAGACTTTCCCCAGTTTTTATGGGGGGACAAATATTCTTTTGGATAATATTGCAAGATCTGATTTTGTGTTGACATTTACATCTATTCATCTAATCATTCCTCTCACAGAAAACATTTTAAATGTTACATTTACTATTGAGACCGTGGCTAATAATATTTGAGTAACTGAATTATAATATGTATTCTAAATATATTGGATGCTCTATCTCCTATTAAAGTGCTTTCACTTTTATATTTCTCTCTTTTGTAATGATCTGGATTCTCGAGTCTTGGCTATTTTCAGACAGATATGCAATTGAGGGACAAAATTCTGGCACTCCTGGAATCTTGGCAAGAAGCATTTGGTGGGAATGGTGGGAAGCATCCCCAGTACTACTGGGCATATGCTGAAATGAAGGTTTGTTCGATATCTCATCAACTGTTGCCAAGATATGTTACATGGGATTCATGTTTGTTTAGATTCTTGTTACTAAATTTTATTTTAGACATTAGACAACCTGCAGCGTGATTTCTTATACTTTGATGCATTAGTCTTTGTGTCAATTTAACCAACAACAACAAAACCTTTCAATCCTAAGCAAGTTAGGATAGACTAGAGTTCAAATCTAATTGGAGCCATTAATCAAGGTTCTGGTACATGAATAGCTTCTCTCTATGCACTGCTATTCAAGCCAAATCTTTGGGAATATTCCATCCTTTCAAATCTCTTTGACTCTTTTTATTGTCTCCTCCCAAGTTAATTTCGGTTTTCCCCTGTCTCTCCTCACACTATTAATTTTTTGCTAGGCATCTAAGTCAAGATGAATCATAGCGCACATCCACTATCGGTCATGGAAGAATAGTCCATCTTTTTTTGTCAAAGTTGTATTATCCCTGTTGATGGTCTCATGTAGTCATGTTTTCCTTCCCTCCTTTCATCCAAGAGTCCAACATCCACATCAATGCTCAAAATTTGTTCATGTTTGTAATCTGTTTGCATATAATTTATACCTATGTGGAAATCTTACTTCCTATAGATGAAGTTGGCACAACATTCTATTCAATTCTGGGACATTATTTTGCATGAATCAACTAATATCTTTATTTGCAGAAATCAGGCTTGGAATTTCCTCGGCGTTCACCTGATGCTGCACCAATATTTACTGCCACACGCCCAGCATCTTTGGAATCATATCGTCAACCAGGTTATGGAATGCCAGTTGATTCTTCCTTTAGACTTGATGAGGCAATGTCATCTAGCGGACCTTCCCTGAGGTAACATTACTTTGATATGTATTATCAATGGAAATATGGCGCCTTTTATCCTCCATATTGCAGTTTGACATTTGATTTCTTTTTAGCTCGTCAGACTTGGAACGTATGTTTAGTGCTGTTGAACTATTAAGTGAAATGCTGACAGCAGTGAATCCACACGATCGTGAGGTATGAATGTATGATATGGGATGTATATTTGATGTTTTCTTGTGCATAGAGCTTATATTTTGATGTTGGAAAATGTCATGGGTTGATAAGAGGATTGAAAGTGATTGACAATTTGACATGGGAACTCCTCACAGTGTTCCTGTCAGTGGAGCTACTCTCGGACAATTTTTTAATATCGGGTGTTTTTTTTCACTATGTTACTGCAGAATACTTGACTGCACTGGTTGGCTTTTAACCTGCAATTAATTTCATGGTCTTTAAGACTTGAAGTGAATTTTGATTTCTCTCGCACTAAAAACCATTTTGATCATGTAGGCTGTAAATGATGAAATTATCATGGAGCTTGTAAAACAATGCCGGTCAGACCAGAAAAAGATCATAAATCTGGTAACTTCGTTGAGGTATATACCTGTATGAACGTTGTGTCCTTCATATTTAATCTGTTCAGCTTGCATCGTTCCATTGTTTCGATCATGTCATACTTTTGTTTAGATGTTGGAAATTGTTTTTTTTTGTTTGGAAAGGAGAACTAACAACATGAAGCTAACTAATTTTGAGTATAAAAATGTATGAAACTAGTCGTGAAGACAATTTAGTTGGTTTGTAATGGCTAGGAAGTTAGGATAAGAACAGTGCAACATATGCTTAAAAGAAAGGTTCTACAGAATACATATCATCTGTTAACCCTTTTTCTTCAGAAGAACTTGAAGGCAACCAGATAAAATTGTTTCCATGCCTTACAATATCTATAACACATATATGATGGACACATGGATCTAGTAGTAGTTCATCTGAGTTGGTTAGATAAAGCTATACATAATGGCTACGATAAGTGATAACTAAAAAGTTTGAAGTCGCCTACTACATGAAAGTTTTGTCTGATGAACTGATGGCTTGTGACTAACCACTGATTCATAAAAATACAATTTATGATAAAATTTGTCATAATTTTCAAAAAAAATCAAAATCAAATCCAAATCCAAATTTGAATTTGAATCGGCCATTGGCAGCAAGGTCAAAAACTGTGGAAATTGGTATGGTTACCGTGGTTTTGTGAATCCTTTTCCTGGTCATTCCAAGGGGAAGTTGGTGCGCCACTTGTATGAAACATATCAGGTGGAAGCTCGCGTTGGTGATGTAACTTATGGGCTTGCTCTTCCTCCTGGTGCTAAGATTCCCAATGTCTTTCATGTGGGAGTTAGCTTAGATTATTTATTCCAGTGCAATTAAGTGTTTGTGTGTGAGTAAGATTAGATATAAGTATTAGAATGAGAGTGGGATTTGTTAGAATCAGAATCGTTAGCTGGCTGCATGGGCTATGCTATTTTGAGTCAATGCAAGAGGTTTGATCGAACAGGCAATAAGAAACAATCTATTATCTCATCTAGTTTCTCTGTTCCCTCATCTCCTTTAGGGTTATGACTTTCTTGCTACAGGGACCTAACAATCTTTATTTTCTTAAAAAATAGTATTGATTATCACTGTCTCAATTTCCTCTGCTGCATTATTACAGGGAAGAAGAGCTCTTGGGCCAAGCTCTTGACTTGAATGATAGATTGCAGATTCTGCTTGACAAACATGATGCGATTGCATCGGGTTCTCCTCTACCAGCTGGAGAAACATACGCGGCGAACAAAGCACCATCAGAAACCAGTTCAACTCCAGTGGCAACAGTGGCTCCTCGAGCTGCAGTTGCTGCTTCCATAGTACCAACTATTGTTTTGGATGATGAAGAGGATGAAGATGAAGATGATGAGTTCTCTCAGCTAGCTCGCAGGTCGTACCGAATGCCAACAATCTTCTTGTTTCCTACTTAGTTCATTTATCCTTAAATCATCCAGAGCTGACAGTCCATCTTGTGTTCAGGAATTCGAAATTCAGGTGTAGAAATGCTGAGAGCACCTCTTCTGGCGTAGGCACATCTTTGTCGACCACCCATGATGGGATAACATGCTCAGCATCTTCTGGTACCTCTACAGTTTCACCACCTGCCCAGAGCAATGAACTGTCACTGCCTGATCCTCCAGCTCCTGTGAGAACTGTGGAAGAGCAAGTTATGAGTGACCTTCTTGCACTCACTGTAATATCAAACCCTTCACCACCTCATACTCCACCTACACCTCAGTATGCCTTGAACCAAGATGGCTCCCCAGCCAATGACCATTCACAGCCTTGTTACTCAAACCAAGGACTTGCAGCTGCACCATACAGTAGCTATGTCACTCCTTGGGCTAAGCCTCAATCTCAAACTGTACTCACACAGCAGCAGCCACCACCCCAGTCACAATTGCCCTACATCTCATCTCCTTACCCACCACCGCCGTGGGCTTCTGAAGACAGCACTGAACCTAACACTTCGATTGCAGCTTCATCACAGAACCCAGCTACTTCCAGATCAGCTGTGAACCTACCTCTGAATTTGAAGCCTCTACAGCAATCTCACTCCTTTGGGGTACCACTTCGAAATGCTGGGTCACAATCACCGCCGATAAACGGGAGCACGAAGCAACCGATGCCTGCAGGAGCTCGCAGGCCATCTTATGTTTCTTCCAGTAAGTACTTTGATGATCTGTTTGAGAAAAATGCTGATGGCAGCCTGATGAAGGTGGGAGGTAGCATTGGTGGGGGAGCACCCTCGCCATACAAGGCATAGTGCTCAACTTCTAACACAAGGGAAAATAATCTGTTCGAGTGGTTTATCCGCAAACACTGCTTGCTTATTTTGAGCTTTGCATTGTTGTCAGATTGTCTATGAACACATCCAAAGATTTTTCTTGCCAAATCAGATTGATTTAGTTGATGCTTCTGAATGGCTTCTGAATGGCGTGCTGACCTGTTGATAAATAATTTATTCCAGAATGAGTTATAAAGGCAGCTGTCTCTGTTTGTGGAGATGTTTTGAATGGCAAGAAAGCTGATTTTATACTTTGTGGAAGATGTCATGAAAATTTCAGTGTTCCATTGTTCTAAAGTTTTCAGCAGAATCACCTGCCCTCGTAAGATTTACACAACTAGGAACCGGATCAAGCCAAAGCCACGACAATTCATAGCTCGTGGTAAAACTGTTGGAAATTTCAGCGTTCCATTCTACCACGGTTAAATAGATAGAATCACTGATTCGCTGGTCTATGATTAGACCCTAAGTCATCGTTTCACATTTCGACACATGTGGTCTGCAAGTAAGTTCAAACTTATATAGATTTCTTAAAAAACAAAATTAATTATTAGTCACTCTCAAAATGATTTCTCTAGACCGTTAAAGCAATAAGAACAGACTTAGTCAAGTACTCTGGTCTATTTTGTATTTTTTAAAACGGAGAATTGTGATTTTGAAAAAATGTATTATTTCAAAAAATATCCAATTTGTTGGTGCTTTCATGCAAATATCTACTATTATAAAGCGTCATCTTCGTCCGCGGATTCTGTCCACGCGTCATGCATGCAAGATGCAACCGCCCGCATGCACGCACGAAGAATGACACGTGAAAGAAAAAGAAAAATGTATTTTT
Source organism: Zizania palustris (assembly GCA_019279435.1). Taxonomy (NCBI): domain Eukaryota; kingdom Viridiplantae; phylum Streptophyta; class Magnoliopsida; order Poales; family Poaceae; genus Zizania; species Zizania palustris. The sequence continues at coordinate 4,107,707 of JAAALK010000284.1, forward strand.
TGCATTTTAGTTTTTTAATTTCTGTATATTTGCACAGAAGAACAAATTTTGCTCATACAGAAACTAAGAATTTTGTGCAAAGACCCTTAGATTTTTAAAAAACCACACAAAACTATAAATTTTGCGTATAGGGAGTTAGATTCGCTGAAATTTTTCTTATAATCGTAGCAATAAAATAAGTCCCGTCGCAAAGCATGGACCTCCTACTATTAATTAATTAATATGGCATGTTGGGCCCACCATCTCGCGCAAACCCTATCCAACCCGCGAAAATCCCAAAATCCTGACCAAATAAGCTGTCAGCCAAAGGCAAGGATAAGAGGACGAAGAAGACGAGTCGGAGGAAGAAGAAGATGATGTTGTCGTCGCCGGCCACCGCCCGCCTCCTCCTCCCCTCGGCCACCGCGGTTGCGCCCCTCCCCACGCGCCGCGCCTCGCCGCAGCTCCCCTGTGCTCGGAGCAGGAGAAGAAGCGGCAGCCGCCTGGAGGTGGTGCGCGCGGCCAGCGCCGAGGTGGCCGCGCCCGTCGCCGCCCCAGCCTACAACTCCGACTCGCTCATCCTCTACTTCAAGGCGGAGGGCACCATGGAGGAGCGGGCCATCCCCAAGATCACCCAGGCTCTCGAGGTTCGCTAATGTGTACCCTCCACTCCTACCATCTTGCTGCCTCCTTGCAAGTTTTGATTGACAGAATGGAAAATCGTCAAGAACCTGCTAGTGAATCTTCAATTGGTAGAGAAACAACTGAGTTTGCGTGCTTGGTTATAGGGGGTGGAGGGGGTCAGCGACCTGGAGGTGCTCATCGAGGAGGGCATTGGAAGTGTCGTGGTAAGTCGGCGCTGCTCATCTGCTCGTACGGTATCAGAAAGAAGTACATTGATTTTGCACTGCATGTGTGTCTCTAGCCATGAACTCAAAATCTCATGAACATTGAGCAATAACAACTCAACTTGGAAGCACAGAGGGTAGCAATTCCCTATAATTTCAACTTGGAAGCAACCATCTAACTGTCTGCTGTGTCAGTATCTGTATTTCATAGAAAATTTTAGATCAATTGTCTGTTGTGACATTGTCTGTTAACTTAGTCACAACCAGACAATAGCACAGAAATGGTTTTTAATGACGTAGATTTAGTGGCGGCTAATGAGATCCTTCACTAAAGAGCTACATCTAGTGACAGGCTAATAAGACACACGTCACTGATATCTTTAGTGACGGGTGTTGTTTCACCGTTACTAATGGTATGACCATTAGTGACATATCTGTAGGATGTTTGTCACTAATGAGGTGACCTTTAGTGATGGACGTTCTGTAGACATGTCACTAATGATTTGAAATATTTGAGCAAGCAAAAAAACACTAGTCCAAACACACACAACACTAATATAAAATATATTCTAAAAAAAAACACTAATATAAAATCTTTCATGTCTTGTCTCCACTATCCACCATTCCACTCCCCCCTCTCCATCCCTCTCGCTTGCATCATCCCGAGCTCCACCCGATTGCGGTTGGCATCACCTTGAACTCCAGTGCACCTGACCATGAGCTCCCTGTGGTGGTTCAATGGAGACCACACAATTGTTGTTGTTGCTTCAATAGAGGCCATGTGGTTATTGACTTGTTACTGTTTCACCAGATCCCGCCGTCTCCTCTCCTCCTCTGTCACTAACGATTTTTATTGCCTGCCACTAATGATTCTTTTTGAGGTAGTGAGGCCAATAATTTCATAGAAAATTTTAGAAATCTAACTGTCTGTTTTCACAGTGTTCGATTCATCTGACAAAATATCTCTCTCATTATGACTTATGACTGTTAGAGTGTGTGTGTGTGTGGGACTGGTGTGTGGGCCCTAGGTGGGCCCCTCCTGTAAGGCTCCCCTTTTATCCTCCCAACCCAAGGGAGAGGAATCTATCCAGAACCTTCCTACATGGTATCAGAGCCTTTGGCTCCTCCTCTTCTCTCCTTCCTCTCCGGCGCCGCCGCCGCCGCCTCCATGGCCGGCGAGCCTCCTTCGGCGAGCCCCACCTTCTCCTTCTCGTCTCCGGCCTCCTCCTCTCTTTTTCGTGGGCTGGGTTCCGCCACAATGGCCGGATCTGCTTCTCTACCGCCCGGATCCGCCGCCGGGGCGGCCAGATCTGGCGCCGCCGCCCCTCCCCCACTCGGATCCGTCGCCGGGGCGGTCGGATCTGGCGCCGCCGGCCTCCCCCCGCCGGGTTTCGGCCTCTCCCCGCCCTGCCTCGGCGCCGCCGGCCTCCCCCCGCCGGGGTTCGGCCTCTCCCCGCCCTGCCTCGGCGCCGCCGGCTTCCCCCCGCCCTGCCTCGACGCCGGCGTGGCCGGTTCTGCCGCCGCCGGACTTCCCCCGGCCGTTCTCGCCGCCGGCCCGCCCGCCCCGCCGCAACAGACGCCGGGCCGGCCGGATCTGGGGCCGCCGGCCCTCCCATGGCCCCTCGGGCGACGGACACCACCCCCCCGCCACGGCCGTGGACTGGCCGGCCTGGGGGGCCTCTCTTACTGCCGCCGGCCTCCCCCGGGCCCCGGGGGCGCCGCCCCACCTTCCCCCCGCCATGGCCATGATCTGGTCGAACCTGAGTGGACCACCACCCCTCCCCACCGTTGTGGCCTCGGGCTGGCCGACCCCTACTGATGTGGTAGCTGCCCGACGCTGCCCTTGCTGCCGCCCTTGCCACTGCCAAGACCGCTGCCGCTGCTGCCCCGGGCGCGCGAGCCGCGCAGCCCGCTCTTGCTTGGGAAAACGCTCGCCAGACCGCTGATGCTCTGGCCCAGCATGTTGTTGAGGCCGAGCGTCACCTCGGGGGGGTTGACCCCACTGCCACCCCGACTCCAGCTGTCGCCACACATCCGGGTACCGCACAGCTCCACGCCCAGGCGGCCGGTGTCCAGAACATCCGGGCGCTTGTGCCAGTCACCCTAGATCCCTCCTCGTCCTCCTACACCCGCTGGCGCGACCTGGTGCTCCTCACCCTCCAGCGGTATGCCCTGGATGACCACGTCCTCATCGACACTCCGGTGGTCGCCCAGGGGTCCGTGTGGCGGCGCATGGACAACGTGGTGCTGTCATGGCTCCTTGGGTCCATCACTGTCGAACTCCAGGACATCGTGCGGGAACTGGGTGGCACCGCTCGGCAGGCCTGGGTTGCGATCGAGGGGCAGTTCCTTGGCAACCGCGAGGCTCGTGCTCTCCAGTTGGACGCTGCCTTCCGCACCTTCGTCCAGGGGGATCTCTCCATCTCGGAGTACTGCCGTCGCATGAAAGGGATGGTGGATTCCCTTCGTGACCTTGGCGAGCCTGTTGCGACCGCACCCTTGTCCTCAACATCCTCCGCGGCCTCGGAGACAGCTACGCCCATCTCCGGACATGGATCACCAGGACAGTGTCGTTCCCTCCTTCCGCAAGGTTCGTGATGACCTTGTCCTCGGGAGCTGACCCGGGGACTCGCTCCCACCTCTACTACCGCGACTGCTCTAGTCACCCACCGGCTCCATCCGGCCGGTCTCCCACCCACCGCCGTCGCCGGCTCCCTCCCTTCTTGGTACTCCTACCGCCGGTTCCCCCACTGCGGGGGGGGGGGGGGGGGGGGGCGTGGTGGCGATCGCGGTGGCGATCGTCGTCGCCGGGGAGGGGGGGCGCCGTGGTGGTACTTGTCCGCGCTCCGGCTCCTACCTCCGTCGTGCCAGCACCTGCCGCCGGGAGGTGCGCCCTGGCCATCCTTCTCCAACCATGGACGGGGCGCATTTCCATGTGACCGGGACAGTTCACTCATCGGCCTCCTACCCCGCCTGCGGCCATGCTCACCGGGTGGCCGGTCCCGCCTGCTCCTTCGACATGGGGCCCGTGGTCCGGTGGGTGGGATCAGACGACCCTAGCGCAGTCATTCAACACCATGGCGTTGGCTCCGCCGGCCGCTACGGATTGGGTGGCCGACTCGGGTGCTTCCTTCCACACCACTCCCCATGATGGTATTATCTCCACTCACAGGCCCCCCACCCATCTCACCCTTCTTCCATCATGGTTGGGAATGGCTCATGTCTTTCGGTCACCTCCGTGGGTGATGCGACTCCTTGTGGGTCTTTCGCCTGCAAAACATTCTTGTCGCTCCTGACATTGTTCACAACCTACTTTCCATTCGTCAATTCACCACTGATAATTCCTGTTCTATTGAATTTGACTCTTGTGGTTTGACTGTGAAGGATATAGCCACCCGGCGTCCTCTTCTCCGCTGTGACAGCACCGGACCCCTCTACACGCTTCGTCTTCCACCTTCCGCTGCTCCACCTTCGTCCGCTCTTGCCGCCACAACGTCCTCCACACTTTGGCACCGCCGGCTTGGTCATCCCGGTGTCGACATTTTGGCTCAGCTTTGTCGTAGCTCCTCTATTCCTTGTACTAGGACCACTAGTGAGCACATTTGTCATGCGTGTCAATTAGGTCATCATGTTTGCCTACCTTTTTCTATTTCTTCCTCGCATGCTGTTCATGCGTTTGACCTTATTCACTGTGACTTGTGGACCTCTCCGATCATGAGTATTTCTGGTTATAAATATTATCTGGTTGTTCTTGATGATTTTTCTCACTACTCATGGACGTTTCCTTTGCAGTCCAAGTCGGATGCCTTCCCCACGCTCACTCACTTCTTTGCTTGGGTCTCTACTCAGTTTGGGGTTACTATCAAGGCTGTCCAATGTGATAATGGTCGTGAGTTTGACAACTTTGCTTCCCGGGCTTTCTTCCTCTCGAAGGGAGTTCAGTTGCGCATGTCCTGCCCCTATACCTCCCCTCAGAATGGCAAGGCTGAGCGCATGATTCGTACCACTAATAATGTTATGCGCTCCATGCTCTTTCAGGCTTCGGCTCCCGCTCGCTTCTGGGCTTAGAGCCTCCTTACTGCCACCTATGTGCTCAACCGCCTGCCTTCTAAGGCCACGAGCGCTCCCACCCCTCACCATGCCTTGTTCGGTACCCCACCTTCCTACACTCACCTTCGTGTTTTCGGGTGTGCTTGCTATCCCAACACTTCTGCCACTGCCCCTCACAAGCTTGCGCCCCGCTCGACCCTGTGTGTGTTTCTTGGCTACTCCCCGATCATAAGGGGTACCGTTGCTTTGACCTCTCCTCTCGTCGTGTTCTTATCTCACGACATGTCATCTTCGCTGAGTCTGTCTTTCCTTTCTCCGTTGACTCCACACCCACCACCAGCCTTGAGTTGGACTCCTTGTTTTCTACTGACCCGGTGGTTCAGCCACCTTTGTCTTCTGCAGGTTCATCACCGGCTGTTCCGGTGGCTCTCCCGCCAGCTGACGAGCCGTGTGTGGCAGCGGAGCTGCCCGCTGTGCCGCCCGCGGCCCCCATGCCCCCGACTGTGCCACGTGCGGACACTCCTCCCCAGCCGGTGTGGCCCTCCGTGCCATGAGCGGCCCCGACGTCTTCGTCCGTGCAGCACGCGGCCCCGTCCCTGTCGCCTCCTGTGCCCGGGGTTGGCCCGCTGTTGCCGTCGGCGTCGTGTTCCGCCCCGGACATGGCCCCGGCCGTGCCTCGTGTCCCCGAGACACCTGCTGTGCCACGCGCGGCCCCAACATCTTCTTCCCGCTACGCCAACCCTGTTCGGGTCTACCAGCGCCGCCCGACGGGGGTTGCACCGACCTGCTCTCGCGCCGAGCCGTCGGTGTACCACCCGCCCCTCCTCCACCGCGATCCCCGCCACACTCACCCGATGGTGACTCGGCGGGCTGCGGGGGTCCTTCGTCCAGTTGACCGCCTGGTCCTCTCCGCCGCTACGGAGCCACCAGTCTCTCCCATACCCTCCACTGTTCGTGGCGCCCTGGCGGATCCTCACTGGTGCCATGCGATGGAGGAAGAATATGCGGCCCTTCTTGCTAATCAGACCTGGGACCTGGTGCCTCGCCCCTCTGGCTGCAATGTGGTCACCGGCAAGTGGATTTGGACACATAAACGCAAGGCATATGGCTCGCTGGATCGCTACAAGGCTCGCTGGGTCCTTCGGGGTTTCACCCAGCGCCCTGGAGTTGACTATGATGAGACCTTCAGCCCGGTGGTGAAGCCTGCTACTGTCCGGACCGTGCTCTCCCTGGCTCTTTCGAGGTCCTGGCCAGTTCACCAGCTCGATGTGAAGAATGCCTTCCTCCATGGCACCCTGACGGAGACTGTCTACTGCAGCCAGCCTGCGGGTTTTGTGGATCCCGCTCACCCTGAGCGTGTTTGCCGGCTCAACAAGTCTCTGTATGGTCTGAAGCAGGCTCCTCGGGCTTGGTACAGTCGGTTCGCCTCCTTCCTGGTGTCTGTGGGGTTCAGCGAAGCCAAGAGTGACACTTCTTTGTTTGTCCTCCACCGCGGTGCTGACTCAGCCTACTTGCTGCTTTATGTGGATGACATTATTCTCACTGCGTCCAGCCAATCTCTACTTCAACGGATTGTCTCCTCGTTGCAGCAGGAGTTTGCCATGAAGGACATTGGTGTGCTCCATCACTTCTTGGGAGTGACAGTGGACCACCGCCCTGATGGCCTCTTCCTTCACCAGCGCCAGTACGCCTTGGATGTCCTTCAACGCGCAGGGATGACTGACTGCAAGCCCTGTGCCACTCCAGTCGATGCTCAGTCCAAGATTTCCGGTACAAAGGGCACACCAGTGGATGATCCCACTGCCTACCGAAGCATTGCTGGCGCCCTTCAGTACCTCACTTTCACTCGGTCGGATATCTCCTATGCGGTGCAGCAGGTGTGCCTTCACATGCACGACCCCAGGGACCCGCACCTTACCGCTATGAAGCGGATTCTCCGCTATCTGCGCGGCTCCCTCGACTTTGGGCTTCACCTTCGGCATTCTCCTGTTGCTGACCTCGTGGTTTACACTGACGCCGACTGGGCGGGCTGCCCAGACACGCGTCGCTCCACCTCCGGCTACGCTGTCTTCCTTGGTGGCAACCTCGTGTCTTGGTCATCCAAGCGGCAGCCGGTTGTCTCCCGCTCCAGTGCCGAGGCTGAGTACCGGGCTGTTGCAAATGGGGTGGCCGAGGCATCCTGGCTCCGGCAGCTACTTGGGGAACTCCATTGCCCCCTTGCCAGGAGTACGTTGGTCTACTGCGACAACGTCAGCGCCGTCTACCTCTCCACCAACCCCGTCCAGCACCAACGCACCAAGCATGTGGAAATTGACCTCCACTTCGTTCGTGATCGTGTCGCCGTGGGAGCTGTCCGTGTTCTACATGTGCCTACCACCTCCCAGTTCGCCGACATCTTCACCAAAGGCTTGCCTTCCTCCACCTTCTCCGAGTTCCGCTCCAGTCTCAACATCCGCTGCGCCGGAGTTTCGACTGCGGGGGGTGTTAGAGTGTGTGTGTGTGTGTGGGACTGGTGTGTGGGCCCTGGGTGGGCCCCTCCTGTAAGGCTCCCCTTTTATCCTCCCAACCCAAGGGAGAGGAATCTATCCAGAACCTTCCTACACTGACTTCTGAGCAGTGATATACAAATAGCAGCATCCAGAACACATTATATTCCTGAAGACTGGAGATAGAGATATATCACAATAAAAGTTAATAATCATTTGGTAAAATCTCCAAGGGAATTGACTCTCTGACTTAATCATCATCAAGGGTTAAATAAATTAGCAGTCAAAACTTCCGTAACAAACTGTAGAGCCTTAAACGAGTCAGCTGTATTACCAGTTCTTTTTTTGCTGCCATTTCTTTCTAATTTTTTCAGTTGGTTTCAAACTACTGTGTTGTTCATTCTGGAAGCATACAAAGCAATACTCAAATAAACAGCACGAAACTCCTGACTTCAGGCTACCTATAGTTTCCCCCTAAACTTAACGCATTTAACTCCCAAAAAAATTAATGATCGCTAACTCTGTTCAGATATACTGGCACTGATCTGATATCTCAAGTGTTATTTCTTCAATTCATCTCGACACTCATGATGCAAATCAACATTAGTTCATTTTCAGCCGCCCTTTACTCTTATACTGTGATGTAGTGATGTTGTTATTGTACCCTTTTGTTGTTGCTCCTGCTGCAGTTAACAAAGGAGACAACGGTGCAAGCAACTGGAGTGGCCTCAAACCTGGTAGAAGCCATACAAGGAGCTGGCTTCAAGCTGCAGACGCTTAGCCTCAGCTTCGAGGATTTTAATGAGGGTGCTGTGGCTGTCGAAGGAGCAGGAGGTGACGAGCAAGCCACGGAGTGACTGAGTGATGTATTCAGCTGCTTGGTCTGAGCTACTTTGCTCCATACGTATAATTTGCTCCTCTTATTTGGTGCTCTCCCAATATTTTGTTTAGTTATTGCAGTTCACCCCTCCTCTCCTTGTAATCTTTGAGAAAGTTATTTAATTTCGAGTTCTAGCTTTACGGTGCTCCAGAAAGGAAGAAATGGTGTTTTTTTCTGAAAATTCGCCGGACTTGTTTTTTTTCATATATGTCTGTTACGGGTAGCAGGCCCAACAAGCCCCTACCGGCCAGAGCAGGTTAGGTTAGTTATAATTCTGTTTACTGTTTTAGCAGATTAAGTTAGTTATAATTCTGTTTTCTATTTTAGCAGATTAGGTTTGATCAGAGGGTCTTGTGCCTATGTAAACAGGATCTCAATAGGAGTTTAGGCGTCGAGTAGTTCAGTTTGACTTTTGCCTTCATTTATTCTTGCCTTTTCGTCGTGTCGTCGCAACGGCGCCTGTCGGTGACAATGTCACTGCTTAATTTCGTTAGTTTCAACTATTAGTGAACGTAATTTTTGTCAAAATGTCAAATTTGTGCTCACTAAAAATCAATGATGATTTAAGCTCCGTGACCAACTATTACTTGCTTTAGATGGTCAGGGCCGGCCCTGGGGTGGGGCCACCGGTGCCACCGCCCCAGGCCCCACGGACCGGTGGGCCCCTTGTATGTATGTGCATGTATAAACCAAGCGTCAATTAAATAAGGCAATTAACACGGAATCAAATCAATCAACGCCTTGATCTAAGCTTTAGTTCGCCCGTCAGCCCAACGCCGACAAAGCAGCAACGCCCATTCACCGGTTCGCTCGAGCCCCGATGCTCTGATCCTATCGTTCGCCCAATTACAGCAGTGCGACCGATGTTGTGCTGCGGTGTTGTAGCCTGGCGCACTGCTTTCGCAAATTCTTCATAATGTTTGTTATCCTATTCTGCCAAGACTAATGCAAGGCACGCACTGCTATCTACTATTGATAATGATGGATTAAATTAAGTATTGATTAGTGAAGCCATGATAAGCAAGGGCTGAAATGCTTATATGCAATTCTGCAGACTAATCTAGTTTTAGTCATGACTAATCGATTAGTTAGTTACTAACGATGTAAAATAATTGGAGTGATTAGTATTCCACCAGGTACGCAAAAACAAGTCTCTTTTGGACATGATTTCACATACCAAGGAGTAATTAATTAGTATGTATTTTTCATATTTGCCCTATTAAATATAGTGCATGAGTAAACATAGCACGAAAAACAAGAAAAAAGTAGTATTACTTGAGGGGTATAGTTATCCAAAATGCACAATAAAATGCAAAACGACTTGTTTTAGCATACTCTCGATACAAGCTTAAAACGATTTGTTTTTGTGTACGGGGAGTAGGAAATAAGGACAAATCAGTCAATTTCTATCTGGATTTTGGATTAGCTCGTATGATCTAGCTACGGGAGACTATTGGCCTCCGACTCCTGGCTCCTTGCTCCCTAGTCGTCTCGTCGATCTCCCTCCCCGTCCCCTCGACCTCGACTCCCGCCTCCTCGCAAGTTCGCCCGACGCCTGCGCCGCCGGCTTCCTGCTGCTTCTGCCGCATCCTCGCCGGAGAGCACCCGTACGGCCGGACGGACGTCCTCTTTTTTCACCTTCATTACCCACGCCTTTTAAGTTTTATCTTTCTTTGCCTTGACCGTAGAATCTCTTCTAGATCCGAAAGATTTTCTCTTTGCCTTGACCTTGGTAGTAATAGAAATTTGTTTCCATGAAATTTTGGGATTCAGCTGAACCCCCGTGGCCCATGCTCCACCACGTTAAGCCCGCCCTTGCAGATAGAGCTTATGTGGATGTTTGAGCATATAACCATGTTTGTTTCTATTTAAAATGGTTGCAAAGTTCGAAATTTGCACATGATAACATGACATAATGGTCACATCTGATACTTACAGTAAGAGGAAAATAATGGATTTTATTTTGTGTGTACGGTTCTGATGCATTTTTGTAAGAGATGATGTTCTATTGAATTACTAGTCCATCTCTTATTGAATTCTTGTATATAACAGGTAAAATGGGCCCAAGAGTTCTTCTACTTATGTTCATCATTGGCATCGTACTTTTGGGTGGTACAAGCTTGGCCTTTGATAATGCTGGTATGCAGTGGTCTTTCTACTATTCAACTATCTGTCCATTGTGAGCTTTATGATAGTAGGAACCGAAATCGGTGAGTCAAATCATCTGGGTGATGACTGGTTAGGATTCTATTATATTGGAAGTAGCTGAAAATACATGATTCATTTGTCTGTTGCTCCTTACCGGTTGTCACTACTGGTCTACTTACTACTATGATTACTTCATATGTTTCAATCCTTTTCAGTTTCAATATGGAATTTATTGTGCTTGTTGTGTTCAGGGCAATGAAACCTTTACCTTCTTGATATGTTACTGACAATCTGTTATATATTGGTCCATTCTATATTGGCTTGTGCTGCTGGACGCTGAAAACCAAAGTGATCTATACTATCCTACATTAAGAGAATGTACTTATCCAGCAAACAGCATCATAATGACAGTATTTTCCTCTGAACTGGGAAATAATTTACTTGTTAGCATATCAAAGAGCTGTCAATGGCTCTGCGCCCCTGCTTGTTATTCTCTTAAAATGATATGCATTGCCAGAATGACTGATTGGCTGTGTGCCTGTGTGGTAAAGTTTCATATATCTTGATATTTGTCCCTATTTTTAATTAGCTTCTTATGCCCTACTTCTTTATTTTATTCTAGTTGGTGAAAACATTCCAAATGAGAACATGACACCCTTGATAATGAAGGGAAATCCACAACTATGTCAACTTTGTGAGCAGTTTGCCACGGAAGCCCTCTTCTATCTTAATGAAAATGAGACCCAGATTGAAATCATTGCTACTCTTCACCAAGCCTGTTTAAAATTTCCTTCTTTTAAGTTGGAGGTATTGCCACTTTGCACTAATCTCTAATTTCAATAGCTGAAGCAGTGCACTGAAAACCTTTTTTTGGCATGGCAGTGTACAAAGCTGGTGGATTATTATGCTTCTCTCTTCTTCACAAAAATTACTTCTTTAAGCCCAGAAGAATTTTGTGTATCAGTAAGTCTTTGTGATGAAGTGACATTCATTCATCTCCCAAGACATGAAGATGCTTGCACCCTTTGCCATGAGGTGGCTAATGAGATTCTTACTGATCTTGATAATCCTGATATGGAGGTACTTATTCTTTTAATCAAATTATTCTTTTTAATCAAATTATTCTTTTTACTCAGTCTATTATTTGCTTATAACCTGTGGATGCTGTTGAAATTGATGTGCCTTGAAAATACCAAGGAACCAAGTTCAGTATGTTAGCTACCTACTTTCATCTAATAACATATGCCGATCCTCTCTTCATCATGTGTTTTGTGCACCATGTGTATACTGTACTCATGTTGGAGGATTATCGATTATGTGTACCAAAGGTCCAAAGTACTCAACTAACAGCCAGTCTATCTAGTATTTATCGGTAAAAACGAACACAACCATAATAGGAAAATATGTGGTGTCTAATCCAAAATATCTTGACTAAGTAAATGTGAATGAAGGCAATCAATAGGGAAAGATACACTATACTTTCTAGCTTTATGTGATAAAAGTAATTTCTGAGAAAAAATCAAGCATTGCTTTGGTCTACTTTTGACAGCTTAACATAATTGAGCTACTTCTGAAAGGATGCAACAATGCAGACAATTTTGTACAAAAGGTAACCATCTGATGACCCAAACTCCTTTTCCTTTATAGTTTCAGTATGTTTTCTCCTGAAAAGGTATTACAAGGACTCAAGGAGTTACCTTGAGTTCCCCTGAAAGTGTCATTTTGACTAACTCAGCCTGATTATTTTGAACCGTGCCTTGCTTCAACTCAGTGCAAGAAGTTGATCATCCAGGATGCACCAGTCATACTAGAACATATCAAGAAGTTTCTGAAGAAGAAGGATCTCTGCAATTCTATCCACGTATGTGGAGGCAAAAAATTCCCTGCTAGAGCAGGAGTCCTTAGGGTTCTATCTGCATCCTGAACTATCCTTAGAGATTGTACAGTTTCACAACAAAGTTTAAAGGGTGTGAATGTAAAGAACTTCCCAAATCTGTCCGAGCAATGTAGGTTATAAATATAACATTTGTTTACGTCTGCACAAAAAAAAATAGAACTTGATTGTGTACATAGAACTTGATGAGCATGTATATTTAAACCGTATTTTTGTACATCTATGTGAGCAATCAAATTAATTCCTGCATAGTAATAACTATAGTATAATCACTACCATCTTCATTGGTGTAGTTAAAAGAATATAACGTTGGTACTTGGTACACACCCCACTGATGAGAGAGCAGGAACATTGCTGTGAAAACTTGGTAATAGTTAGGCAGTTAGCATTATGTAAAAGTTTTGTTTACAGTGTTACCTTACTTGTATTACACTATGATTACGCCTATAGTCGGTTGTACGTAGAAGATAATAACGTATTACCCTTTACAGATTGTGTCTATAGATATCCCCTCTTTACTATTAAAGAGAGAGAACCATGAAATGCTATATTAAAATTTTGATATTTTCTCACACGTCATTACTATTTTAAATCTACTTTTTATGTCATTTGGGTTTACCTACAGACTCTGAATATCTACTCTTTTACGAATATTTGGACCCAAATGACATAAAGAGTGAATTTGAAATAGTAATGACATATGAACAAATACCGAAATTTTAATGGTATTTTTGGCGAATTGGAAAATAAAGGTGACACAAAAGCAATTAACCCTAATAATCAACATTATAGAGTTACTCCGTTTGAAGACCTAAACATGACTAAAATATTTTATTTATTTCTAAGTCCTTCAAGGTTTGTTGAACTTGCACTGCGAATACCTTTTCAAAGCTGCTTGTGTGAGTACTGAGTCTAAGGCCCTGTTTGGGAACACAGTTTTTGAAAACTACAGTATTTCAAAAACTACAGTATACTACGTCCATGATAATACCACAGTTTATAATACCACAGTTTTGGAATACCATAGTATGAGATACATAAAGGTGTTTGGAAACAAAGTTTGTTTGCATCACGTTTGATTCAAAATATTACAACCCAGTGTCAAACTCATGCTATCAAGAGGAATTATCAGATTAAAAAGCCTATTGTCATTATGCTTTCACAACGACAGCAGCAACCAACCTCATAAGATAAAGAATTCTCAAGTAACAAAATTTGGATATATTAGCATGATGCAAAAACTATATGATTAGGCAACAAACAGTTGTAGCATCAAAACGAACATTTAGCATTCAGTCACTCATACACATTAAGGAGAGTAAGCCTGAGAGAAACAAAAGTGCATACATACAGCTATACGCTGCTGGTTCAGCCCACCCTCAGCATGAATAAAAATATATCCAGAGGTGCTGGCGGAGGCACTGGCAGCGGCGGGCGAAGCCGGCGACGGCGGACGAGCGAGCGAAGCCGGCGGCAATGGGAAAAGCCAGCGACAGTGGGCGAGCGGGCGAATCCGACGGCGGCGGGCGAGCGGGCGAAGCCGATGACGGCGGGCGGCGCTGGTGGCGGCGAGCAGTGCGGGAGGCAGAGGGGAATAGGCAGCCCTAGCGCGTGTGCGGGATGGGATGAATTACAGAGAAAAACTTTGCTCTGTACCAAAGTTTTTAATACTGTACATCTAGTACTGTATTTGTAATACTGTAGTTTATTTTACAGATATTTCATGTATAGTTGCCAAACACCCTTCATGATATAATACTGCAGTATTGCTCAATACTGCAGTATTACTTCCAAAACTCCAAAAAACATTGTTTCCAAACAGGGCCTAAGAGTGATTAGGTGAAGTAATGCATAATTAAGTGCGACAAGGATGATTTGAAGATACAATTGCTTTTTATAAGTACTAGGTTATTAAATTTAAGATAGATCTTGAACTTTAAACTTGTTACATTTTTAAACGAAACTAGCACCAAACTATCAATGATTGTGTCTATTTTATTGCTTAATTATAGGCAGGAGCAATAACATCGCTTTCAGCTGTCCCCATCCTACTAATAAATTTTTGGTTTTAATGGAAATTAATTTCCCATCAGTCTTTTTCACATGTCAATAATGTTGCTACATTATTGTTGCTTCAAGTTGGGCATGCTGTTGTTATATCTCATCATTTGACAAAACAAACAAAGCATCTTAATTACAGATTATATGTTTGAGCTGAGTGTCTTGCAGATTTAGTTTTGTTTTTCACAACTTGTGTCATCCCCCCATTGTTCTTATCAATGGCATAAATTCGAACTTTCCCCTCTTTTTAGCTGTTTTTCGAAATGTATAATACGATGCTCTCGGACAATATGTTCAACTTGTTAATCAGTGACTTGCGTTTTTTATCTCGTCAACAAGTCGGTTTGCGTGACAGAGAGTAAATCATTGCGTGCATGATATCTTCCTGGTAATAATGCATGGTTTTGTTGGAAGGTGCGCACGAGTCAGAGTGCCAAGTGAAACATCAGGGAACCAGCTCCCCTGACGTCGAGACTCCTTACGAAAGGCTTATGGCGTTACGGAGACGAGCCCTACCATATGCGGAGCCTATCTACGAAACTTCCATTGGTACTTATCGAACTGAAATCCGACGGTGAGCGACGAACGAGGATTTCATTTCGACATCAAGTGGACAGAATCTTCTACTGGCGAGGTGACGCGTCACGTAAGTTGGCTCACATGGATGCCACGAGGACAGTATAGAATCTGTGGTCGTGCTCACCAATAATGTTCCCTTGTTTACGCTAGCTAGCTTACCATCCCCAACAAACCAAGTAAAGAAAAATTAAGTGACAACTTTGGGTGAGAATGAAAAAAAGTTTCATATATAATAATACGCACAAATCAATCGTACTATATATGATTGATGATTGAAGTAAGCTGGTTAAACAAGTAAATTAACTATGGAGTAGTTCTTTAACATATATGGAGTTTGGTATATATATACACACACGAAAACACTATTTTACGCCGACCACGGTAGTACTATTTTCAGTAGTAGATTTTATCAATAGAATAGCAATTGAGTACTACTTTTTTTTCTCGATAGTAGATTTTTTAGTAAAATAACTATTCTACACGCACGTGGTGTAAGATAGCATTTATATATATATATATATACTTGTACTTTTTCTGATACTGGTTGCTAGCTGCTGAGTTCATTGAGATGTAATTAAGAACAAGCATCCACATTTGACAAGGCAAAGCTACCGCGTGTCGCCGTGACAGCATTATAATTAATTATATAATTAAAACCGATGTTTGAGTGGATACGTGTTGATTTGCGTTCTGTAAAACTCTCATTGAAATATTAAAATTCTCCCGTGTCGGCACTTGTGATTTTTACCATTCGATTCTGAGGGATTTTCCACGTTAAATTTATGTCTTTGTTCTGTATTTGATATGCGATTCTTGCGTTAATATTTCTAACAATATGTATGTATCATGAGGAGCGAGGCAGTTCTAAAATATATTATATTTTTAAGGTTAAAATCAGTAAAATATTATTTTTTATTTTTGTATATGGATATTATCTTTGATTTTATTATTCGTTGCTTCACCCAAATTCATCAACTTATTTTACGCAAAAGGAATAGAAAGAGGAAAATAGCGAATTAATTAATTTTTGTGCCGTCATATATATAGCACCAATGCTTAATACGTGCTAAGGCTATTCACAGTGGTTGGTTTCATAACACTATTTCGTAGAAGTCCACACCAGCTTTGCAACTAAACGAAATACCCTCTCTCAGTGGAGAGTTTTATTTCATTATTTCCTAGGCTAACCAGTGTAATTAAATGCAACTAGCTCTCATGAAATACCGTCTCTCTGATGAAACGATTTACTCTCGGTGGTATGTCATTTTATTTCACCCGTCTTAGAAACGGGTTAACACCATGTCATGGTAATTAATGCCATGAAACCCCCATTGTGAGGCTATTCACAGTGGTGGGTTTCATAACACTGTTTCTTAGAAGTCCACATCAGCTTTACAAGTTGCAACTGAATGAAATACCCTCTCTCAGTGGAGAGTTTCATTTCATTATTTCCTAGGCTAATCAGTGTAATTAAATGTAACTAGCTCTCATGAAATATCCTCTCTCTGATGAAATGATTTGGCTCTTAGTGGGTATTTAATTTCGTTTCATCCGTCTTGAAAATGGGTTAGTACCATGTCATGGTGATGACACTACTTCATTCTCTTCCATCATTAATTGAATGTCACGTCAGCAAGAAATATGATGTGGCATGGTAATTAATACCATAAAACTTCTATTGTGAATAGCCCAAGTACGAATTAAAAACTGTCTCTAATTAATTAAGCCATGCAATCGAATTGTCATTATGTAAAGATGCATATGTGTGTGTTGTTTGTAAGTGCCAGTATATATATACAATATCACTTTGTAATAAGTTTTGTATGTACTAGAGATGGTAAACTACCCATAGCAACACACACTTTTTGTGTATGTTAATGTACATCTTATTGTTTCAATTTGAGATTATAGTAATCCAACTTATTTTTATAAACCGAAACAATTGTATTAGTTTATTATTTCATCGATAGAACATAGTTTTTTTATAAGCCGAATTACTACGATTCCAAGTTAAAATATACAGTCTTAGCATAGCGTTTTCATAATTTCCTCTACACTATTACGCAGTGGCGGAAATAAGGGGGGCTTGCATTGGGGGGCGCGCGCCCCCCTACTGCTATGCAGCTCCCCCAGCTCCCCCTGTTCCACTTTTTTTTATATAAATAATAATAAAAATTAATTATTAATATAAATTTTTATGTTAGAATGTGGTAGAATCTCACATATGTTGTTTTCTTTTCTTAAATTTCTTTGTATTTTTATTTACCTACATGGTTTTCTCTATTTTCCATGTATACTTTTTAATTTTCTCCTAAACTGCATTGCTTGTATATATACATAACTTCCTCCTATAATAGCATATACACGTGAACAAAATTATCAAGTGATCTATAATAACCGGTTATTCATGTATTTATAATTTTATTTTAATTTTTATCTCAATTAAAATCTCAACATGCCACCCTGCCTGTTCTGACTAGGCCCCCACGTGGCCACGCCACCTGCGGCAGACGTCGGCCGTGTCCTACCGTCCTACGTTACTGCGGTAGGTGTCGCCCTGCACCGTGCATCCCTATTTATTGCATGTTTATTGCTTATTACTTCTTAGAATCTTATTTCTTAGAATCAATATAAACACGAATGGAGCTAGTTCTCACAATAATAGAACTTCATGAATCAAAGAACAAATATTGAATAAAAATTAATTAATTATACTAAAAGTGTATTGAACCCTTGATCCTTTAAACTTAGCCCCCCCTACATTTTCGGTCTAGCTCCGCCACTGCTATTACGCTATTATAATTTTTCAAGAAGTTAAAAGGTGCCATTGTGGCAATACCTATAGGTGAGTGACACACCGATTTTATATTAAAGGCAAATTTTAATTTTAAGATACATCGGATTAATAAGGACTATTTAATCTAATAGTGACGATTACGAGAAATCGACATTAACCACGGTTAAAAGAAGTTGATATCTTACATGAAAGGTAATATGTCCACTTGTTTTTTTCTAAGTCAACAATTGATATTAAAATTAGATAAGTGATGTATTAAAAAACATATTATAATAATATGTTTCCAACTTTTCAACGAATATAAAATCATGAGCGCGAGTGGCCTCTCCCGTCTCCCGACAAACACTACACTCCACCTCGATCAAATTCTCGACGGAGATAGATATGATGCTACCGGACGATTCGCGGGCAGTCGCCGCCGCCGCCGAAGCCGACAGCTACACGAAGGTCCTGCAGGGCCGGTACGAGCTCGGCGGCGTGCTCGGCCAGGGCGCCTCTTCCAAGGTGTACCGCGCGCGGGACGCCCGCACTGGCGTCGACGTGGCCGTCAAGGCCGTCCGCAAGCCGTGCTGCCGGCCGTGGTTGACGTCGACCGATGCGGCGGCCGCCGCGGCGCGGCGGTCCGTGGAGCGGGAGGTCGCCGCGCTCCGCCGCGTGCAGGGACACCCGCACGTGGTGCGGCTGCTGGACGTCCTGGCCACCCGCTCCACCGTCTACCTCGTCCTGGAGCTCGCCCGCGGAGGCAGCGTGCTGTCCTCGCTCGAGGACCGCGGCCGCTGCTCCGACGAGGCCGACGCGCGCCGCCTCTTCGCGCAGCTCGCCTCCGCGGTCGCGCACGCGCACTCCCGCGGCGTGTTCCACCGCGACGTCAAGCCGGAGAACCTCCTCCTGGACGACCGCGGCGACCTCAAGCTCGCCGACTTCGGGCTATGCGCCTTCGCCGATCAGCACCTCGGCGTGGACGGCCTCGCCTCCACGTTCTGCGGCTCCCCAGCCTACGTCGCGCCGGAGATCCTCCTCAAGATGCGGTACGACGCCGCCAAGGCGGACGTGTGGTCCTGCGGCGTCGTGCTCTTCGTGCTCACCGCCGGCTACCTCCCATTCAACGACACCAACCTCATGGCCATGTACCGGAAGATCTGCACCGCCAAGTTCCAGTGCCCAAACTGGTGCTCACCGGAGCTCCGGTCCCTAATCGCACGGATGATGGACCCGGCGCCCGACACCCGCATCAAGATCACCGAAATCTTCCACCACCCCTGGCTCCAGCAGCAACACGGCCGGAATAATCCATCACTCGGCTTCATCCCACCTACACCCGCTCATCCCACCCCAGAAGTGCAGAAATGGGAGGCAGAATCGGATCAAGCAACAGCTGAACTAAACGCTTTCGACATCATCGGATTCGCGTCGGGATGCGATCTGACCGGGCTTATAGGGGCGCCACTGCCGGAGCGAGTTCGGTTCGTCGTGCCCGGCGTAGACGCCAGGTCAGCTCTGGACAGAGTGGAGAAGCTAGGTCGAGAGGAGGGGCTCGAGGTGAGGAGGAAGGGGGAGGCGGCATGGTGCGGATGGATTCTGCTGGAAGCGGCAAGCGGACGATTCACTGCACAGGTGAGCGTGAATCGATTGCCCAAGGAAATGCTCATGGTTGTGGCAGAAAGGGGCAGTGGAAGTGATCAGAACCCTAAATTTTGGCAGCATCTTCAGTTTGATCGTAATTTCTTGGAAAATTAAAAACACGATACACTTGCTTCTCGTTGCAAGTGATGTAAGTATATACACCATCAAATTAGTCTAGTTGATTCGTTGAACATGGACGCACATATATCTTTGAATGCTGCGAAATGAGTTCGTCCACTCCGTACCATCGGATTTCAGAAAAACGATTGGAATCCAATCGTCTACATTAGAGCAGTCGGTTTCGTTACGAACATGACAGCGTCAAAAGTTTTGATTGTGATACGATATCTTTCTGAAAAATAGTTTTGGATAAGATTTGTATATTTATATTCGTCATAATGTTAAAAAACTATAAATAATACCCTAAGATTATGTTTTAAAATTCAAAATTTTGGGTAGCTTTTAAGCAAATGAGAAACAAGCACGGTATCACATTTAGCCATGAATGGATGGCACACTGTAGCATGCCTTTAGGGATGGCGACGGGATGATCCCCAGCAGGGAGAGCTCCCCATCCCTGATGGAGCAAAATCTCTCCGTTCCCCGTCCCCATCCCCGATTTTGGGGACTAATTTTCCTCATCCCCATCCCCCATCGAGTTGATGGGTACCTACTGGGGGACAATCTTTATCGGCGATGTGGATGGATGGCTGTGTTAGAGATTTGGAGGCGTTGAAACACTACAGGGGAAAGGGCTGTAGCTGGTGGCGACGACGAGGAGGGGGCATAGTTGGCAATGACGGGGAAGGCCAAGATGGGTCGATGGGGGCGGAGTGGCACAAGTACAAACACGACCAGTCAACCACTTAGGAGGAGAGAGGACTAACTCGTACTAGTGGAGACAACGAGGGATCTGGTGGTGCCTGTGGTCTGTCGGAGTCCAAACTATCGGAGTAGGGGGAGCATGTGTGCGGTGGCGTCAAAAGCGGGGAGTGGCGTCTTGATCGTTGCAGAGATAGGCAACGTGTGCATGGTGCCCTGGTGCGCCTGTGGGTTGTGGCGGCGTGGA
This sequence comes from Zizania palustris, assembly GCA_019279435.1. Taxonomy (NCBI): domain Eukaryota; kingdom Viridiplantae; phylum Streptophyta; class Magnoliopsida; order Poales; family Poaceae; genus Zizania; species Zizania palustris. The sequence continues at coordinate 4,128,121 of JAAALK010000284.1, forward strand.
GATGAGGCTGGAGGGTTGGGGGCTGGTCGGTTAGGGTTTCTCAATTTCATGGTGTATACATGTGAAGAGGACCCACATGTCAGTGAGTCAGTCCCTCTTATTGGGTTCCCCGATATAGATGGCCAAACGGGCTGCACGGCACGACACGAGCACTAGCACTATCAGGCACGGCACGATCAGGCACGGCACGACAAGGCACGACATACTACTCGTGCCGTGCCTGATAGTGCCACCGTGCCTGTTCATCGGCCCAGGCACGACACTATTAAGCATTAGGCGTGCCGTGCCGGGCCGCCAGGCACGATGGCACGCCAGTGCCAGTGACGGCACGAGCACTATTAGTGTCTCACACCAGAATTTAACCAGTACTAAAATTTGAAACTTAAAAAATGTATTCAAATATAATGGGTAGAAAAGCAATAGTTTCAGGCAATATCACACTTTATTAAGAGCTTTAGTGCAATGGTTGCCTCATTAAAAACCTGTCTAGGTAAAACTCACCCTTGTGAGAAACCCTAAACAGGAAAAGAGTACAACCCAGCTCCTTGTCACAAATGTTCACAAATGTTCAGAATATTACAATCCCATTACACAAATGTTCACAAACTAATCAAGATAAATGTTTTCAAATGATTCTTCAAGATCCTTATCATCGACCAAGTGTTGCATCTTTGCTTCAGCATCCTCCCAATCTTTAATGCAGGTCAGCATCTCGACCACATCAGGCTTCAGCTTCCTCCGCCGCTCCTCGATGATCCTGCCAGTTAGACTAAAAGTGGATTCTGAAGATATGGTAGAGACAGGAACAGTTAAAACATCTTTAGCCATCAGTGACAATACTGGATAAGTGAGTTTGTGCTGATGCCACCAATGCAAGATGTTGAAATCATCATTTAATTGATTCACAGTGTCACAGTCCAAGTAAGAAATGAGTTCAGAAGTATTAGAAGATGAAGATGTTGCAGCCTGCAGCAAGGCAGTTGCAGATGTATCTCTAGCTATATTTAGAGTAGAAACCAAAGAATGCATATCAGCAGAAGCACCCACATCATCATTATCATCATAAATTTCATCCCAAGCAGACCTTTTATTACCAGCTAGGTTAGGAGGGACAGTCCTTGCCAACCTAACAGATCCATGTCTCTAGTGGTTGTTTGCCTAGAGACAGGTACAAATGTAGGATTATGAGCAGTTCTCATGAAATATTCAAATGCAGGAGATTCACCCATATTAATAGGAACTTCTAGCCGAGCAATCAATCGAACCAATTCAGTACGTGCAACCATAGGACAATACTCCCAACTACGCATACTACCATCAGGATTAAATGAGATCTGAGACTGAGACGAGCGGATTTTATCACGTCTCCTGGGGCATTTATCCCTATGCCTAGTAAGGTGGCCAGTGCCACCAGTAGAGAGAGCAGAGTACTGCTTAGAGCAATGGATGCACTTAGCTCCATACCTGACATTCTTACCATTGACGTTTTTAAATAGCTTCTGGAAATCTAACCACACTGCCGAGGTAGAAGGACGGGAGCGCTTGGCGCTTTGCTCGTCCATGTTTCCTACCCCGGCCGTGGCTTCTTCATCATGGCCACCGACAAGAGTATCGGAAGTATGGCCACCGACACCGAAAAGTTCCACGGCGTCCTCCCGCACGTCATCCTCGTCGTCATCGCCGGCCAACCCGCAACACCGCCTCTCCTCGTTACCGTCAACCTCATCCATCTCCTCCACGGAGTCGAGCATCGTCCTCAGCGGCTACAACAGTAGGGTTAGGGATAGGGATAGGGTTAGGGATAGGGTTAGGGTTACCGTAAAAGAAGAGAGCCGCCGAGGCCGAGCCGGACTACCGGAGCTAGAGACGGAGGCGAGGCAGCGAGGTGGACAGTGTGAGGGGCGACGATGATGAGAGGAGCGCACGAGAGGACTAGAGCAGCGCGGCGGAGCGGCGAGATGAGCGGGGAGCCGAGGAAATGGATTAGGGTTAGGGTTAGGGTTACCAGAGAAGAAGAGAGCCACCGAGGCCGAGCCGGACTATCGGAGTCGGAGACGGAGGCGCGACTGCGAGGCGGAGTCGGAGGCGGAGCGCCGCGCACGAGAGGAAATGGATTAGGGTTAGGGTTACCGGAGAAGAAGACAGCTGCCGAGGCCGAGTCGAACTGCCGGAGTGCCGAGGTGGAGACGTGGAGTCGAAGCCGGAGGCGGAGCGCCGAGGTGCCGAGGTGGAGTCGGAGCCGGAGGGGAAGGGGAGGCGGGCGGAGCGCCTCGCACGAGAGGAGTGCGGCGGAGCGGCGAGAGGAGCGGGGAGTGAGGGGAAATAATTTTAGGGTTAGGGTTCGACGCCGAGGAGTTTATATACATCGGTGAGTGGGCCGTGCCTGATAGTGCCGGCCCATTTAGTCGTGCCGTGCCTGGGCCGACCCTACGGGCCGAGATGGTGGCCCAGGCACGGCACTGAGATCGGGCCGTGCCAGGCACTGGCACTACACACGGTGGGCCGTGCCGTTCCTGGGCCGTGCTTTTTCGGGCCGTGCCTGGGCCGGCCCATCGTGTTAGTGCCATATGGCCATCTATATTCCCCGATGGGTAATGGGGATGGGAAACCTTTCCCGGCCTTGGCCACGTCAGCCCCAACGGGGATTGATTTTTGTCTGTGAATCATCCCGAGGGAACAAAAAATATAAAACCCATTCCCTAATAGATGAATTCATCATCGGGTATCAATTATCAGGTCCCATTGACATCCCTATGCCTTCCACAGTCTACACTCCAAAGTGTAGGAACCCACAAGCACCATATACTTTTTATATATTGCCCCACCCTGAAAATTCCCTTAATTAAAACACATTATCTAAATCATTTTCTAGAAATTGTTGAATTAAAACATGCATGAAAACATAGGGCTCAACTAAACATCTTAATTGAATCAACTCAAACAGAGCAAAGGGTATTTTTGTAAATTCCATGAGTCCCAAAAGGGCATTTTTGTCTTCAGCCGTATTGGGCATTAGCATTGGCGTGTGCGTCTTTATTGTTGTACAATTTATGATATATTTGCACTACATATATAACTATATATGCTTAAATATATTATTTCAGTTTTACTTAGTTTTATATGTTGTCGTGTCTTTTATTTTAAATGTTATTTCACAAATGAGCTTCTCATTCCTAACAAAACTACTCAACTTTCATAAACTTAAACCGAAGAATAAAGCTTAATAATTGATATTATCGAGTGAAAAATTACAAACTTTGCTAGGGAGAAATTTTAGGCCATGCAAAATTCATTAAAAATACCCCATGTGATGATCAAAGTTTTTTTTTTAAAAAAACTTCACAACACAAGTCTACTTTTGTAAAAGGAGATTCGATCGTATACACTCCAACAAGAAATTGAGGATTTATCTTTCACATCTCAATGATATATGGAGTCTACTCAGATTAATATCATGTGAGTCGGGAAGATAAATACTTGCCGGAAACATGATCCCGGGTATTTTCCGAGTGAATTTGTGAAGCCCGAGTGGAAGAGGGGCCCCTAGACACAACATTAAAACAATCGGTCAGTAGTCAATGTTAACCAGCCTGCTAGCAGTCGGTCGTCCAAGGGTTCCCGAGTTCAACATTCGGGAGTCCTTCCCAACTGTTGCAGGTAGTCGAACGGTCGCTATCAAGATCCAATCCGCTCTTTAAACTCTATAATTATATGGCTAATATAGTCATTACCACCTACAATCATTAACCATGATATGACCATTATCCTGATAATTAATTATGAATGTGGCTCATAACTCACCATTTATAACCCACGATCCCTCTTATATAAAGAGATCAGAGGGAGCCTGCAGAGGGCACATCTTTCCATACACGCTTTTTCAGATTCTCAAGAGTGAACCATTTTATCTCAATTATACACACATGAGTAGTGTTGTTATCCTCTGAGAGGCCCGAATCTATCTAAAAAACCTTGTCTCTATCTCTTTACTAGAGATAACCATTAAATCGTCACACGACGCATCCGTCAAATCTAACCAAATATCTCTGCGGGCACCCCCCATTCCAATAGTGTGCTATTGTTCAAACACAACGACAATACTCAATTTCCGTCGAACACATAGAATATATGATCATTTTTTAATTGGTAACAAAATAAAAATTGAAAAAAATCAAGAAATTTTTGTTCAAAATCCACGCCCAACTGATCAGCCCATCTCTTCCTCCCCTACCATATCCCTAACCCGATTCCCCACCATTCCCCACCCGGCCGGCGCCAGCCGCACGTCCTCGCCGAAATCCGCCGCCGCCGCCGCCGCCGCTTCTCGCCATCTTCCCCGAATGCCACTGTTCGTCGAGAGGTTCTTGCGCTGATTTTTCTGGGAGGCGGCGATATCGCCAAGCGCTCTGCGCCTCTGCCCGCGTCAACCAGTCGGTGGCGGAGCAGGTCAGTTTCATCCGAGAAATACCGAGCCTCCTCTTCATGAGCCGGCATGGGTAGATTGGAGATTGATGGATTTCCTTCCCTTGAATTAACCCATACCATTGCTTTCGTCCCGGTTTGCTTTCCTTGTTGCGTGCTTGGTACAGTAATAATAGCCGCACGTTAGGTCCGCTCCTGTTGATGAATTATCCTTTGAAATGGTATTGGCGATTGCTCTAAAATATTATGCAGCTTTGAGTTTGAATATGAATGATGTGCTGTACGGCATAAACCAAATTACCGAGCTGAGATTATTCTGCTTATTAGGTTCTGTATTATATATTTTTGTTTCGTAAATTTGGTGGCAAAAACCAATCTGGTTTTATACCGTAGGATCCAAAAGAACCCACTGTGGGAGCATGGCAAGGTACATGTGTAATGTGTTACCACACAACATATATTAGGATTGCTGTGGATGCAGAGCACACCATTACAAACACTAGCTCCCCTTTTAAAGATTATATAGCATATTGTCCGCATGATAAGGCACATAAATAGATAGATAGATCCAAATATCTTCTTCAAAGCCTTTCAATATCAAGCAAGTTGGGGTAGGCTAGAGTTGAAATCCAAACTTAGGTTTCATCTCCATTAGAGTGTCTAGGTTTTCCATTGGTTTGCCAAGCCTAATATAACCTTTTAGGGAAAGGGACCCTCCCTCCTCCTTACCAGTGATTGGGACCTGCTATGTTCAGATAATATAGGCACACTTAGATAGATCCAAACATCAAAATGAAAAATTGATTATCCTCAAATAAACAGGTATATACATGACTACCTATTACCTAAGATCATCAAGTATGCACACATTCATATGTGCAAAGAGTACTATTTCTTCACTAATATGCCCCCCAAGTAACACACATGTGTCTTTGTATCATCACCCGTCTCCTTTTATGATGGAGTAAAGATTGCTGATGCATGCTGGCTGATGAGATTGTTTTAGAATTGGACAGTGTGTTTATTCTTATGGTTTTATTAAGTAGTGCTTTTGTTATGCTTCACATAACTCTGTCTAGGTGAAATTGCAGTTTGTATATTGAAGCTTTGCTGTGTATCCAACAAATATTTCAATGGCACTGCTACAGTTTGGCTCTACCTTAGTTCCTAAACTTGGGGAAAAGCCTCAGCTATTACCCAGATCATTTGCAATTGCAAGAGTTAGTTATGCTGATCGAGGACTTCTGGCATCGAAAAACTGGTACGTATATGTGCTGTTGAACAATAAGATGTACTAGGAATGCTAAAAACTGATGATTTCTACTTTGTGTTTGTACAGTACCAGAGGGAGAGGTAAACACATAGCATCACCTGCTGCTAATTTACATTCGCGGACCTCTTCTCAACTATACAATGTGCCATCACCGAGGTTTCGTGGTCGAAGGGGCTCACGGTTCATTGTCAGAGCTGAAGCTGTGAGATATTTCTTTTTCCTTTCTTCTTTGCTTATATTACTTCTTAGAAATGCCAGCTTTTGTGACATGGATTTCAAAATCTTAATTGACAGGATTTCTATTCCGTACTTGGTGTTTCAAGAAATTCTAGTAAATCTGAAATCAAGAGTGGTAGGTGTGCTTTTATTTGGCAGCCTAGGTGTGCAGTTATTGCTTTGATTAAAGTTCAGTTCAGTTCATTTTATTTATTAACTAGTGTTGGTTCTGTTCTAGTTTGAACCTTGCATTAGCTACCCTGTATTGGTAATTTAGCAAACAAAGTAGAGTACTTCTATCTAAGTGTTAATGTTAGATTGTTAGTACTGTTTCAATCATACAGTAAACATGAGAAAAAATGTATAGTATGGTAGCAACTGTTTACCAGTGCCATTAGCATACAAAGTAATTTTCCTAAAAATAAATATGACATAAACTACTACAGCTGTTGCAAACTTGGCCATAGTGAGCTTTTGGGTCCTCTTATTTATTCTCGAAAGTTTACTTTACTACTAGAAACATTAAAATCTAACTGTTTTCTATTTCATCTAATTTGAACGCTATCTTTACAAGTCCCTTCATTTTTTAAGATACAAAGCCTATGTTTTCTGCAGTGTCATTTTCTGCAACTGTTTATTTTTTCTGAAAATCTGATGATAGCAACTTCTCATTAAGAGGGTTGTATGGTACAAAATATTTTCATTCACAGTCAATTTTGATCAAAATGTATGTTATTTTTATTAGTGTTTTCTCTGCTAGTTCTAAAGATAATCTTCTGTTCCAGCCTATCGGAAGCTTGCTAGGAGCTACCATCCTGATGTGAACAAGTAAGTTGACCAATCATTGTAAGATAATCATGTTTCAGGCGTTTCAGCTACCTTCAATAGATTGCTGCTTTTCAGCTCCTTACAACTCATTATAAGCTTGATTGCCAGTTGTTGCGTTAATCTTTTTCATATTTAGCTAATCAATTGTTACTCTTTTGTGTTGTTTTGCTTAGAGATCCTGGTGCTGAACAAAAGTTCAAGGATATTAGCAATGCTTATGAGGTTTGTCCAGTTGGCAATACCCAAATCCCACAGTTCCTTGTGATCTATGTTGTAGTAGGCATGTGTGTTCTGGCTAACATTAAGTTGGTTGCAGGTTTTGTCTGATGATGAGAAGCGATCAATCTATGATAAATATGGAGAAGCTGGTTTGAAGGGTTCTGGAATGGGAACTGGAGTAAGTGTTCCTAACAATGTTGTTGAATTCTGAAATATGGTCAGCAGGACCTTTCTACAATCTCTCATGAAATCTGTAAATCTGCAGGATTACTCAAATCCATTTGATCTCTTTGAGTCACTATTCGAAGGGTTTGGTGGAATGGGTGGTGGGATGGGAGGCCGTGCTGCTCGGAACAGACCAATGCAGGGTGATGACGAGGCCTACAATCTGGTGCTCAATTTCAAGGATGCGGTGTTTGGTGTTGAGAAAGAAATTGAGATCACCAGACTGGAAGGCTGTAATACATGTGATGGAAGTGGTGCCAAGCCTGGCACAAAGCCAACCACATGCAAAACATGTGGAGGTCAGGGACAAGTGGTCTCATCCACAAGAACACCACTTGGAATATTTCAGCAGGTCTCTGCTTGCAATACTTGTGGAGGCACTGGAGAATTCTCCACCCCATGCAAAACTTGTGGGGGTGATGGTCGAGTGCGGAAGACAAAAAGGATCAGTCTTAAGGTTCCTGCTGGAGTTGATTCTGGAAGCAGGTTGAGGGTTCGGTCTGAGGGAAATGCTGGGAGGAGAGGAGGCCCTCCAGGAGACCTTTATGTGTTTATCGATGTTCTCACTGATCCTGTTCTCAAGCGAGATGGAACAAACATTCTATACACATGCAAGGTGTCATATATTGATGCCATACTTGGGACAACCGTCAAGGTTCCCACTGTTGATGGGATGGTTGACCTGAAGATCCCCTCTGGTACCCAACCAGGCACAACTCTGGTGATGTCCAAGAAAGGTGTTCCGCTTCTTGGGAAGTCAAATGCTCGTGGAGACCAGCTGGTGCGTGTGCAGGTTGAGATTCCAAAGCGTCTGAGCAGTGATGAGAGGAAGCTGATTGAAGATCTTGCAAACCTCAACAAGGCTCAAACTGCAAACAGCAGGAGATGATAATGTCAAGGCTTGATTGGACAACGTGGTTGTGCCATATGCAATTTTGATGCAAACTGCAGGGATGAAGTGAGCATGAAATGCTGAAACGGTAAACCTAAACCACTTTATAAACAAGTACCCTCAGCAGGAATTGCGGAATGTCATGCCTGTAACTAAATATTAAGCTATAGATAGTTCTCTGCAAAACACCAAATAGATGGCGTTTTACACCTTGTCATGTGCTTTTAGGCGAGCTTACTAGTCTATTTTCTTGACACTTTTCTCAATTTTTGAAAAGGTCTAGGATAATTATTTAATGGTGGAAAAGGGACTGAGTTTCAAACTTTGCTTGTTGCGGAATCACTAGACCATTCTGAATGTTCTGTAAGCTGCAACATGAGGTTTGCAGAAGACCTTGGTGTTAGCTTTCCTGCTGTGTGAAAAAAATATCGCTGATGCCATAGCAGCTGGAACATCTCTAACAGTAGATTAGGTTTTAATTTGAAGCTTGTTATCCATGTATGCATTGCAATATATTGGTGCAAATGGCTCTGTTCTTGGTGTTCGGCTTGCCTGTATTACAATGTTTTCAGACGACGAGTTTTCTGCGTTGACAACATCTTCTCCAGTTCTGCAGTACATGTATTTCCAATTCCAACCGTGAAAGAACTCTCCATGGGGATTAATGTTCCTCGCGGCCTGGAGAAACGGGTCTTTTTTGGAGGTTGAAAACGTAAAGCCATTTGTTAAAAGTGGTAAATTCTCAAATATCTCCGTAGAAAACTATCAACTACATACACACACAATTAATTGTTAGCAGGCTCCGGTAACAATGATACTGGTGAAGTCAACGTTGTGGAACCATGGATGATTGTGTGAAGTCAAAGTTATTGTGCCGCTGACACAATGTGTCGGCAGCCATGATGACTCACAATAGTATTATAGTATTGTTGCTGATGTTCCAATTAACGGTGTTCTTCTTTTTCTTCCCGATCGATCGAAAAGTCGATCAGTTGCCGCTGGTTTTAGAAGAGAGGCAATATATCACACTCGAAATCCCCCCCTACATTCACACCCCTGAAAGCGAAGTGAAGGAGAAACCAATCACAACGGGCAAGCCTCCACAGTTTACTGTGTAATGTACTAGTTGCATTGATGACAAGGCAGCTGCAACTTGCTTCCACGAGAAAGAAACGTTGTTGGGGAAGATGACAAGCAGCCCCAATCATGCATGCATTAAGTCTGGTCTTGGTGAAGAAAGGAATAATTGCTACCCCCTTTGTTAGTTTGCAACCCATGAATTTGTCTTCCGAAATTGAAGAAAGTCATATTTTTATTGGTCGTCCTAGTGACTTGAGAAATCAAGATGGAGAGAAATGGTAGGATCTTCCGGGGGGAAACGTTACGATCTTCCGAGGTCCTTCAATCTAGTCCTATAAAGATCTTCTAGGAAATTAAATAAGCTCGAGATTAGGCTCAAGTCGGGTCGTCATATTTAGCTCTTTTTCTCTAACCTTCTATTTTCTTCCCTCTTTGTTAATATTTTTCACCATATACTTTATATACACTCTCGATCATTAATCTAATATACCGATAGTTCTCTTACCATCTTTTTCAAAAAAAAGATTTTTTCTCGACCAAAGCTTGATTATGTCGAGATTAAGGATCTGTTTGAGAGAGCTATTGACGGCTATCAATGGTCCAAAATTTGAACCTAAATTATAAATGAAACTCGGTATTTAATAGAAGCTGAGAAATAATAATGTCTCTAAATTCTTCCAACTCAATTGTTACTTCTGAAGCTAGCTTTCCAAACAGATGTTAAGCTAGCTAGCTCGCTCTAGTTCATATGGAAAGTGCTGCACGTTCGTTCATGCCTTTTTCGTTTCATGAAAGCTTTGTATTGGCAACGAAAGCATGGAGGATGCAAGCTTTGGTTGATTCAGTTGGGGACGCCTAATTTCTAGCTTGCCTGAGTACAAGATGTTCACAACAAAACAAGAAAAAAAACAGTAGCACAAATCGAGTTCAAGCAGTCCATATATATTACAGGAAATCTCAAGGAGATGTGACAAATTACTAAACAATCCTATAGAATATTTTATTGCAATTGCCGGTCTAGCGTCCACCCTCAATTATAAATTTCTTTAGACGAATTTCAGTAGTATATTTTTTTGAAAAAAGTTACATGGCCTAAACTTTATTTAAAGTTCATGCGTGTATCGAGATATAATACAAGAACTTCACGAAAAATCACCGATTTTAATAAGATTTGCTGCGAGCTAACTCACGCCCTTTTACAGAGTAGTACAAGTGTTGATCGTTGGTGTTAATGGTGATTAAGGTACCGTTTGTTTCCTTTAGTCCGAAATTTAGTCCTGGCACGTTGAATGTTTGGAGTATTAAATGTAGACTATTTACAAAACTCATTCATAATCGGTGGATTATTAGCGAAATAAATCTTATGAGCCTAATTACATCATAATTTGACAATGTGATGCTACAATAAACATTTGCTAATCATGGATTGATTAGGCTTAATAAATTTGTCTCGTGAATATTCCTCCGATTATGCAATTATTTTTATAATCAGTTCATATTTAGTCCTTCAAATTGATGTCTAAAAAATACGATGTGATATGGACTAAAATTTAGTGGGTGAACACCACCTAATTCTTTCCCTTTCGTGATGCGGCCCATTGTTAATTCTTTTGTTCCGTCATATGATATGGTATATGTTAGACTAAAGTTGAGTAAAATTAAACTTTAATGTCTCGAACGATCGATCAATTGGTGCGCGCCTAGCTTAACTTTACACACATTTGCAATCACGCCGACTCGATCAATTCAGCATAGACGTTGTGTTTCACGCGATTCTACTGTATCTTGTACTACCATCAAGAGCAAAGTGGCTGGTATTTTATTAACCTGGAGCTGCAAATGCACTACTTAATTGGATAAGTCAAGCACTGCACGAACAACTCAAACACACGCAGCAGCAGCAGCAAATTGTCGTGATCATAATTAACAATGTAGCTCGTGATCCATCACATCATCAAAAAAAATCGCATATATATTCCACTATTATTCCTGGATGTACAAACAATTCAGGAGCACAGCAGCTAGCACATGCATTTTGCTTGGACCAATGGTCCAACGAGCTGGCAGCAATCCAATTTCTATCTAAAAAAACAGCAACCAATACTGTTTATAACTCATTTTATACGAGAAATTTTATAGTACTTGACGAGATACCAGGAGGTACTATATTTTTTGAGAAATTTATAGTCTATGAGGAGGTACCAGGAGGTACCACATTTTTTAGTGTTAATTTTGGTACCTCCTGACATACGAGGTACTAGGAGGTACCAAAATTAACACTGAAAATGTGGTACCTCTTGGTACCTTCCTCATAGACCGTAAAATAGCCCATATTTTTAGTGTTAATTTTGGTACCTCTTAGCTCATGTGTTAAGAGATACCAAAATTAATACTGAAAAATGTAGTACCTCCTCAAGGACTGTAAAATAACTAAGTGTATAGTCTTGCGTTCAAACTCAATAAACACATGTAAGATGGGTGGAAACCTGAACCTAGGTAAACCTAAAAGTGATTTTGCGGTACATGAGGGATACCAAGAGGGCAAGAGGTACCATAATTTTTAATGAGATATCTAAAGAGGTACCAAACTTAACACTAAAAATTGGGTTATTTTATAGTCGTTGAGGAGCTATTAGAAAGTATCATATTTTACTGTTAATTTTGGTAAGGTATCACGTGCGATTGAAACTATAATATATCCAATGTTTTGTATTCTATCTAACGGGGAATGACACCAATATGTGATTTGAGATCCTCTGCAGTCGGCCTCACTGACTGCAAAGGGCAGTCAGCCGGCGTGCGAGGGGGGCTTCGCACCGGTGGAACCCACTTCGTAGGAGGCTTTGGAGAGAGAGAAAGAGGCTTCGCACTGTTTGATCAAAATCGGACGGATGCGAAGCCCGACTGCCCTCTATAGTCAGCACTCCGAATGCAGAGGAACCGCTCCCCCGATATGTGGAGCCTAAAAAGATAGAGAATGGGAGTTGTTTCCTAAAGTAGGAAGCATAGAGAGAGGTTTTAATAGCAATAAGATAGGGGATTTGTTAGAGATATATTAGATTTAAAATTTCTTAAATTAGTAAAAAAACTTATATACGGTATCTCTTTACTGAGTTCCTATTTGCTCTAATAATTATTAGTTTTTATTACAAATCTAATATTTTCTTTTATGATGTGTCGTGCTGTATATAGAATTATTTAATACGGTAGCCAAACCCACTTCGCCTTGGTTTTGTTTTGGACATCTCAAACTCAAGAGAATAATCGAAATTCATGCGAATTTTGACTTGCAATGAGCCAATCGCACCAAATTTACGGGAATTCGCAGATATTTTTCTCAGAGAAAGCTTGAATTCGTAGGCCAATATGAAAGTCAAATACAACAGCAATGATTTTTTTTAAAAAAGAAATTTTTAAAAAGAAATTTTAAATATGTATAGCCGTTTGAAAAATTTGCAAAAGTAGCATGCGGTCGGCACTTCAAATGCCGATTGGATGCCATGTCAGCTTTAGTCGGCAGAATCTAATAGAGGGGCAGCATTCAGTCGGTACTTCATCTGCTGACCATATGTTACTTTTGTAAATTTTTCAAACGGGAGATTTGAAATTTCCTTTTAAAAAATATTACCATATGTTACTTTTGTAAATTTTTCAAACGGGAGATTTGAAATTTCCTTTTAAAAAATATTATTTTAAAAAAAATTTAGCAACAATTTTCCTTTATTTTTTAAGGAGTCAATCAAATTCATGGGTCCATCATTCATCTTAAATATAATATTTTTTGAGTTTAAAATTTTATCTTAAAAATTTAACAATTTAGTTCTTGTGAAATATTATATTTACATATAAAGTCCGTGTACTATACTACTATCATTTGACTGAAAGGGAAATAAATTATTATAAGTGGCAAAAAATAAAAAACATTTAAGAAAAAAAATTTTTTTTTGCTCCCAAAATCTCGCCTCTTTGACTCTGATGATCTCCTCACCCGGAGCGTCAGGATAAAAGATCCCCGCGACACGCCCGCCCGCCGCCCGCCGCCCGCGCCGCGCGCAGCCATGGCGAACCCGATTATCCCGAGCAGCAGCAGCGACGGAGAGGCGGCGGCGACGAAGCTGGGACGGCTGAACGCAGCGGTGGAGCGGTCGTGGGTGGGGCGGCGGTTCAAGCTGGCCGCGCGGGGGACGACGTTCACCACCGAGCTCCGCGCCGGCACGGCCACGTTCCTCACCATGGCGTACATCCTCGCCGTGAACGCGTCCATCTTGTCGGACTCTGGCGCGACGTGCACGGTCGACGACTGCGACGTGCCGTCGCCGGGGTGTAAGTTCCCGCCGGTCGACCCCGGGTACGCCGCGTGCGTGGCCCGCGCGCGCCGGGACCTGATCGTCGCCACGGCGGCGTCGTCCGTGATTGGTTCCTTCATCATGGGCGCCTTCGCCAACCTGCCGCTGGCGCTCGCGCCCGGAATGGGCACCAATGCCTACTTCGCTTACACGGTCGTCGGCTTCCACGGCTCCGGCACGCTCCCCTACCGCACCGCCCTCGCCGCGGTGTTCCTCGAGGGACTCATCTTTCTCTTCATCTCCGTCGTCGGGCTGCGATCCAAGCTCGCCAATTCATCCCCAAGCCCGTGAGGATCTCGTCGTCGGCGGGGATCGGGCTCTTCTTGGCATTCATTGGGCTGCAGAGTAACGAGGGAGTGGGGCTCGTTGGCTTCAGCTCGTCGACGCTGGTTACGCTCGGCGCGTGCCCAGCGTCGCAGCGCGCGTCCGTGGCACCTGTTGTGACATTCCCCAATGGCACGGTGGCGCTGATGCCGGGCGGCACGGTGTCCGGTGGCATACTCTGCCTCTCCGGCCGGATGACCTCACCGACCTTTTGGCTCGCCGTCGTCGGCTTCCTAATCATCGCCTTCTGCCTCATGAAGAACATCAAGGGTGCCATGATCTACGGCATCCTCTTCGTGACCTTCATCTCCTGGCCGCGCAACACCGCCGTCACTGTATTCCCGGACACGCCCGCCGGCGACGACAGCTTCAATTACTTCAAGAAGGTGGTCGACGTGCATCACATCCAGTCCACCGCCGGCGCGCTCGACTTCCGCGGCGCCGGGCACGGCTACTTCTGGGAGGCACTCTTCACATTCCTCTACGTCGACATCCTCGACACCACCGGCACGCTCTACTCGATGGCGCGGTTCGCCGGCTTCATGGACGACGCGACGGGGGAATTCGAGGGGCAGTACTTCGCCTTCATGTCCGACGCGACGGCCATCGTGTTCGGGTCGCTGCTGGGCACGTCCCCGGTTACGGCGTTCATCGAGTCCTCGACGGGGATCCGGGAGGGCGGACGGACGGGGCTGACCGCGCTCACCGCGGCGGCCTACTTCACGGCGGCTCTGTTCGTGACGCCGCTCCTGGCGTCGATCCCGTCCTGGGCGGTCGGCCCGCCTCTGGTGCTCGTCGGCGTGATGATGATGCGCGCGGTGGCGGATGTGGACTGGACCGACATGCGGCAGGCCGTGCCGGCGTTCTTGACGCTCGCGCTCATGCCGCTCACCTACTCCATCGCCTACGGCCTCATCGGAGGCATCGGCTCCTACATGCTGCTCAACTCGTGGGACTGGGCGTGCGACGGCGTCGCCAGTCTCCAATCCCGCAGGAAAGGCGCAAGCGTCGGGAGGAGCAGCGGCGACGGCGGCGCCGGCGCCGGTGCGGAACAGGGGAAGGACGTGGAACTAGCTTAACCTTTTGACTTTTCCCCTCCTTTTGCCCCCTTTTTATTTCTTTAGTATTTTTATGATTCTCTTTTTGCATAATTTCCTTTTTTAGTTTTTTTAGCAGACAACTAGGATTTATTGTACTATGTGAAGGTGTATCAAAAATGCATACAAGTATGTTCAGATATATTTTATGAAGTGAGTAACCAAGTTTCATTGAGCTAGTGCTTGCCCAATTTTCTGAGGTAATTTCATCAACAGAATTTACTTCACATATTGTTAGACTTTTGGCAGACATTGACCTCTACTAAAAGTACATGGTACAATTGGTAGTGGCTTTGAAAAGAGAGTCAGAAGTAGATGTGATTATTTGGATTTTTTTTAAAAAAATCAAATCTCGTTTAAAAAAATTGCAGAAGTAGCATTCAGTCGATATTTGAAGTGCCGACTGGTGCCACGTCAGCTCCAGTCGACACTTGAAATTGCAGAAGTAGCATTCAGTCGATATTTGAAGTGCCGACTGGTGCCACGTCAGCTCCAGTCGGCACTTCAATGCTGCGGCCCTATCAGATTCTGCCACGTCGTCACCAGTCGGCACTTGAAGTGCCGACTAGAGCTGACGTGGCGTCCAATCAGTACTTTAAGTGTCGACTGAATGCTACTTTTGCAATTTTTTAAAATGGGCATATAGATTTGATTTTTTTAAAAAATATTATTTTAAAAAATCTGATTATGTGACCCTTGCATATGTAACTAATCTCTCTTTTATTATATTTTTGCATGCATTCATTGCTGATTAGTTTAAGTATATTCTAGTTGTATAACAATTCATGCCAACAAGCTAGTATATTCTGTTGAATGTGATATAGTGTGTGCACTTGTAAGCATCTAGGACACTAGTTAGAGATTTGGTAAGTTTTGGTGATTAATGACAATAATATGACCATGACTAATATAATCATATTTGTTAAGTGTAAAGCAATTTATGTTGATGGTGATTGGTTGTGCTATAATGATTCATCCAATGGAGAGAGAGTGTGTAATCTTCTAGCAGGAAAGCAATTTAAGTATCCATGTTGCTAGTTTACCACATCTAAAGGATTTGATGTGGAATTAATTAAAATAAAGTAGCAGACAATCCTATCTCCAATGTGGATTGTTGGCTTCATACAAAGAATATTATGCACTTCCAACATCTAGTTTGAGAGTTTGAGCAATAAATACCTCATGAGTCCTATTTCAAGTTGAGAATCTAAAGAGAGAGTTCAAGATTCAGTGCCATTGATCATTAATTTGTTGGTTATTTAAGAAATTATTTGCACAAGGATAATCAGAGTCACTAACTACCACATTTGTAGTGACGGACTGTTTTACACGTCGTGAGCTTCTAGACTTTGTGTTGGTCAAGTAAAGGTTCATATTATTACTCTTAGTGTGTCGGTGATGCATAGACAATCTTGGTGACCTCAATGAGAATGACCCGGGCATCGTCATGTGAAGGTTGAGAGCTCACCTATCTAAAGAAGAGAAGAGTCTTGTATAGAGTACTCCAGCCAATGAGGAATAGCGGAGATTACCGATCTTCGATACCTTAGGAAAAACTCATCACTGTGTTAAGTTTACAATTTCTCTCTTCTCCTTGTAACCTTGCTCTTGATTGCTTGTGTGTTATCCATTATTCTTGGTTATTTTAATACCTACCTAGCCTTTGTACGTATATGACAAGGTTAAGGGTGCTTTTGGCGAGGCTCCAGCTCCAGCTTCTTTGTCCTGTGAAGTTAGAGCCAAGTCAAACACTTTTTCTGAGGAGTGTATCCCACTAAGAGTACTCAAAAGGGTCTAGCCAGCTTCAAATGCTCAACTCCAGTTTCAATATGGATTTTAGGATCTGAAACTTTACCAAACAGACCTTAATATTGGAACTAGCTAGGTTGAAAAATTTGGATCACACATTTAAACCATAGGTAATATGGATGGATAAAAAGATACACTACTTTGAGTCCCGGTAAATTAATTGCTTGCCTGGTTCAGATCCAATTTGATAATTGGATGATCTAAGGATGCTTAAACTGGCGACGGGCCTATTACTTGCTACTCTTTTCCAATTTCCATTCAGATCCAATTAATTTGACTTAATAATCGTCACATTTCGTATGTAAAAATGTTTTTGCAGTAAAAAAAAGGAATACTTATAATTACATGATCTGGGATGATCCTCATACGTGTCCGCGAGGATATATATCGCATGCCCTGACAAATTAAAATTCTTCGTTGACCACGTACGTACCTTTTTAGTGCGACAAGAACTCCATTATAGTATTGTCTAAAGTCAAACAAGAAAACTGCAATCTATCTATCCCTGAAATCTACGATCGATTCAAAGCAAGCAAGAGAATAACGCACTGAAATGATGTTGCATTTGGGTGCCTTAGCTTAAAGTGGATGCAAGCTAGATTTGTTGCAGATCTTTTCGGTGGCGTCAATTAGTTAAAGTAGTATGTAGTAGTCAACCGCACGTGGTTACACCACCATGTGCAGTGGGTGGCACGAGCAAACAACACACACAGTATTCACTATAGGAATAGTGCATTTCATCGAGTGCCTCTTTTTTAATCGGCGAAGGTTTTGCCGAGTGTCACACTCAGACGAATTTTACACTGTGAATAAGCTCTCGGCGGAGAGGTGCTTCGCCGAGTGTCCTACACGGCACTCGCTAAAGTTAGCCGTCTAATGGCCGAGAGGCGATGACAGCAACTTCGCTGAGCATTCCATGTGACACTCGGCGAATATAACTTTACCGAGTGCCCTATGTGGCACTCGGCGAAGCCACGAACTCGGCGCACACGTTGCGTGCACTTGTAACCCCATTTTTATGGGGTGTTTTGTTAAACAACATTTGGCAAACCTGGTCACTTGGACATGTGGCGCACCGGTTGGTTTAGTCAATATAGCAACTTTTCGGGTGCCAGACGTGACACTCGGTAAAATCTATTTTTTCCTGAACCATTATCATGCCGTTATGACTTGTTGTGGAGCGTTTTTTTTCAAAATATTTACCGAATGCCTTTGACTTGGCACACGGTAAAGATTAACATATCCCAAGTGTAAAATTTCTGCTGAATGTATCTTAGGGTACACTCGGCGATGATTGGTTGGCCGAGTACCCGAGGTAATATACTCGGCAAACCATAGTGCACTCGACAAACTATCTGTTTCCCGCAGTGATTGCATGTGCTGCACCTTAATTAAAAGTGCGTAAAGAGAACATATATAGCCTTTTACTAATTAATCCCTTTGAAATAAACTTTAACAGTACCGGCAAATAAAACTTTTGAACTAAATGAACCATAGAAAGATATGGATTCGCATCAATCGATCCTATTTTTGCAGCTCAAAAGAAAATGGGATGATAGCCGCTTGACTATTCAAGTAAAAATTGCATTACTTACACTAGTTGAATGTATGTCCATTATAACGAAAAAATTATAGCATTAAAAGAATATCATGCAAATAAAGATGAGTGGAGCTGAAGTTAAAAAATGTTAGGTTTCTCTGAGAAGAGTGGTGGTAGCGACAGACTGATCACCACTGCTAATTTTTTTAAAATAGTATAGATTATAACATGAGGATGCATTTTGGACATAAACTTTGGAATCTTAGTGTGCACACCAACTAACAAATATCACATGGAATTAATGCTTAAAGAATTATACATGTACTTTCATTTTTACTCTACCTATAAATAAAATTGCAAGTTTAGATTTATCATATATTAGCAGTAAAAAGAGGAGACTCTAGCACTTTTAAGAGTATAATATAAATATGCCAAAACATTATTATCTTTGTTGTTACTCTTTATGTATAATAATGATCTGAATTTGAAATTTTGTTTATACATGTGGAGTAAGACTGGAAGTACATGTATAGTTTTTTAGAATTATTTTTGTTGATATTATCTGTTAGTTTGCGTATATATTGAAGGAAGTATATCCAAGAAAATTCCAGGGATCAGAAGTTCCGATAGGTGTATCGGAAGTTCCGATTATTTTCGGGACCCGAGTCAGAGAGCAAAACCAACTTCGAAAGTTCTGATATGGTATTGGAAGTTCCGATGTTGGATTCGTGACTTGAATCGGAAATTTCGATTTGGAAATAATTGAGGATCTCCTTTTCTCACGAGTGGTGCTAGCACACCGACGTGAGAGAATCTCATCCCTGGACGTGTGTATACCGTATAGGCGTTGCTCCAATAGTGACGCTCGTGGACTTCATCATGTGAATAATTACGTCGTCTTCTCCGATTGGATTGGCGAGGAACGGCCGGGACGAAGTAAGGATAGGCAAGGACGCGCTTCCTCAACATCTTCTTCTGCTGCACCTAGCACGTATTGTGCTATAAGGTACCGATCTATGATCTCACACGCGCATGCTTCTTGAGTTTTGGAGCGAATTTTTGAAATTTCTAGCTAACGTAGCTTTCCCTTTCCACAACATATATACTCTGAGTACAAGAAAAACTTGTGTACATAAGATGGATATGTTCCTCACTCCAATCATGTTTAGTACATTGGTTTGTGATCAGTAATTAGGTTAATTGTTGTCAACATTAATGGGGGAAAGGGTAGCGTGTATAATTGCAATTAATAAATATTAGGCATATATATAGCAATGAATATTCTCTGTTGAAGTTTTAAGTTTTAGATTGGCAGTAAACTATATACAGGAGCTTAATTTACACAGGATTTAATGAAAAATACTAGAAATAATTAATCTGATATTATTTGTTAGTACAAAGATACGGATCGAGCAACTGTAAATAATTTTATAGGTTCATCTTCGACCGGTATCTTTTTTATTTCGTCACTAAAAAGTCTCTAATGGCAGATAAACATAACTCCGCATCATAAAAACTATCTTTTAGTGACGAGTGAAGATAACACTTGTCACTCGGTCACTCGCTTCATATCCTATATACAAAACCCTCCTTCGTACACAAATACATAAGCTTCATCGTAGCCTCACATCTAAAATCCAGCGATCCTCTATTTTTTTAAAAAAAACCTCTGTAGTACACCTCCACTTCTACATATCAGTTTGCAAAAAACTCATTTGAACTAGAGTCGTTAGATTTTAGATGTGAGGCTACGATGGAGCTTATGCATTTGTGCACGTTAGAGGTTTTGTGATACGGAACCCTTGTCTCACTAAAGACTACAGATGCATGCATGCTGAACTGGTTGTGCACGTCAAAGTCTCAAGAGTTCTCACCGAGGCGGCAATGCCGATCGATTGCCAGGTGGTGGAGACGTCGACGACGACGACCACGACGACGTGCTCCTCTTACAACCATGCATGTTTGTCAGCGGGTAATCGATCAAAGCAATATCGATCGGACCAGCTAGCTTTTTGCATAGGACGGAGAAGAAAGCGACCCCGGCCGGCCGGCCGGCCCCTCCAATCTTGACCTTTGCTGTGTTCTACACCAGACGCTTCAAGGCCAGTCTCGATCGATCTCGAGCAGACGTCTCGCATACAAGATGAAACCCTACAGTAGCGCTCGAGATAATAATAATAATTCACGCCTGAAAAAAGTGTACTTCAGAGATTGCTGTTCATTTGGATCTCTTCTCCCATTCCAACATGAACCATCAAGATAAGCATGGCTGCTGCTGCTGCTGTGATATGTGCACACCATTGCAGATTCCATGAGCATATAACTTTGGCCCACTGATCTCTCTGGATGATCCCATCACATCAGGCTCAATCTGGGGCCAGGGTGATACTCTTGGTGGATCATCACTGTTCAGGGCAAAGGAAACTTGATAAAGATAAGGTTTTTGCAAAGCCAACAAGCAAAAGGATGTCTTTGCTCTTTGCTGCTCCTTTCAGGAGGATGACTGGACGGATGAGTATGAGAAAGCAGCTCTTCTTGCCTTGCTAGCCACTGGTTGCTCCAACAAAAAAGGAGAATGATAGAGAAAAGGACTCGTCGTGGCACATGAGAGCTGCCTGATTTGTGTAGCTCCTTGTGATTTTTAGTTGTTGCTCCTTTACCTTTGATGATTGATAACTTTTGCACACAATTGACAGCAATGGGAGATTGACAGCCACCGAAGTCACACTGGTTTTTCATTCGAACTGCTGCCGACAAGCAACGATTTTTTTCCCAATCTTTTTGGGTACTGTTTATTACTAGTGGTTGGAGAACGGTTGTTTCATTAATGTTTTTAGAACTGGGCCTAATGACCTGTCAAGGATGAGAAACATGCAGTTCTATCTAGTGTACTTACACCAACAATCAAAAACTAGGTAACATATTCTTTGATCTATTACTATGATTGAACAAGATTGATCCACATGCAAAAATAACTATTGCACTGCATTTTAAGTTCAGAATCCAGTTACATGAATAATTCATGCAAATTTCACTGAGCTAGTAATTTGAGAAAACTAAAGATAGAACGAACACGAGAACAAGCGGATACAACTTTGGTATGCCAACAAGATAAGCAATGCCTTTATTGTGGCAACGAATCCGCTCAACATTGAAACAAATCTATGGTAGCACATGATCTTCAGTTTGCTGATGTTGGTGTTCGCCTTGCCAAGCCCAGACAATATCTTTGAGAGCAGGTTTCATGTCTTGCTTCCACAAATTTTGGTATTCAAGTGTATCTCCATTGTTCTTCTTGATTTCTACTAAATGAAATGAAGGAGTGACCTCGAAGATCTCTGCATCAATTGACAATACTCCTTTTCTTCCTTCACTTGCACTTTCCATTCTCAGCACACCACCTTCTTTCTTTTTTACTGTCAACTTTGAACATGTGGCAACATCCTCTAGTTTTGAGATAATAGCTGAAGCTGATTGACTTGATGTAAACCTTGCCTCTTTCCTTTTATCTGTCTTCTCAAACAAATTGGTAAGATCAAAGCCTTCTGAAAGAGAAATAATATCAAAAGCATTAAGGTTGGTGAGTTTTCCTACATCCTCTTTCTCAATATTTTTGCTGCTACTGCTATCGATGGAGGAGGAAACCACATTAACATCAGCGAGAGCTGTAACTGGTTCCTTTGTCTCCACATTCTTATGGATTAGCTTGCTGTCAAGTCCTTTTTTAAACCAGTAAGTTTCCATTATTTTTGTAATGGGCATTCTATTCCTTGGATTTGGATCAAGAATTCTCGACACTAATTTCCTTACATCTGATTGAAACCATGCTGGACATTTGAACTCTGCTTTCCCAATCTTTCTATACATCTCCATCAAATTTGAATCTTGAAAAGGAAGATAACCAGCCATGAGAACAAACAAGATCACCCCACAAGACCATGTGTCAACCTTGACACCATCATACCCTTTTCGGCTGATCACCCTCAGGCGCCACATATGCTGGAGTACCACATGTTGTGTGTAGAAGGCCGTCTTGTCGTCTTGATTCAGCAAGAGCACTCAATCCAAAATCAGAAATTTTCAGGTTTCCATTTTCATCAACAAGTAAGTTTTCTGGCTTCAGATCGCGATGATAAACACCTCTACTATGACAGAAATCAACAGCACTAACCAACTGTTGAAAGTACTTTCTTGCAACATCTTCTTTTAACCTACCTTTAGCTACTTGGTAAACAATTCACCACCCTTGACATATTCTAGCACAAAGTATATCTTGGATTTGGTAGCCATGACCTCATACAGCTGTATAATGTTGGGGTGCCTCACTAATTTCATCACTGATATCTCTCGCTTAACCTGATCCATTAGGCCTACCTTGAAAATTTTGTCCTTGTCGATCACCTTAATAGCTACGGTCTGAGATGTCACAATGTTCATAGCATGATAAACCTTGGCAAAAGTTCCTTGCCCCAATAATTTCCCAACCTCATACCTTTGCAGTAGAATATTTCCATTCTTCTCAAGTTCCATCACTCAAGAAAAAAAAATCCCTCCAAACAATTCTCTATTGGAATTCTAGCAACAGAGAAACCATCAAAACAAAAACTTCAACCGTCATCAGAAATTGCATGATCTAGCATAGCAGTATTTCTGTCTTTGATATCATCATCATTAATTTGTGATTGGGGAATGCACCAAGTGTGCTCCTGAAATCCTCGTTCATCAAGAACCAGTGATTTAAAGCCAATGGGAGAAATGCTCTCCTCTCACAGGAGAAATCTCTGGCATGCAAGCACATCTTTCCACATTCCCTGGAATGGGCTTTCACTGCTATTTGCAATGCTGCAATACAAACAAGAAGAATGGTTACTTTTCGACAGTCACAAAGTACAAAATATTACAATGTTCAGAAAAGTGATTGTGAATATTTCACATACAGAAGTGATGGATCAAAGACACAAGCTATCCAATTAAATTAAACCAAAAAATAATGTATGCATTCAAACAAAAGAGAAGGATGTGCTGTAACCATGACCATAGATGTGTGGTCAACTAATACAATAGTAGGGTCAGGTTTTGTGTGTAAATGTGTGTGAGGTTGATCCCAATAAGCTTGGCCTAGCAGTTTGATGTCCTTTGAAACCAATGAAACATATTGCAGGCCCAGGAAAGCTTAGGCTTGTGGCCTTGTGGGAGTGCCAAGTCTGATCCCAGCTTGGGCTAACACATAGCAATCTGAACAAGAACAATACACCTAGCTAAGCAGCATCCTCTCAGGAAAAAGAGAAGGATAGGAGCAGCTATGATGCACTCATGCACATGGATAGGTGTGGGGCCAATTAATCCAGTTCAAAGTCAAGTCCAAATCCTATTTTGGGTGAAAGCTGGCTAACAAGTATGAGAACAAGCACACATAAAGACCAAGGAAATTGCATACATATAAACAATAGTTGAATTATAAAAAATAATCGCCGCCAGGAGAAACTTAAAATATGTCTCGTTTGTTGACTAAAACCTACGATATGTAGATAACAGCACGTGACACAAAATAACAATGTAACTACCCTAATAGAAATAGAAGGTTGGCAACCGGCTCCATAGATGTATTTATATACTTCGATTTACAAGATAAACAGGTATGGTTTCAAAAGTCAGGTCCACTGTACAAGCACAATTGTCATTACCGTTATGCTTCTTGCGAGATTATTAAAGCTTGATATGAAACATATGGAGAACAAAGCCGATAATCTAAACCTTGAAAGTACATTTTTACAATGAAGAGCAGCGAAAGCACAAGGTCAAAAACAGTGATAAATCCACCAAGTGGATCATATGCAATTTCATCTAATGGCAAAAGAAATAAGTGATGTGGAAAGTCTGAGAGTTCACTAAAACAGCGCTGCCGTATTTTGTAGATTCATGACAGCATTCCAAATTACCAAAGTAGGCCAGTAAGTAATTTCACAAAATCAAACTGCGCGTCTGCGCCCGCTAATTAAATGGAAAAATATGTGCAATCCATTCAATAATAAGCCAGGCATCCCTGACAGCTTGACCTGTACTACTTCAACAGAAGTAAGAAGGGCCATTTTTGATATCTTTTGAAAAATCACCAAATGGAGGAGGACTTCAGATGATATAATGTAGAAAAATTAATCCTAGACTGATAAATTGCATTCAGTTCACTAGAAGGCACTGTTAATAGCAGCTGAGTTAATTAAAAACCTCATTACTAGAAATGGCTTCACAGTTAACAGTCTATTAGTCTCCCACTCTCCCTTAATCCTGCTACATCCTATGACTGTCCAGTGAATCAAGATTCATATTCCGCTGTTTATAACACTCATGTATACATAGCACGACAGAAACATCTATACATCGTCATCAACACCAACAATCTAAAGGGAAAAAGATTATCTTTTTATTTCCCGGAGAGAATTCATCGATCTGGCATTCTAGCCACAATCCAAGACTCCATGAAAACTAATCCCCACCACCACCTCCGTCCGAGTAACATATAAACGAAATCCTCAGATGCTAGATGGCAGCAGACCAGCAATGAGTAGTCCAAAGAGAGGAAGGGAGGATACCTTGAAGGCAACAATTGCGGGCGCCAAGAAACGGAGTCTGGAGAGTCGAGAACCCCCCAAGCGTAGCAATGCAGATTCACAGCTCCTTGGATTACCTTTCCCGCTGCCCGTTGTTGCTCTTGGGAGGCAGAAGGGCAGAACGGCGGCGGCCGGAGGAGGAGGAGGAGGAGGATGGGTAGGGTGGAAACAGGGGAGGAGCGGACGGGGCCGCGGATTTATGCTGCGAGAGAGGTGTGTGTGGTCCGGTCCGCTTTCTTGCTGGCTGCTGCTGCGCTCTAAGCATGCGCTGCATGTGTACCTTGTAGAAATCCTAAGATCTTTTTGCGATTCAGAATTGAAGAATTAAAATTTAATTTTATGAGTTGGGCTGGACTGTTTTAAAGTTAAAATTATGAAATCATATCAAGAATTCACGGTTCAGCCCAATTCCTCTCCAAGAAAAAAAATAACAGAAATCCTTACCTCCTCTCACATGTTTTTCTTACAATAATGGAATTGATTTCATGGTTTGATCGTTTAAGTTTTAGAATTAATTCTTAGATTTTAATTCTATAAAACGTCCAAACAGAAATATTAGAGTTTAATTGGATTCCACACAATTCAAGGCTTATTTGGAACACAGAAATCCTAAAATACAGGAATAGGAAAAATATAGAAATATGATAGGAATGTGTGTGGAAAACGGAGGATTTGAAAACATAGGAAAAATTAGAGATGTGTTGTTTGAAACACAAGAATTAACTAAACACGGGATTTTTTTCTAAACATTTATATTAAAGCTATTTATATTTTCTCATTTGAAGTTTTATGAATTGATTTGCTTTGCAAAGGAAAGGAAAAAAGAGGTTGGAGTGGATGTTTAAATTCCTATGTTTTCCAATGAAATCTAAGGAAAAAATTTTCCTTCATTTTTTTCTATCCGCCGATAATCCTCCATTCCAAATGAGTAAAGAGTATTAATTTCTATAGGAATTCGAATTCTACATTATTCCTCTAAAATTCTTTTAAACCAAAGGAGAATGTTTTATAGAACATGAAACGGATTCCAATTCTTTCAACATATGGGATCCAAACGGAACCTAACGGATAATCGATATACCTTTATTTGTAGATAATTGCAAGTATATTAGAAGATATGGTTTGTTTTGTTTTGTGCGGTTGTGCCTCGACTCAATTATGATTGTATGGGTACTCGTTGGGTATCAAATACCTATGTTAGCATGTGTATGGAGAAGGATTCGTACATGTGAGCGATAAATGTATGTACATGTATAGATTTCTTATGTTGGGTATATTATTCTCTAGATATTTTACTTGTTGTCATCTCTATGCACGGGTGTTCTCATTCTAGATTTTGTTTTTTACATTTTGACCATTTTAAAAATTATAAATAGTTCCTTTAGAAAACTTAGAACGGGGATATATAGATCCATTTTCGACACTAAAGATCCTACTGTCGAGGGTCTAACAGTTTAGTGGTAGGATCATTGGTGTAGACCCCTGTGTCATTCACAATCTCATGGGTAAACGCCAGTCATTGCATGCTTGGCGTCTAGGGACGCCGGCGCCGAAGAGCTTAGTACCCGTTTGATTCTTCGGTACAAAAGTTTAGTCTCGTCTCGTCGAATGTTTAAATGTTATTTTAGAATATTAAATGTAGATTATTTACAAACCAATTCATAATATGGTGGATTATTCACGAGACGAATCTATAAAATCCATTCATAATCGATGAATTATTCAAGAGACGAATCTAATAAACTTAATTACGTCATGATCTGTCAATGTGATGTTACAGTAAACATTTGCTAATCGTGGATTGATTAGGCTTAATAAATTTGTCTCGTGAATAATTGTTCGATT
Source organism: Zizania palustris (assembly GCA_019279435.1). Classification (NCBI taxonomy): domain Eukaryota; kingdom Viridiplantae; phylum Streptophyta; class Magnoliopsida; order Poales; family Poaceae; genus Zizania; species Zizania palustris. Next base: position 4,154,845 of record JAAALK010000284.1, read on the forward strand.
ATGCAATTGTTTTTATAATTAGTTCACGTTTAATCCTTCAAATTGATGTTCAAACATCCGATGTGACACGTACTAAACTTTAGTCCACTGAACCAAACACCCTTTAAGATGCTCTAATGTATGTGCTAGCTAGCTAGGTAAGCGGTGCCATGTTATTGTATGAATAGCAAAACTACCTATAAAGCTACTCCAGGGTTAATTTAATGTAGTTTCCATATTAAGAGGTTGAATACCTGGTTTCAAACTCTGAGATTTAGTAGAACCATCCTAATACCTTTATAAGACTTTTTAACTTTTACTCATTTCCCCACAAATTCATCTTTGTGTTTGTGGATTTGTGACATAACTAATTTTCGTGTGGACTACAAAGTTCAAAATTCCATTGCCCATTTATTGAGTCATGTTCAATAAACACACAAATATTATATATATAATATATATATGCAAGGAAATTATTGTCACTTATTGAAAAGTGGTCCAACAAATTAAAGTAGCCGATATATATGATACCCACAGATTAGTTCAAGAGATATATTTTTATACTGCATTATTTGTTGTATACTATCCTATCACGATGCTTCATGCATGTGAATACATCATATCACGCATAATAATTTCAACACCAAGGAATCCGTAGCTATTATACATTAGCAAATTTTGCAAGATATATAAAAATGTGTGTGTGTGTGTGTGTGTGTGTGTGTGTGTGGAAACTATATATATCGTCGTCGTTCAATAAACATTTCAGTTTTAACTTGTAGCAAACAAAACATTACCAATATAATATATATACACGCACATGATCAATCGACGAAACAAGCACGAGGAGATGCAGGAGGGCAACAAAACATCAAGTCCCATGCATGCAAGAAGAAAGATTTCTCGATCGAGAGAAAAGATTGATCAGCTCGATCCATTAATTAATTAAATTGCTGTGTGTGGACGACGTACGGGACCATATATGCAAAGTTAAAGTTATGCTCCAAGTGACAAATCTTGAATCAATAATGCGTGCGTGCGTGCGTTAAGATAAGATATATATGATGGTGGTTTTCATTATTAGTTATCATCAATTCGTCGATCGCATGCATCCTAGATAGCTTGGCAATGAACAGGAGTTTATTCCAAGCCGTCCAGATCTGACTTTGATTATGTGATTCAGAAGGTAGAAAAAAACCTTTCTACTTGAAAATGTGAGCATATGTTGTTTGGTGGTAGAATGGTCATGATAAATTCTTGTCTTAGTAGCATCCCGTTATATGGGTGTTTTTCAACTTCCTGACAATATCCATGCTTAGTTGGATAGAATCAGGAGTAGATTCTTTTGGAGAGATCTGGGGCTCAATAGGAAATTTCATATGGTTAATTGGAAGACCTTGTGCATACCCAAAAATCATGGGGTCTGGGCTTCCTTGATACTAGAGTTATGAATAAATCCCTCCTTTGCAAGTGGTTGTTTGGGCTTTTGAACAACAATCAGAGCCTTTGCTTTGAGATTTTAAGGAAAAAATATGAACTGGATGGTAGCCTTTTGAGAAACCTAGGAAGAAGGGGTCGTATTTTTGGCAGAAAGTAATAAAGCTTAGGCAATTGTTGCAGAATCATTACATCTTCAAGCTGAGCGATGGTAGGAATATTAGGTTTTGGGATGACACTTGGTTGGGAGAGGTCCCTCTCAAAATCAATTTCCTTCTTATTTTTTGTATTTGTAGTGAGCCTAATATTCTGGTGAGGGATGTTTGGGCTAATGATTGTCTAATTAACTGTAGAAGGTCTTTGAGTGATAACGAGCTAGTTCAATGGTATGAGCTTAATAGGCTGGTAGTTAATCTGGAGATTGGTGATAACAACGTTGATCAAGTTGTTTGGGGGTTGGGGGACAGGGGGTTCACAACCAAGTCGATATATGAGTGGTTGTCGTTCAGAGGGTTAAGGATGTAACTTTTAGACACATTTAGAAATGTGCATCTCCGTTGAAGGCCAAGTGTTTTCTTTGGTTGGCCTTAAGAGGGAGAATTTAGGTGGGGGGCGAATTGAAGAAGAAAGGTTGGTGTGGCGATCTAGCCTATAAGTTATGTGGTGATTGGAGAAGGTGGACCACGCGTTGTTCAAATGTGATCTTTCTAGATTCACGTGGTGTTTTGTTAGGGATGCTTTAGGTTGGGATAGGTCTCCGGCTAGCCATATGGACATTCTGAATGTGTCAGATCTCAGATTGAGTGATGGCAGAAAAATAATTATTTTTGGGATTATGGCGGCTAGGTATTGGGCGATTTGGTTGATGACAAAAAACTTTGTTTTTACTAATGATCTTTCCAATAATGTTCTGTACTTACCTTTCAAGGTGACCTGCTTGGTGTCTTAGTGGAGGATGTGGGCTCCGGCTTGTCGGTGGGCAGAGGTTACAAATATCTATGACTTGCTCCGTGCAAAAATCAGCTTGTTGGGGACGGCGGCAAGACAAGCTAAGGAAGAGGTCAAAACAGGTGAAGTAATGTGCTCATTATCTTGGAGGGGCTGGCTGTGCTTTTGGTCAAAACTGTTGCTCCCAGTTATGTGTGTGGTTAGTTGTTTTTGGGTCTGTGTTGGTCTAGTGGTTTATGTGTGTGTTGGGGATGTCTGTGGTCATTTCTCCACGTTTTGTTGGTGCAGTTCCAGGGTGCGCCAGTGATCTATTGTTTTTGTTATACTGCTGATTTTTTAAGGGGTTTCGCTCTAGAGTGGCTTGTGGTCTGTAAATGTTTGCTGGTGTCCCCAGCTTGAACTGGTTACCTACTTTTGGCTTTCAATCAAAGCCGGGCATTACCGTGAGTATGCCTGTTATTCACAAAAAAATGAACAGGAGTTTGTTCGTGGAATCGTGCATGGTTCGTTGTGGCCGCTTTGTCTCAAATGAATTAATCGAGGACTTATGTTTGGATGGGTTGCTACTGACGACGCCCATGCATCCAACAAGAACAAGGCCTTACACGTACGATCATCAGTCATCACGTACACGATTATTTACACACGATCATCGCGATTATTATTATTGCAAAGCTCGCCGTAAAACTTGCAGACGCGAGCTGATGAGCTCGCCGAACACCGACGATGATGACTCGAGCTGATGCTCCCGGCCAGCGCTGGATGAGCAGATGATCGAGCTACTCAGCTCGACCTGGCCACATCCTGCAGGTCATCCCTAACCACTAACGAAAAATAGTATTTTGCTGAGTGCCGGTTAAGTTGGCACTCGGCAAAACCCTAAAAGTGCTAAAACTATTCAGCGAAAGGTTTATCGAGTGTTATACTAGGTAAAAAATATTTGGAAAATCCTTAACACTTGTAAATTTCCTGTTTCCTTGTCATTGTTTATGTTAGATACGGTTAAAAATGCTATATTTCTAAGACATTCTTAGAAAAAATTAGAGTTTTGTTGAGAAAAACAGGAAAAATCATAACCATATAATCTATTTAATGGCCAATATCATTAGTACGAAAAATTTCTGTTTTCTTGTAGTGTCCTCTATATATGTGTCATTCTATATGTTGGGAATATGATCTTGCGGTATCTTCCAAGTGGATTTATGAGGACCGAGTGGAGGAGGGGTCAACATACATAATATTAAAGACAACCATCTAGCCAACCAACAGTTGGCAATATGAAGGTTCCCTAAGTCTAGCACTCGGGTGGCTTCCCTGACCGTAGGCAGTCGAACGACCACCATTAAATGTCAGGATGTCCATTAAACTCAACGATACATAATTGTATAATTAATATGATTGTTATCATCTAGAGTCATTATCCATGAATTGACTGTTATTCTCACAATTAGTCAGGTCGTGGGCATTAATGATGATTTGTAACTCATGATCTCTCTCGTATATAAGGAGATCATGGGAGCCCCTTCAGAGGGAGTCCTTTTAAGACACACGCTTTGGCATGCGCTCATACGCTTTCATATGTGAAAAAATATACTCCAACACATGGGGTTAAGGCTATTATTCCCTGAGAGTCTTGAACACGTTTAAAATTCTTTGTCTCTTGCTGTTTGTGAGATAACCATCGAAATCGTCCACAGAACCCCCTTTACCTAATCAAATCCATACTACGAGCACCCCGTAGTATACTGCAATATGTACACAACGACACTATGTTTGTGTATTTATATGCACTAGTTTTATATTAAAAACCAGCACCAATAAGATTTTTTAATTTTTATTATATATAAAAATATTAAATTTGCTGAGTTTTATTAAAATTGGTACCGGCGAGCTAACGGGTGGCGCAGGAGTAAGAAGAGGGCTGGCAAGTGACCCTAAATGGTTGGTCCCTTGGGGGCCAATGTCAATGAGAGAAATATGAAGGTTCTAGAATCACAAAGTATAACATTAAGGACCTCTTTGAATGCAAGAATTTTACAGGATTTTTATAGGAATTTAATTAAATCCTGTGAAATTCTTTTTAAAAAAAACTTCATTCCAATGGAACAACCCTAAGAGCTTTAAATGCTTTTTGGCCGCATGAAAAAGTGTTAGGCTTAACCAAAAAAATATGAAATTTCGACAAAGTGTAGATTAATTTATTATCAAGATATATATAATGGCGCAAGTTGTTGTTGAGATTTGCATTACTAATTGAATTTTGGCAGCTACCAAAAAAGGCTTTGTGCCCAGGGTCGTCATTAACAATCAGCAATTTTGGCCAGGTCATTTTATGTGATTTATTGGGGCCACAAATTGTGGTAAAATTATTGGGTGTAGAGTAAGATATGGAGAACACTTTGCAATGTTCAAAGTCATGTTAAATATGGTTTGGTTGGGGCGAATTTGCCAATTAGCCAATAAAGTCAGCTTGATCAATAACCAACTTGTTGGATCTCTAAGGCCATCTCCGGTGTGCTTAGTGCTAATATGGGTGCTTAGTATAAAAATTTAAGCATCTTTCTTAAGAGTAATATGTCTCAATGCAAAAATACATAGCATTGCTACATTTATTGTTGGCTAATTTTTTACTACAACCACTTAACTATACATATATTGCTACAACTATCTTGACTAGCACTCATTAGCACGTAGTGCTACACTAAGCAACAACTCCTATCATGAAGCATCCCTGCTACAAAAACCCGTTTTTTTCTTTAAGTACTGTTGCAAGCTTCGTCCCACTGGAGCTTCCCTAAACAAGCACGGTCGTTGTTCTCCCTATATCCTTGTTGCTAGTGATTTTGACAATATCTTATTTTCTTCGATAAAAACTTTCTTAACACAGTGCTAGTTCTAACTCATCATCATCCTTGTTCTTGTTGGCCTTGTTGTCCTTGAGCATTAACAAAATAATAATAGTGCATTGACTCATGTCTCCCCTTTCCTCAATCTCCTCCACAATCGCCTCGGCCACATCCTTATCCTCATCCTACTAGATGAGACATGTAATGTATAACCTTCCTAAAAATGATGCGCGTTAATAATATACTTTTAGTAACGGAGACATGCATGCCCACCACTAATCGAGGTTATTACCCGTCACTAATAATATTTCCTGTGGTAGTATACTTGTCATCTTGAACAATGTGAGAGCTGGCCCTAACGATCTGGTAACACTAGATTAAGAGGTGCTAATACTAGGATTCAGAGGGGCTAGGTAATGAAACCAACTTCATGTATAGCCTCTATGTCCACTAAAAATTAAAAATGTGATTATTACAGATGCATTTAAACCACTAGGAAAACACATTATATATATAGCTAGCTAGTGTCTCCTTGAAATATGTCTCCATATATAGCTAGTGTCTCCATGAAATATGTCGATGGAGTTATCTATGGAGCGTGATATTATCATATCTACAAAGGGTTATAACTATAATGATATTATTTATGACAAGTTGGATTTTATGGCCTACCACAGATAACCTATCGTCTATGGTGAGTCGTAGTTATGTCCTATTACAGATGAATGATAGTGACCATCTGTGAGAGTTATTCTTATCAATGCAAGCTTCTGCTGTCTTATCTTAGACAATCATTTTTTTGAACCGCCAGGGATGTTATCATCCTAATATATGACTTGTTATTTTCTATCACCAAAACATTATAGATGGCTGGTTCCAGGTTGTGTATTTATATTAGTTGGAGTGAAGGGGGTCATGGTTTTCTTTTCATCTATTTGTCATCCGCCTATTATATTAGAGCATCTTCAAGAAAATTTCTAAAGAGCTTCAATTCATTCTCTAATTTTTTGGATTAGAATTAAAAAAAATCATCGCCAACAAATACTCTAAATGATTCTCAAAAATAAAGAATACCTAAAATTAATCCTTTTGTTCCCTACTTTTAGGGAGCATACTCACATACTTCAATTGAGGGACTCTATTGGAGAGAAATATATTTAAAATAATTTACATCCCAAAAATGATTCCAAAAAATATATATATGGAGTTAATTTTTAGAGCAACTCTTGTAGATGCTCTTACAAACAGCCCCCTATTGCTTCCTTCTCTATTACACTGTGATGTTCTAGCTAGCTGTCAGTAGTCGAGGTTATATATATATATATATATATATTATATATATATATATATATATATATATACAAATGCTATTCTACATCACGGGTGTAGAATGCTATTCTACACCGACGTGGAATGGAGGGGGTTGGGATTGGGTGGGTGTGGGAGCACGGGATGATCGGTGTAGAATAGCATTCTACACCAATAGTGTAGAATAGCGTTCCCGTATATATATATATATATATACATATACATATATAAAATTCAAAAGTAATTTCACGGTATTTGAGGAGGTACCTAACGTAACGATAAATACCAAAATTAATACTACAAATTATGATACCTCTTGGTACCTTTTAAGACCGTAAAATTTTCAATAATTCAGACTAACAGGATTGTTACTCAAATTGAAAATTGAGGGGTGTTTGGATCAAGGACTAAATTTTAGCCTGTATCACATCAGATGTTTGAATATCAATTTGAAGGACTAAACATGAACTAAGTATAAAAATAATTACAGAATCGGAGGATAAATCGCGAGACGAATTTATTAAGCCTAATTAATCCATGATTAGCGAATGTTTACTATAACATCACATTGTCAAATCATGACGTAATTATGCTAATTAGATTTGTCTCGCAAATAATACACCGATTATAAATTGATTTTATAAATAGTTTACATTTAATACTCCAAAACAATATTTAAACATTAGATGTGATAGGAGCTAACATTTTAATATTTTAGTCCCTGATCCAAACACTGCCCGAATATAAAGGCATATGTAAGATGAGAATAATTTTTATGGTGTACTAGAGTATGTACTGAAACGTACATTAATAATGTTTTTAGTATAAATTTTGATACCTCAGATTGTCACAAGTACTATCGCTAGGAACCAAATTCATCAATAAAAAATACACACACATTTCGGTACCTTCTAAAATACCACAAAATTAAATCAGTCGGAAATCATTCATGTGTGTGCTAAGGCTATTCATAATAGAGGTTTCATGGAGGGTTTTATGATATTAATTACCATGACACATCAGATTTTTTACTGACATGATATTCAATTAATGAGGTAAAGAGAATGAAGTAGTGTCATCACCATGACATGGTGCTAACTCGTTTTCAAGACGGATAAAATGAGATGAAATGTCCACTGTGAACCAAATCGTTTTATCATAGAGAAGGTATTTCATTAGAGCTAGTTATATTTAATTACACTGGTTAGTTTAAGAAACAGTGTTATGAAACTCACTGCTGTGAATAGCCTAAGAGCTAGGAACCAAATTCATCAATAAAAATTACACACACATTTTGGTACCTTCTAAAATACCACAAAATTAAACCAGTCGATCTACATGTTAATATTGTCCCGTGCACACTGCCCCCTTTCCCAGGAAATCATTCAGGTGTGTGCTAATCAAAATGATCGATCACTGCACGTTCATCCATCACATAATTAAGCAGAATTCTAAAGGACATAATCCCCTTTTAATTAGTTTCAAGATGAGAAATTAAGACGACGCAATCACATTATTCGCATTATTATAAGCTTTAGCTCCATATATATGTGACCACCACGAGGCCCGGTACGGTGCGGTGCGGGATGCATGGATCAGTCGACGAGGAAGTACCAGCACAATGCACGGTGGCGACGGAGGAGCTCCTCACCGCCGGCCGCGCCCTGGACGCACGGCTTCGAGGTCTTGGTCGCCATGTCGAACTCCATGGCAAGCCCGTCGTTGCCGCAGATCCAGTACACGCAGTCGGGCCTCACCCTGGGCAGAACGCCGCCGGCGGCGCGCACCGACACGGCGTTGTTCCTGCCGACGAACACGGCATGGCCTCCCAGATCGCTCGCCTCGCTCCAGCACGCCTGGTCTCCACGGCCGGGGTCGTACCTCAGGACGAACATGTCGTTCGTCACCACGCGGTGCCGGCGCCCGTCCAGCGGCGCCGGCATCGAGGTCACCGTGCAGATGGAGTTTCTCCACACCTGGTAGAGGTTGCCCTCGCAGAATACCAGGTGCTTGGTGGCCGTGTGGTTGTACAGCGTGGAGTAGGGCGGCGGGAAGACGGAGTCCGGCTCGAATTTTCCGGCTTGAGGCGGCAGGTTCTCCACCATCCTAGTGCGGATGGTTCCATGGACACGGAGGGTTACGACGAACACCTGGCCCATCTTGGTGACGCAGTAGATCTTCCCGTCGCCTTCGTGGTAAAGCACGTCGCAGAGCTTGTCATATCCGTTCAACCTGCCGTCGAGGCCCACCACGGACCAGTGGTCGTAGCCGGACATGGCGTAGACGATGCGATGATAGTCGCAGATGGCGGCCGCGGTGAAGTCGGCCGCGCTGGGGTTGGGCGAGAACACCATCTTCCCAACCCACCTATTCCCTCCCGTCCACTCCGGTAGGAGGATCTTCTTACCCGAGATGGGGTGCACGATGATCCACTGCAGACCAAGCTCGTGGCGCTCCTCCTGCACGGCGAGCCATCCACCGCTCGAGCCGACTCTCTGCTTACAGACGTTAGCGGTCACCAGACGCTCCACGTTGCCGCGTAGCTCCAACGACGTCTCCATGGTCAGCGAGAAGGTGGAGACGAACCTCCCTCCCTGCTGGTAGGCGCGGCCGCCGCCGTCGGTCACGTGGAAGACAGATGCGTCCGTGTAGATGAACATCGGGGACAGGAGCGGCAAGGCGGAGCGCCATGGAGCGCAGACGCCGCGTAGCACAGGGTACTCACCGAGCGATAAGTGGCAGAGACGAGCCACACGCCGGACGATGTCAGGGTTGAGCTCAGCCCAGACACGGTCGACGACGACGACGTCGTCGTCAACCCCGGCGCCGCCTCCGGTGGTCACCTGCCTCTTCTTGCTGCTTCCTCCGTCGTCGGCCTCCATGAGGATCGATCGAATTCCCAATTCTACCGATGCAAGTACAAAGAAACGTCTTCAAAAATTCTTTTTTGTAGATGTGTTTGTACTGATGCAAGTGAGGTTGCTGCTGCTGGTGGTGGATCGATGCATCACGCGGGTCGCGAGTCAAATGCGTGAGCTAGCTAGCGTTGCAAGAAGCCAAGAACAGACACGAAAAAAGATAGAAACTGATCTCGTCACTGCAGCTGGCCTCTATCTGCATGGTGATGCCTGCCAAATTTTTCTGTTTCTTGTTGCGCCTTTGTAGAATTTACCGATGAACTACTCCATCACATCATATATACAGATGAGATGAAAATGGGATAAACCTTTATACGAGGAATTATCCAATGTTGTTGGTGTTCATCTTGATGTTCAATTGAGAACAAGTAAGAGGATTAAAACCGTAATTGTTGTTGATCATACATATAATTATGAAATAATTGACATACTTAAGAGATGTTAATATGTATATACTGTTAGTAAGGCTAAAAGTTGGAATTGCCAAAAATGAGAAACTTCATGTATGGTTTGCAGTCAATTAGTAATATATATATATATATATATATATATAAATGTTATCGTACAACGTGTAGAATAACTATTCTACGAAGAAATCTACTACTAAAAAAGTAGTACTCAATTGCTATTCTACTGAGAAAATCTATTAATGAAAGTAGTACTGGCGTATAATAGCTATTCTACACACGTGGTGTACAATAGCGCTTATATATATATATATGCATGATGCTGCTTATTATGTTGTTGATGGAATATTGTTTGTTTCCTATAGATTGATGTGAAACGATAGAGATTACATTGCTCTCTCTCTCTCTATATATATATATATATATGTGCGCGCGCACTACCCTACACCATTTGTGTAGAATAACTATTCTACTGAGAAATTTACTAATAAGAAAAAAGTAATACTCAATTGATATTCTACTAAAAAAATATACTAGTGAAATTAGTATTCCCGTGGTCGATGTAGAATAGCTATTCTACACACGTGGTGTAGAATAGTTATTTTACACCGACTACTTTTAATAATAGATAAAGTAGTACTCAATTGATATTCTATTGAAGAAATCTATTACTGAAAGTAGTACTCATGTCGTTGGTGTAGAATAGTTATTCTATACACGTGATATTCTACACCACGTGTGTAGAATAGCTATTCTACACCGACTACTTTCAGTAATAGATTTTCTCAGTAAAATAAATTAAGTACTACTTTTTTCTCAGTAGTAGATTTCTCGATAGAATAGCTATTCTACACTACGTGTGTAAAGTTATTCTACACCGGCTACTTTCAGTAGTAGATTTTTTTATTAGAATAGCAGTTGAGTACTACTTTTTTCTCAATAGTAGATTTCTCGGTAAAATAGTTATTCTATATCCATGACGTATAATAGCATTTATATATATATATATATACAAATGTTATTCTACACCACGAGTGTAGAATAGCTATTCTACTAAGAAATCTACTAATGAGAAAAAAGTAGTACTCAATTGCTATTCTACTGAGAAAATCTACTACTGAAAGTGGTCGGTGTAGAATAGTTATTCTACACACATGGTGTAGAATAGCGCTCCCATGAATGGGCTTCATGAGAAGCACCAATTCAATATTGAATTTCTCTTGTGTTACGTGTTACTGCAAACACCATAAAACACATATTGACACTCTATTTAGATGAAATCTAGTTTTTATCTTAGCTAGGTCACATAAGAGTAAGACACCACCACAAAAAAGCACTTTAGCGAATGGTAAATCTAGACTGAATCTAATTTTGCTTTACCCAGCTAGTGTAGATCAGAAATTTGGAAAATTACACCGCCGGTGCAAGATCAGTCGACGAAGTACCAGCAGATTGCACGGTGCAGGCGGAGCTCCTCCGCCTTCACGCCGGCGGCCTGGACGCACGGCTTCGAGGTCCTGGTCGCCATGTCGAACACCATAGCCCGGCCGTCGGAGTCGATCCAGTAGACGCAATTGGACATCACCGAGGGACGCTCGCCGCCGTCGGCGCGCACGGACACCGCGTTGTTCTTGCCGATGAACACGGCGTGGCCTCCCAGGTCGCTCGCCTCGCTCCACCACGCGTCGTCTCTGCGGCGGGGATCGAACCTCAGGACGAAGATGTCGTCCTTCACCACGCGGTAGCGGCGCCTGTTCGCGTCCGGCGCCGCCGGCGCCGTGGTCACCGTGCAGACGGAGTTCCTCCACACCTGGTACAGGTCGTCCTTGCAGAACACGAGGTGCTTGCTGGCCGTGTGCCTGTACAGCGTGGAGTATGGCGCCGGGAACGCGGACCTGGGGTCGAACATTCTGCCCAAGCTGTCCACCCTTGGGCCGCCTGGGAAGGGGAGGCTGACGACGACCATGTCTCCCATCTCGGTCGCGCAGTAGAACCGTCCTGCGTGGTAAACCACGTCGCAGAGCCTGTCAGAGTAGTCTATCTTGCCGTCGAGATTCACCACGCACCAGCGCTTCTCGTAGCCGGCCACGACGTAAGCGAGCTGGTTGTAGTCGACGATGGCCACGACGGTGAAGCTGTCCGGGGTGGGGCTGGGAGCGAACACCAACTTCCCCACCCACCTGTCGTCTCTCCCCCAATTGGGAAGGCGGATCTTCTCGCCAGTGACGGGGTGCATGAGGATCCACTCCATGGCGCGGCCGTGAAACCCCTCCTCCTTGACAGCAAGCCAGCCGCCGCTGGAGCCCACGGTTGCCCTGCCTGCGTTGAGGGTGAGCCTCACGTCCATCTCGATGCTTAGCTCCACCTGCCTCGCCAATGTGAGCGAGAAGGTGGAGGCGAACCGTCCTGGCACACGGCCGTCGTCGCCGCCGCCGCCGCCGGGGATGGCAGCGGTGTAGATGAACATCGACGACGCCGGCGGCATGGCGGCGCGCCACGGACTGCAGACTGCGCGGACCACGGGGGGGAACCACTCGGAGTGAGTGAGCGAGTAGAACTCGCTGACACGGGCGACACGCCGGAGGATGTCAGCGTTGAGGTCGGCCCAATCAGGACGACGGAGCTCATCACCACCATCTTCTTCCTCGACGTCGACGGTGCCCTGGGCCTCCATGCGGATCGAATTGGGGATTCGATCAGCAGCTCGCCTTTTCTTGATCGATGCGTGAGTACATATGATATGACGATAGATATATATGTTGATAACCTCTGCTGATCAATGCTATCTATCTATTCTAATCAAATTACATGTCATTTATAATTAATTCTAAATAATACTTACCCCTACTAAATAAACTCATGGATGATATACCATATAAATTTTAGTTCATTTGTTTTCTTTCTTAATTTATATCTTACTTAAATTTGCCGTTAACTTTCCTTATTTTTTATATAAATGCATCGTTACCATTTGTAAAATTTAATTAACTTTCCTTGTTTGATTTCTTACTAAATAATTTATACTCACTCCATTAACTTTTAAATGACGCAGTTGACTTTTATCTTGACATTTGACCATATTCGTCTTATTCAAAAACATTTATGCAAATATGTAAAAATATAAGTTATAATTGAAGTGCTTTCAGTAATAAAATAAATTATAACAAAATAAATGATATTTGAAAAAGTTTATTTAATAAGATGAATGGTCAAACATTAAGATAAAAACTAACTGGATCAATTAAAAGTAAACAGAGAGAGTACTAAATTAACATGCCCAGTTAACCGGATGTTATCGTAATTTTCGGGCGTTTCGGTTCACAACCGTATGCATAGGAGGCGCGCGCGGGGTCAAAAGACACACCACTGCACGTACCGTTGCAACAATTGCAAAACAAAGAAGATACTGTCCAGTAGAGAATACTCAAGAACTAGCACGCAAGCACTGGAGAGGCGATCGATCGACCATTCGCTTGTTTTGGATATGATCGAGCTAGGCATATGAGCATATCTTTGTAGAATTTGTTTGGAATTCATGCGTTCAAAGAAGCATATGAGCATATCTTTCTTTCGTTTTTCTCGCATTGCGTTGCGGCTTCAATCATCGCAAGTAATGGGAATATTGGGCGATTCACAAGAGGGTTGTGGTGTGCCTCCGCATGGGAAACTAATCTGATTACGCGGTGATAATATTTAGACAACAAAACGGTTCCAAACTTAAAACACAAATGTAATGATATGAATTCAACTACCCACTCTTGAACGCAAAATGTATGCTTTGTGATCATACATTTCTATTTTTAATCATGCAGATTCAGTTTCAAATTCTATATAAGGGCATGTTTAGTTGTTTCTACCCACTTCTTAAGATAAAGGCATAGAGATCCCAAACATTTTATTTTATTTTTGTATTTGAGATGTTAGAGGTAAACCAACATGCTTCATGATGGGTCGATGGTAAGGCATCCCAGCCAGCCATGGGAGCTACCGTCGTCGCGTGCCTCCTTGTCAGCGCCATGAGCCACTTGTCCTCTGTTCGGGAGTGGGGGCGCCGGACGGAGAGGGCGACGGCAACAATGAGATTGGGTGGCACTTATAGACGCTGGCCGGGGGCTCGCAGGTCGCAACGAGAGATTACTAAATTAATATGTCCAGTTAACGAGACATTATCGTAATTTTCAGGCATTTCGGTTCACAACCGTATGCACACGCGGCGTGCGCGGGGTTAAAAGCCACGCCACTACACGTATCGTGGCAACAATTGCAAAAAGGAACAAACTGATCCGTTGTTTACGCCGTACCTTCCGTGGCTTTGGCGTGTCGATTTTTTTTTAATTTTTGGCTGCATTTGTGTTTTTATTTTTACCTGTGTAATTATAATTAATAATCCAAAAATGTATTGTGTAGAGGCAAATTATAATATACACCAAATTTATAAGAATGATTAATTTTTATAAATTTAACGGTCATGATTAAAAGAAACCGATGCCTTGTCTTCTAGAATTGTATAATCGTTGTGATTAGAAAAAAAGTTTTTTCCTAACCAATGACTGAAATTGATTATATCTTTTATCTTTTCTAGAGGCTAAGAGATGTCATCGTCCTACTTCTTCTATAACTTATACTACTAACTTATATATGCCTCTGATAAGATTATTGTTCTTTTAAGTAAAGAATATAATATACATTATATTTTTAGATAGAATCATATAAACATATATAGATAGACATTTCAGATTTGATTATTTGAATGTTTAGAGTTTGCATTGAGTAATGTTGATGAGATCTAATTTGGTTCATTAGTTTGCAAGTAGCTAGCTAGGAACTCCTACTGATCGACGACGATGACCTGTAATTTCATGTGATGTTATCACAATTTTGCGCTCAACTAACGAACACCGGAATTAATGGATCTGAGATGAAGGTAAAAACCAATTTAATTAAAAGGAAAACTATTTAATCGAGAAATATATATGGAATGAAGGAACTGCAACATACATTTAATTTGAGAAAAAACCTAAACCGAGGAAAATTTATCAAATCTCCTCTTAATTTACTTGATTATTATGTGCAGCATTGTTGGCATGTTGCACTGATGTAGTGTTACTTAATTAATTACATCAGCACCTTTAATTTAATTGACTTCCCACAATTAGCTAAGCGCTTAATTAGATAAATAGCAGGTAATTAATTGTTTGGCATAATTGATTTATATTCTTGTCGATCTTAGCTTGTTCTATTTTGAATTATTGTATATAGGAAATATCTAGTGCAACGTTGAAATAATTGGCAAATGAGGAAATTAATAAATTGAAAATTTTCGGATGAAAAAGGAAATTAAGTTACATCACTTGGAGAAAAATGCAAGATATGTTCTGAATATATAACTGTCAAGGAGATTCAATTTTGATCGTGGTAAAAGGAAAATAATTGAATATATAATCCCAATGAAAGGTATTTGGATATATATATATATACACACACACACACAAATGCTATCCTACACCACGGATGTAGAATAGCTATTCTACGGGAAATCTACTACTGAGAATAAAGTAGTACTCAATTGCTATTCTATCGAGAAAAACTACTACTGAAAGTAGTACTCCTGTAGTCAGTGTAAAATAACTATTCTACCAAGAAATTTACTACTGAAAAAAGTAGTACTTAATTGCTATTCTACTGAGAAAATCTACTACTGAAAGTAGTCGGTGTAGAATAGCTACTCTATGGGAGTACTACTTTCAGTAGTAGATTTTCCAATTGCTATTCTACAGAGAAAATCTATCACTGAAAGTGGTCGATGTAGAATAGTTATTCTACACACATGGTGTAGAATAACGCTCCCGTATGTCTATATATATATGTATATATATATATATCGAACATATTCTCTCACCGGGCAATATTCCATCATTAAACCTAGTTATAATTAGGGCTCTCGAGAGACATATATAGTTGAAATTTGACGACAACGATTTTTTTGAGAATGTCATGTATGCTGTCTTTGATTGAAAGCTATGTGATAGGGAGATATGACTTTGATTGAAAATTATGTGTCAGAGATGTCACTCATTTTAATACTATTTTCATCTGAACATGCTCAACGTGATGGAATTCAGAACTAACTTGCTCACCGGTATTGTTTATGGTAGAACTAATATTGGATCAATCTAACTTTCATTAATCAAGCAAAATAGCAGCCAGAATCGAATTGCACTGCAGCCAGAGCCATTCTGAGAGTGCTCACTAATTACAGAAGAAAAACTGATTTCACCAACCAAAGACAGAGCAAGAAAACTGGAACGCTCACTAAATACCGAAGAAGTTGGGAATTTTTCTCCAGGCCGGTTACGCGAGAACGGTCAATAACCTGTCTGATACAATCCAATTGCAGCTTTGGTCCTCTGGTCCGGAGTAGGGGCGATGGCGACAACGAGATTGGGTGGCACTTATAGACGCTGGCCAAAGGGTCACAAATCGCAACCGAATCGGACTCGGCAGTCCGCACCGCGTCTGAATCGAGCTTGTACATTTTTTTCATGGTTTGCACTCGTAAACTAGAAGCAATACGAGGTACGTACGCTAGCTTAGCACATAATGTGGTTGTTAACTGTACCACGAGCAGAAGTTTTTTCATGTGTTCCTCGTGTAGCTAACACATGCAAACAACTCAGAGCTTCGGTGCAATTGCTCTACTTCTGCAAACGTATACAGTTTTCCGTGGCCAAAACTCTGCTCAAGTCAAGTCCCAAGTCCAAGTTTATATGGCACGTTCTTGATTTCAGGAGAAAAATTTCAACAATTTTTCTTGCTATGATGGGGCAGCACTGCACACAGAGCACAAAAAACATCAGCAGGATGGATCTGTTTTGCAAGCTAGTGAGCTCACCTGACTAGCTAAGCTACAAGTTCATATACCACACTGTGTGCAGTGTGAGCTATGATTCCAGTCTCATAAGTGACATGACAGCTTAAGGAGCATAATTATTCTCTCCATGGAGATGAGAGAGTAGATTTGAATCATAATTTATAATTCGTCGATAGACACCGAACCGAAATGCAAAACAAAAACTATACAAGTTTCATATTCATATGCATGTACTAAACTTACACCTTTTCAGACCGTACAAGCTAAGTTTATGTACATTTCTTTTATAAACTGGAGTGACTGACAGACAAAAAATAATCAGAACCACTGATAAAAACAGCAAGACTTAAAGGAATCGTTTTAAAAAAACAAAGCATATATCATTTCCATGTCAACTTACGCGTGATGTTGCGATCAACAAAGAAGATACGGTCAGTAGAGAATACTCAAGAACTAACACGCACGCACTGGACAGGCGAACGATCGACCATTCGCTTGCATTGCTTTGGATATGATCGAGCTAGGCATATGAGCATATCTTTGTAGAATTTGTTTGGAATTCATGCGTTCAAAGAAGCATATGAGCATTGCGTTGGGGCTTCAATCATGGAAAGTAATGGGAATATTGGGCGATTCACAAGAGGGTGGTGGTGTGCCTCCGCATGGAAAACTAATCTGATTAAGCGGTGATAATATTTAGACAAAGAAACGGTTTCAAACTTGAAACGCAAATGTAATGATATGAATTCAACTACCCCCTAATACAAAATGTATGCTTTGTGATCATACATTTCTATTCTTAATCATGCAGATTCAGTTTCAAATGCTATATAAGGCATGTTTAGTTGTTTCTACCCACTTCTTAAGATAAAGGCATAGAGATTCCAAATATTTTATTTTTTGTATTTGAGATGTTAGAGGTAAACCAACACACTTCATGATGGGTCGATGGTAAGGCATCCTGGCCATGAGAGCTACTGTCGTCGTGTTCCTCTTTGCTGGCGCCATGAGCCACTTATCCTCTGGTCAGGAGTGGAGGCGCCGAATGGAGAGGGTGACGACAACAATGAGATTGGGTGGCACTTATAGACACTAGTCGGGGGCCGCAAGTCGCAACAAGAGAGTACTAAATTAACTTGACCAATTAACTGGATGCTATCGTAATTTTCGGGCATTTCGATTTACAACCGTATGCACACGCGGCACGCACGGGGTCAAAAGCTACACCACTACACGTATCGTTGCAACAATTGCAAAAAAGGAACAAAATGATATGTCGTTGCGCTGTGCCTTTCGTGGATTTGGCGTGTCAACTTTTTTAAAAAAAATTTTGGCTGCATTTGTGTTTTTATTTTTACTTGTGTAATTATAATTTATAATCCAGAAATGTATTGCAAATTATAAGATACACCAAATTTATAAGAATGATTAATTTTTATAAATTTAACGGTCATGATTATGGAGGGAATGACAACTATCATATATTAGTCGCTAATTCACCATCATTATGTGGTGATAAGGGCTTGGCATGTGACAAATCTAAAAGTGTATATATGAACCGACACATCACACATGTCGCAACAATACAATCATTCATCATCTTTGTGCGTGAACACGCTATGAATCATCGTCTTCAGATTATTTGACCTAATAATAGTTGAAATTTGAAGACAACAATATATATATATATATACACGCACACACACGAGAGCGTTATTCTACACAACGTGTGTAAAATAACTATTCTACACCGACCACGGGGAGTACTACTTTAAGTGGTAGATTTTCTCAATAAAATAGCAATTGAGTACTATTTTTTTCTCAGTAGTAGATTTTTTAATAAAATAACTATTCTACACACGCGCGTGTATATATATATATATCAAGAGCATTTTCATAGACGGATTATCTACAGCAAATCTTGTAAATGCAGACGGTGTGTTTGGTTGAGCCGTAGATTCTGAAAAAATTGTTGTGAGCTGTGAGCTGTAAAAAAATTGTTGTGAGCCGTGAGCTGTAGAAAAGGTGAGAAGTTGTTTGGTTGGAATAATTGCAGATTTATATTTTGGTAGTTCATGACGTTTAGTTACATTATTAATGTGTAATTTTACATGTAAATCATTCTATTCATAAAATTTTGTAATATTTATATTAAAATTATATATTTTTAAATTACACTAAAATGATATATTTTACTAAAATTTCACTTTTCTAATTTTACATGAACTGATATGTTTTAATAGCATGATAGATAATATTCATTCAAAGTTAAACTAAGAAGCTGTATAATCTAAGTTATACTAGCTTTCAAATTTGTACTACGAAAATCTGTAGATTTTAAAAAAGCTAAGTGATTAAAAGAGCTGTTTGGTCAGATTTCAGCTTCTAGTCAGAAGTTGGTTCAAAAAAATATGAACCAAACAAAGTCCGAGAAGTTGGAATTTTTCTCCAGGCCGGTTACGCGAGAACGGGTTATAAGGAGAGAACCAAAGTTAGCAAACACATCTGATACGATACAATTGCAGCTTTGGTCCACGATGAATCACGGAAGGAATTTTTTGAAAAAAAAATATTTTTTTAAAAAAAAATCAAATTTATATTGCGATTTTGAAAAATTACAGAAATAGATACCAATCGGCACTTGAAGAGCTGACTGGATGTCACGTCAACTCCAGTCGGTACTACATCAACTCCGGTCGGTACTTAAAGTGCCGACAGGAAAATGCCAACCGGAGCCGAAACTTGAAGTGCTGGCTAGAGCTGACGTGACACCAATCGGCACTTCAAGTACCGACCTGTAACCATTTTTGCAATTCTTCAAATCACTTGAAATTTTCTTTAAAAAAAATATTATTTTGGGAAAAAATTCATGAATCACGTAGTGGATGCAATTCTGGATGGCACGGCCCATCACCACCAGGGACGGTTCAGTAGCTCAGTACTCGTCTATGGGACAGCAGGGGGAAATATCCTATGCATATCGGCTAGCCGTGCACATGGTGCACATGTGAGATCTTCACCTTCAATCTGTAATCCAACGGACAACAGTAGCTGGGGGTTATCGCAAAATGACAAAATGGGAGAGGTGGGAGGTGTTTTTTGCAAAATGATCTGGTGAAGCTGTTGTCCGTTGGATTACAGATTAAAGGTGGAAATATCATATGTGCACCATATGCACGGCTAGCCGATGTGCACGTTTTTTTAGTTAAGCCCAAGTGATCGATCCACCGCTGCCCGCGTCAACTCCGAGTCCGAGTCACCTTTCGGCGTGATGACGGAACCGATCGATCGTCAACAACCGCAGAAAAACCGCGTCCCTTTAGTCAATCTCTCCGTTCTTCAAGCTGGACAGATCACAGGTTGCCGGCGCCGCGTAAAGTTACGCTTTTGCATGCAGTTGCACGAAGAAAACAGTGCCAGATTAAAATAGTGCGAGTGTGTATAGTATGTTGCGTACACACGCGCCCGGTTCCATGTTGATGGCGAACGGTGCGCACCTGGCGCCACAGGGGATTGCGTGCCAGCGGCTCCGCCGGTGGAACGGAACGCGTAGGAGGGGCGGCGGCAGCGCATGCACGCGGTGGCGTCCGGTGTGCGCTGCTGCTCTCTCGCACGTCCGGCCGTCCGGCCGCCCATAGCGCATCATGATCCACCGACCCAACTGCTTCCTTGACTTTTGGGCTTTGGCTACCGACGACCCCCGCGTCCCGACTCCGTCGGTCAACACGAGAGGGCGGCTAGCCGGCAAGCAGGCACAGGCAGAGTCTACTCGATCGATCCATAGACATTAGACCATAGTCCAACACCATAGACGAGATGAATAGCCAGCAGCCGCGCTCACGCGCGCTCTTCGTGTTAACAAGTCAATCCGGGAGAACATTCCGAGCCCCTTCTTCCACCTCAGCCTCCTCCTTTGACCTCTTCCACTACCCGCTCGATCGCTGTATATAAGGTCATCGAGGTGACCACCCACACATCCAACCACTCCCGTTTCCCTTCGTCTTCAGCGACGTAACCCGCAAGCTCAGCTCGCTTCCTCTCGTCGTCGATCTCCTCCTCGTCGCTCGTCGCCAGCCGGCGAAACAAGCAACCAATGGCATCCCGGATCCGGAGCAGCCGTGCCGCCGTCGCCGTGTGCGTCGTGGCGCTCATGGCCCTGCTCGTCTCCCTGCAGCCGGCGTACGCCGCTAGGCCGCTCCGGCCGGCCGGCTGGAACAACGCACCTACTAGCCGCGCCCGCGTCGTCGTCGACAACAAGTCCGCGCCACTTCTCCTGGCCATGCTGCCGAGGGCGCCAGTGCCCCCGTCCGGCCCGAGCGGCGGCACGAACGAGTTCGGCAACTAATCAACACGCCTCGATCAACGGAGCACCAGCCGCATGCAGATGCAGCCATGGAGAGAGTAGACTGTGATGTACATAGTTGATACAGGATTGGTACATACGTATACGTATACGTACATGTAGCACGTACTGTATACCTTCATTCTTGGTATTGGTATAGCTGTTTACAAGAAACTTTAATTGATCAGATGATTTATTTAATTATAGAGAAAGGAGTTGAATTTATTATAGAGGGAAAAAAGGTGTGTATTTATATATAACTCCTGAGAAAATTGTTTCTTAAAAATATAGAGGAGATTTTTATCTTATATAAATTTTATTTGAACTAATCCAAATATAACTGAGGAAATTTTGGGGTTCCCGTGGATTCAACTCCTCACATCTACCTGAAATCTGAACCCAATCCGCACAGGATTACACATTTTGCCTTCTTCCCGCCGGCCACCATGGCCACCCCCGCCGCCGCGGCGGCGGCGGCGGCTCTCTCGTTCCCCAGGGCACTCTCCCCTCGTCTCCCACCCCGCCGGCGCCGCGCTGAGCCGGCCTCCTGCGCGCACTCCGAGCGCGGGGTCTCGTTCGACCCAGGCTCCGCCTTCTACCGCAGCGACAGCGCCGCGGGCCGCGACCTCGCCGTCCTCGCGGCCACCCTCCACCGCCGTGGCCGCCGCCCCGACCCCTCCGTCCCTTTCCTCTGCCTGGACGCGATGTGCGGCTGCGGCGTCCGCGCGCTTCGCTACCTGGAGCAGGCCGGCGCCGACTTTGTCTGGGCCAACGACGCCTCCGACGCGCTCCGCCCCGTCATCGTCAACAACCTCTCCCGCTTCGAGCGGGCGCCGAACAGGAGGTGGGTGGTGTCGCACCTCGACGCCACCCGGCTGCTAGCGGAGAGGTACCTCCGCCGCGAGTACTTCGACGTCATCGACGTGGACTCGTTCGGCGGCGACGCCGAATACATCAGGGCGGCATTCTTGGCTCTCAGAATTAGGGGCCTACTCTACATGACATCCACCGATTGGCGGTCCGCGCGAGGCTATGGCTCAAGAAGGTGCCTTCTTGATCTATTTCTGCATTTCGCACATGTCTAATCTCTATTTGTAATGCATTTGCATTAGCATCATAAGTGTTAATTCATCTATCTTCATTGTTTACACAAGTGAAATGTTGGGTGTCAACTACTCCTCTTAATTGAATTACCTCTTGTAGCTCAATTAATGATTATAAACTTATATTCTGAAAATATATGTAGTTTTAAAGTGCCATGTAGAAATGTTGGTTTGTTGATTGTTCTCTAGGTCAGTAGATGTACTACAAATTGCTATAAAACATATGAAAAGTAATTTCAATTATTCGAGAGCATGACTCATATGTTTAACATGAAAAAACCATGTCAGAAAGACAAACCATAAGAACGTGATTGTTGATTATACAACAATAGTTACAAAAGAGGGGATTTTAAAGTAAAGCATCAACATCAAATCAGAAATTATTGTTAAAGTAGGCTTAGACATGGCAAACATAAATTAAACTGCTCACTTAAATTGTGTACACTTCTCAAATACACATCTCCATTTCATTGGCATATGGAGGCATTGCCAATGTTAAGTGGGCTACATTGGACATCAGTTTATGTGTTGAACTCAACCAAGTTTCTTTTGTATTGGGCATTGTGACAACCATACTTCTAACTTCTTTCATGTGAACCCTGTAACATTCTGTTTTTCTTAGCTCTTTGTCTTCATATGGAGCATATGTGCGTCCACTGCCATATCCAAATGAGGTCGGTTTGCGAATGCTTATAGGTGGAGCTGCACGGGAAGCAGCTATTCTGGGATTTCACATAGCACCATTGTTCTCATATTATGCTTATCATGGCCCTATTTACCGTGTCATGGTGCAGTTATGTAATGGAAAACAAGATGGCATCAGGTGAACTCACTGCTCTTTTATTGTAGGCCATTCTATAACCAATCAGTTCATATAACAGAAAGCTCCTAACGCCCTTCTACTTTGGCAGTAATTATGGTTTCATTTGCCACTGCAAAAGTTGTGGCCAGTCACAGACTTTTGGATTTGATGAATTGGGGCAGATTACTTGTGGTTGTGCAGACACAACAGTAGGTACATGAGTCTCTGTGGTGGTATAGTAATGCTAAGAGCATCATAATCAAATTATGTAGCTACTTTATTTGTGCCATATGTTATCTATTGATGTTTTTTCTTTGTCGGAATGATATACATCTTACTATCTTAGTCAGGCCTGATTGTAGACACGTTTGGTTGCATGGATGGGTAAAGTAGCCTGGCTCCTACGTGCAAGATTCCCTCTAGAGTTAGGCTTACTGGTTACTTACAGATCAGTCATAGCTGTGGAGCCAGGATTGGATAATGATATATTTAGAAAATGTTAGAGCATATTAAATAGTTTTAATGTAATTGAAATGTAGATTAAGACTTCTGAAGGTTACATAAGAGCTATTTGGGTATATCAACACAAAATAAAAGGTTATACCAACACTCCCAGACAATCAACCAAATAGGATCTGTAAGCAGGATACCAAACTTGACCTATTAGGTTTGAAGATGACGCATATCCTCGGTTAATATGCTGATAACAGCATGTCATATGCTAGTAATGAATAAGTGTTCATCACCATAGTTGTGTACTGTATGCCATATGCAAGAAATCTTGTCAAGCCATCCTTACTATTGGATACATGAACGAGGAATTGCTCTTTATGGTTATTTACTTCTTTACAGGATGCCAATTCGATCACTGTTGTAGGCCCACTTTGGACAGGCCCTCTCCATGATGCCACCTTCCTAACTGAAATGTTAAGCTTGGCTACAGAATGGGGATGGGCAAACACAATTGAGAATGGTGTCACACTGGAAAAACTTCTTGGCACAATGATTGAGGAAAGCGACTCAAGGTTGCCCCCTGGATATATCAGACTTGATGAGGTATGTCCTGTAGTTCCATGTTCCCTTATTCAGCAATCTATGTTGTACCATTGTTGAGTTACTGACATAAATCTTCCAGCAAAGCTAATTTGTTGCATGCCATTCTAGATTGCTAGCCGAGCAAAAGTAAACTCTCCACCACTTGGCACCCTCATAAACTCACTCCGCAAGGTATTTGACTTGTCTGTTATATCAATATTCTGTTAACATGAAAATTCCTATTTAGCACAATTGCACAAGTTTCTTCTTTTCACTCATATGTGAGACATATCAGTAAATTCTTCATGATAACCATTGACTTCTTAATGAATTATAATAACTTTTTTATTTTGTTAAAAACATGTATTGGTTTGTCTTTGCAACTCTGAGCACCCTCTGAATATTTGAGCAGGAAGGTTATGCTGCTTGTAGATCTCATATCGGTGCCAATGCAATCAAGACCAACTGTCCCATTGGGTCATGCATAGAGGTTGCACGGGAGATCCGAAATTTGCGATGACTGTTAACTACATCCTATATGGTTGGTTGATGAAGCAGACAAGATTATTGCGGTTGAACAGCACAAACGTCTATCTGGGATGAACAGTTTGTCAAGGTTACCTGCAAGCATTGGCTTCCCAAAACTAGAGGATACCTACACAGTAGCGGTAATCTGAAATTGGCTACAGACCTGCACTACCAAGCAACATTTTTTGTTATGTTGCTTATCATGTGGGAAGCAGAAATGTTGACTCTGTTCTTGAGGCATTTGCTTCCATTCGCCTGCTGTGTTCAAGCATCAACATCCTTTGATGAACACTATTGTTTCAGTTCTTTTGTATGTGTAACGTTGAGAAGCTAGGAGCTGCACTCTTAGGCCTTGTTTGGAGGGATGGGTCGAGATTGCAGGCTTCCAAACAGACCCGGAAAATATTAGAACGGTTGGTAGATATTCAGTTTTGTACTTCTATATCAGCTATATTACATTGTTTTCCTTTTCAAGTCAAATCTCACAAAATTACAAGTTATTGATAATATCACTTTGATGTAAATTTGGCTTGTTAATTTGGCCACATCTATAGCTTGTTTCTGATGAACTGGATTATATTGAAGCTGAAGCGTACAATTGAAATAACATGAAACGATTGTTTAAGACAATTCAAGACATACATACATCACCACCTTCTCATACCTTTATATAGGCAGCAACTAACCTAAGTAGAAGCTTCTTGATTGTTCTACATTGTTTCACTAGTGGATTATTAAATCTCTAATCCAAAAATTTCTTACAAACTACAAGATCCTAGAGCTTGCTAGTATATACACTAGCAGTGTCTACTTAAGAGTAGAAACTTGTAGTTAACAAAGTTCTAGAGTAGGCTAGTAAGTCTTGTAGTTTATAATTACATTTAATTATAATGGACACAAAATCCATAAAATATGTATCCATAACTTGTATTTAAAATGTGGTTTTCATAAATCTACCGTACTGTATAATTGACGAGTTAAGAAGATAGACATATCACTGGTATGGTAATTTTGAGTCATTCATTTTTACTGTCTATGTATGAAAAGTGGTAGCCATTCATCTTTATCTTTAATTTTTAATCTATTAAAAAATGTTAAATCTCACAATTTGAGCCAATCCTCTCAACAAAATTATGTCTCCACACAATTTGATGCCAGCCTTTCTTTCGACACATATGATGTGCAGTAATTACATACATGTTCTTCACCAAACAGAAACATTCTTTTCTCATTGGTTTTTGTACTCATTTCAGAATGGCTGTTGCTGTTGGTTACTTGCTTGGTTTTCTGATCGTAAGTCCTCCATCTATTGCCGAAATCTCACCAACAACGACACCGTTAAAACAGTCCAAATTATACTGAACCAAATAAAGTTAATCTGTTGAAATGGAGTTTTTGCATGGGACAGAACAAAGGAGGTAATCTCATTCACTCCTTTTCTTGAGTAGCACTTACACAATAATATAGGCAGCAACTAGCCTAAGTAGAAGCTTTTGATTGTTCTAATCCAAAAATTTCTTACAAACTACAAGATCCTAGAGCTTACTTAAGAGTAGAAACTTGTAGTTAACAAAGTTCTAGAGTAGGCTAGTAAGTGTAACAATCAGCAGTCTGGTTTCAGGAAGAAGCCGAGCTGCTGGAGCATGCATGCTGCCGCGGCGGCGCACGCTGTTGCGGGATTTCTCCGAGCTGACGTTGTACTCCACCGCGGAGATCCCGAGCAGCTTCATGTCCGTGGGATCAATGGTGTTGCTCGTCGACCGCGACGTCCTCTCTATCTCCTCCAACTCTACGCGCGCCCTCTTCCTGTTGAGCTCACACTGGAGTCTGTCCTTCTCCTGGGCTCCGACGATAAGCTCCCTCGTGTCAGTGGCCGGAGATGTGGCTCTCTCGGTCACCTTCTTCTCTTGTTGCTCCTGCGCCGCCGCTGCCGTGGGATCGCTTCAATCATCGCAAGTAATGGGAATATTATTGGGCGATTCACAAGAGGGTGGTGTGTGCCTCTGAATAAGTGGTGATAATATTTAGATAAGGAAACGGTTCAAACATGAAACGCAAATGTAATGATATAAATTCAGCTACTCCTCTTGAACGCCAAATGTATGCTTTGTGATCATATATTTCTATTCTTAATCACGCAGATTCAGTTTCAAATGCTATATAAGGGGGAATTTTTACAGTACCTCCAAATTTTATCAACCGTCCAATCCGTGTGATTGGACGACTCAGATTTAAATTAAGTAATCTGTTACCTTCTAAAGGTAACAGGTCATAGTACCTTCTTTTTCCTAAATGTGGGACCCACATGCATGCAAAATAAATTCTTTCCATGCGTCTAATATATTTCTTTCCTCAATTTGCCCAAAATATTTTGGAATCCCTTAATTTATGGCATATGACACGTATACAATTTAAAAAAACAAATAACTTTGACAATTCGAAAATTTATTTCACAAATATTCAAAAAATCATTTGAAATTTCTTTTCCGGAGAATGCACGATAAATTTTTGAAAGATTTTTTTTTTAATTTTATGAAAAACAGAGAACTTTTAAAATTCAAAATTATATTTTATAACTCTTCAGAAAATCATTTTAAAATAAATTTTGAAGAGTTCTGTTTTTTTCAAATTTTCAAAGTTTGTTGTTATTTTCATAAAATTTTTAAAAAATAAAAATAAACTTTGAAAATTATAAAATTTATTTCAGACTCTTCATAAAATGATTTGAAAAGAAATTTTGAATAGTTTTGATTTTTTTTCAATTTTTCAAAGTTTTATGTTCTTTTTAGATTTTTTTAAAAAATAAAAACAAACTTTGAAAAATCAAAATTTTATTTCATAACTCTTCAAAAAATCATTTCAAAATAAATTTGAAGAGTTCTATTTTTTTCAAATTTTATGTTTTTTTCAAAAAAAATTAAAAATAAAACTTTTAAAACTATCATGAATTCTCCAGAGAAATGGATACGGAAGGTAGATAGGGTGACCGGTTAGAGCCGGTTAATCATTTTTATTTTTAATTATTTATTTTAAATGCCTTTAACCAATGGCCAGGATTCTTTAAACCTATTACCTCGAAGGGAGGTAACGGGGGCACCGTAGCGGCCCCCATATAAGGGCATGTTTAGTTGTTTCTACCTACTTAAGATAAAGGTATAGAGATACCAAACATTGTATTTTTTGTATTTGAGATATTAAAAGAACACCAACATGCTTCGATGGGGTGATGGTAAGGCATCCCGGCCATGGGTGATTTCAAAAGGTGATTCCAGTTCTCACTTTTCTGAGTCCAAAGAAGTGTCTTCAATGTCGTGTGAATCACCTGTGTGTAGTTTGTTGTTTTTTGTTCTTTTGATTTTTAATTTGTTGACATAAACCAATTTGTTTTTGCCATAGTTGTTCCAATCGATATTATTGCAGTTCACTGTTTTGGGGTTTAATCTCAATCCACATTAGTTGTAGCATTGCATACTTTGGACTTGTTTGGAGGACTTAAATCTCAGCTCAATCCATGTGGATGGGTCAGGATTTGAGATCTTCAAACAAGCCCTTAAAATATCAATGCCCTCCACCCTTTTCATTTGATTGTTTCTGATGTAAATATCTAGCGGTGAACAAGATCTCTTGAGGGATAGGTCGTTTGAGGCCTCCCACCTTGCCTGAGTTGTAGTTTTCTTGGTGTTTGCTAGTGTTGGGCGATGGGTATGGTTGGCTCAATTACCTCGACCTCGATGGGAGGGCTCGTCCTTATCCTCTTGGAGCCTGAAGCGTCGTTTGTGGCCGTCGGTCGGGCATCCGGAATATGCAAGAACTGCTTGCTCTTGTCGAGTCGATGGCACGGGCAGACTTTGGTGTGCGCCGCCGCTACCGCGCTGCCATGGGATCGCTTGCTGGCCACCAAAGCATCGGCCTTGCGGAGGAGGCCACGCGGGATCTCCAACTCTGGACACGCTTCATGATGGATCGGTAGGCCATCCTGGCCGTGGAGGAGCCACCGTTGTCGCGTTCCTCCAATTGGCCACTTGTCCTTTGGTTGGGAGTGGGGGCGCCGGACGGTGGACGGCGACGGCGACGGCGACGGCGATGTAGAGAGCGAGGGTGATGGCAAGCGATTTATAGACACTTTCTCCTTTCTCACAAATCCGAATCGGCGCCGAAGGAGGTGAGGAGATGAAACATAGAGAGTACATTATACGAGAAGGGTATATATACGGTCAAAATATAAAAGCAATACAAATACTTAACATTGATGATTTTCTTTGGTCGATATTTTTTCCATATTCCCAATTCTAGTCTGATTTGTTCTAGCACAACTATGCTATGTAATTTGAGTTGAACACTGATTGTGTTTCTTTCTCTACTTTCAAACTTATTATATAATTAAAAAAAGTTTATTTCTGAAAGAAGAAATAAAAATGTTTATTGTTGCATACCGTTGCGTGTACCACGACATTTGCTACAAAAGGAACGATAATATAATATCTCATGTATGAATTTTATCTTTAGATGGTGCAGTGATTATTGGTTATCATTCAAAAATTATACATATATATGGACATATTTAAAATTTCAAAATATTTTCAAATATTTGATTTCTTATTTTAAAAAATATCATTTATAAAATTTTAAAATTTGCAAATTGTATACATTTTTTATAATTTTTTTCTTTTTCCTTTTTCTTTTCTTCCTTCTCTTTTCTCCCTTTCTTTCTTTCCTGTTGCCTGTGCATCGTTTCCTGTTGCATTGCATGCTGTCGAGCCAGTGGAGCCCACAATGGCCATCTGGTTGGCCATTTCTTTTGGAATGCGTTCTTTTGCTTCGATGGCTAAAATTTGGCATGGAGAGCCAAATAACCACTTTTTTAGAGATGTTCTAAGGCCCTATCTTATATAACTAACAGCTCACCTCAATCCAATCTCAACACGCTCTCCCTCTCTCTTCTTGATTCCGTGCGTGTGGAGGGGCCGACGTCCGCCACCTCCAATGCTACACCGGCCTCGCACGCCACCGCCTGTCGCCGCTGCGTGGCCCGACGCCCCTGGTCGCACGCCTCGTCTCCTCCGTCGCCTCCTCCATGCGCCACCACCGCCAGCACCCTCATCTTCTCGCCCCGCCACGTCCAGACGCGCACGACACCGCCGCTGGTTGACCCTTCCTCTGCTCGCCCCACCACTGCCGGCGGCCCCCTCCCCACACTAGGCCCCGCCACTGAGTCCTTCCTCCGTCGCGCGCTAGCCCCACCACCGCCCGTCCTCCATGGCTGCCTCCGTGGCTCCGTCGCCACGCACCAACACCCCTCGACGCCGTGCACCAGCCTCGCCGCAGTCGTGTCCTGGCCTTCGCCTCCCCCCGATGCCCCTGTCGCTCAAAAAAAAGGATATTTATGTTCTAGTCATAGTGTCTCCGTTCCTCCTACTCCTCCATTTTCCTGAGCAGTATGAAATTCCAAGAGTTCTCAAAAAAGGATACGACACGTTGCTAATATAATTGTTTTTT
The DNA here is from genome assembly GCA_019279435.1 of Zizania palustris. Taxonomy (NCBI): domain Eukaryota; kingdom Viridiplantae; phylum Streptophyta; class Magnoliopsida; order Poales; family Poaceae; genus Zizania; species Zizania palustris. The sequence goes on from JAAALK010000284.1 coordinate 4,184,865, forward strand.
GTTTTCAACGTTACATAGCACGAGTACAATACTAGTTTGAATTAACTATACAGCTTGCTACATCTCTTTTTTTCGTTTTTCTCACATCGGGGCTTCAATCATCTCAAGTAATGGGAATATAGGGTGTTTCACACGAGAGTCGTGGTGAGCCTCCGTATGGGAAACTAATCTGACATGCCCGCTAGATAAGGAAACTAATATTTAGAAAAGGAAATAATTTGAAACTCGAAATGCACAAGTAATGATATGAATCCAACTGTCCCTCTTTACCGCTAAATGTATGCTTCGTGATCATACATTTCTATTCTTGATCACACAGATTCAATTTCAAATGCTATATAAGGATATATAAGGACATGTTTGGCTGTTTCTACCCACTTTTAAGATAAAGGCATGGAGATCCCAAACATTTTATTTGTGTGCATTGACATATTTGATATGTTAGAGGTACACTGAATAAAATCATGTAGATTTGGCTTCATATATCCCCTTTAGATAATGTCTTACCAATTTGTTCCCTTAACTATCGGTTATTGGGACCACATAGAAACATGACAAAAAATAATATTTAGAAAAAAATATACATATTAGTAATAAAATTATATATTTTTAGTATGCATTCCATTAACATAAGGTGTCAAGGTCGTGGGAGGAGTCACCTTCATCTTTGCCGGTGTCATGAGCCGCCTTGTCCTCTGTTCAGGAATGGGAGCGACGGATGGTGGACAACGATGTTGACGGCGAGGAGTGGGGGTGGCGAACGGCGGACAGCGAGGGCGACGAGGTTGGAATCGCATTTATAGACGCTGGGGTTGCAACCGAATCAGAATCGGAGTCCGCACCGTGTCTGTCAGCCGGCCCCACCTGTCAGTGGTCCATCTCCTCTTCCCCGCGAAAAATCCCCAAATCGCTTGCACATGTTGAATGTTGAATTGATTATGAAATTATGGTTTACTATTGATGTGAACTATAGAAAATCACATAGTCACACCAGAGGTCACGAGGGATGTATGCCTCTTAGCTAAAATGATGGATAGAGAATCTGATGTTTGAGGTAAAAAGAAAAGGATTTACTACTCATAACTCAAGGATTGTTCTATTTCTATTTTAGTCTCACAAAATTTTGATTACCTGCAGCTATGTATGTGGCACGTTGTAGTGGCGAACTACATGTAAAAGCTGATCGTTTACATCGTTTCGTCAAAGAAATACACGACAAAACATTATATAGGCATATATGGCATTATTATAGTTTAGTTTCACATGACCTTTCTATTACAAGTGGCCCTATTTATCATCCCCTGCCAAAAAGTTTACCAAATTAATTATTAACTCACAATTTAATATATTATGAATGTTCTGATGATGAATATCAGGAAGGTTCCTCGTAGGATCAGTAGTAATTTAATACGAGTAAAACATAGAAAATATGAGTCATACATGATCTCTGCCGTTTGGTTGAAATTCTCTTCTTTTGCAGTTCTTAGAGCAACTCCAGTAAAACCCCTACTTAGGCACTCAAACTTATTTTTGAAAGCCCATAAATCAAGGTCTAGTAAAGTCCTACTCGGCTCTCAAAAATAGATAGGCTCTCAAAAGAGACCGACAGACCCTCATTAGTCATCCCTAAGGCCCCTACTTAGGCACTCTGTTAGAATTAATCTTGGTATTTTAATTTCTTTTATTAGTTAATTTCATAATTAGTGCGTGTTAGTGGCTTGTGGCCGCATGCGTCGTGCGTGTGTACATGCATCAAGACCGTGAGTGGTGGCCAATGTGTGCTACATGCAGCCGTACGCGTGTGTTAGTGGTGTCCGCATGTAGCGTTGTTCTTGCAGCTAGTGGATTTAGTGGAGCTGCGTTGTGCATGTGCACTTGTATTAAATACAGGTGTTAAGGTAGTGAGTGAAGAGAGTGGTGAAGTGCAAAGTGAGAAAACAAAAAGTGCCAGCGCGTGTGTGGCGTGCTAGTGGTGTTTTGGGCACCATCGTTGTTCTTTTGTGCATGCTATTGTTCATCTATCTCCCACCCATCTTTGTTCTCCAATTGTTTTGTTCCTAGAAATCTAACACACTCAAACTTATTTTTGAAAGCCCATGAATCAAGGTCTAGTAAAGTCCTACTGGGCTCTCAAAAATAGATAGACTCTCAAAAAAGACCGACATACTCTCATCCGCACCACATGGGCATGTGCACTCCTCACATGCCACTATCGTCACGCAAGCTTCCGTCGGTCTTTCCCACGCATGTCAAAGCCAGACCCACTCACCGCCAGGGATTTATCTACACCCACCCCGACGGAAATTTTTAAATGCAAATACAAAAAAATGAATCTTTGTATTTGCATTTAAAAATTCAAATATAATCATTCATTATTAAATAATAAATAATTTATTATGTATTGTATTTTTATCAAATACATGTGTATAGTGTACGAAGAAGTTGCGAAAATTAAAAATAAAGTCTCTGATTTGAGAATTCTAGAGTGAAACTGAGGAAACAAAACTCTTAAAAATAGGAACCCTCGAATTAGGATTTGAAGGCTAACGGCTCTTAAAGACTCTGTTACAGATCTCTACGTGCATGTGGTGATAATTCTATTGCAGATGGCAGTCTTCTTGACTTTTTACGTCAAGTACCAACATTTGGCTCTCCCTTGTAATATGACCGGTATACTGATGTTATGGATGCCAATAACCCTACGAGTGGTAGCGAGCTAACAACAGACAAAAAAGTTATAGGGGTAAGAAGTTTGCCGCCAGTGCAGCCGTATGAGTGAAGCAAAGTACGCAAACACGACAACAACAAAATCGTCAGGCAGAGTGCACTAGTCCACCACTATGCAATGTACACAAGGTCCATATGTGGAATTGAACCATTTTTTATTGCATACAAATGTCCAAGGTAGTACCTAGGTGAAAGCACCCGTATTGCTTAATCAGGGCTTCAGGCACATTAAGCAGTAGCATTTTCATACACCTCTCCAGCATATTTCCAGTTCATCACCTTCCAGATGTTGCTCAGGTAGTCTGGCCTGACATTCTTGTACTGCAACCATGAAAAACAATGAAGGATATCTTAGTACTAGAGGTCTTTAAATGTCAATTTGTGACACAGATAAGTTGGGTATCCAACAAAAACTGGCACTGAAAAGGCAAGGCATTATAAGTTACAAGAACACTGCCATAGCAGTTGGGCATATGTTATCAGAATGTTGGTATTGTAACAGGTGACAATTGTACCTCTGTTTTTAGGATATGTACATTAGAACGACTTAAAACGAAATGTGCTCTTCAATCAAACCTAGAACCTTTGTAAAGTTCACCTTTTGTATCCGTGATTCCCTGTATGATAACTGATAATCAATGTTCCCTAGCCTAGTTGGATTCTACCAAATTTAAGCCCTTTTGGAACATAAATCATGAAACATAGTGACATCATCCTATTCTGCTCATGCTAGGTCATGTGGAAACCAATTGGATGGGTAGTAGTTTGCAAGCTGTAGTTTCATATTGCAAACATTATAAGGGAAATAAGTTGTCCAACTGACTAAAGTGTGATTGACTAACCAAATCATTAGAGGCTTAACAACACCATTAATATTTTACAGTAAAATTATATAAGAATATTCAAGCATGTTATTAGGACTAAAGATTAACAACAACCGCACAAGAGCAACTCAACAAGTAACCTCCAATAGTCCAATCCTACAGCCTAAGATTACCTGCAGGTAGTATGCATGCTCCCAGACATCAATCCCCAACAATGGAACCAAGTTGATCCCTTTTGTTACCAGAGGATCCTGCAAGGAACAAAAAGACAGTTATACAATATCCTCACATCTCCCCAAGTAGGAAGATGAAAAAAATGTATTCTTTCCTCAAGAAACAAAGGGTTCATAGTTTCACATAGCATGAAATACTAGCCAAGTTAGCACTTTTTCACAATGAGAATAAATAACTTTTGTCATGTTCTTATAACAGTTATATTCAGAACTCACCTAACAGTGAAAATTCATGGGTAGTAGTGCATAAAAGCTTACAGAATGTTCGAAAGGAAAACAGTATATTTGGTATCCAATAATCTTTTTGTTAGTATATACACAATTAATTTGAAGCATATCATAGCAACCCAACAAACTAAACTTTAGAATCCTTGTTTTTAACTAAAAAACAATTGTATGAGACTGATGACCAGGGTATTGTTTCTGCAATACATGTTAACTAGGATGCAAAAAAAAAGATTAAGCAAGTAATGCATTTTGGTCTATATCTTTTTTATGGAAACAACAATATGCATAACTAATAGACAGTTTCCCTAGTATGTGTACCAAAATTAGTGCATATATTTTCTAATAACATTTTTCTTTCTTTGGCCAAAAACAGTATGAGAGGCTCCTGCTGTGTATATATTAAAAGAGGTGGAGAGAGTTACATACAGGGGGGTAGGGGGAGGGGGAGGGGAGAGAGGAACCCTCCAGACATTGTACAACAAGGGGAAATTCGAGGGAGAATCCTCAATTGACTAGGGTGCCTTTTAGGGTCCTCAAGCAGGCGGGATAGGGTTTCTAATTCTGTTTTGAAACTTTTGAGCCAGCAGGAAAAACTTGATGGATTTCCCTTAAAGATGAATGTATTTCATTGCTTCCATATTGTCCAGGCCCCTATAAGAAGTATCTCTATGAAGGAAGGTCCTCCAAAATCCTCACATGCTTTGCGGATCATGTTGCATAGAGGGATGGATAGGAGCAATATTCTTCAGTAACCACAACTATTCCTTATTGGCAGTATCCCCATCCCTTAATCATACAAAATAATGGTTTCAATCACCCTCCCAACAAGCATTGGGAGCATGACAAAAAATAATAGAACCTACAAAACTGTAAATTTTCAAGAGTTGAGTGCTTAGTATAGGTGTCCTGTTATCTGCACAAACACTACAATTTTTAAAGAGTAAGAACTTTCACCTGGTTAGCAGTTGTTTCAACTCTGAGCTTTTTTGCCTCTTTATCCAAAGCTAGCCACTGCAGAGGAAATATATATCTAAATGAACAAAACATTTCTTCAGACTGAAAGGATGACATGAACTGAATAAAACAATGCATAATGTACATACCACCCATCCAGATCCTTGTAAAGCAGCACCCTCTGCATTCACCTTCTTCACAAGTGCCTCAAATGAACCAAAATCCTCATCAATGGCCCAGCCAAGCTTCTCATGTGGAGGCTCACCACCACCCTCCTGTGAAACACCCAATATACTTGTGATGATTGAAGCCCCAATGTGAGAAAAAGGAAAAAAAGAAATCCAGCAAGCTGTATGGAGTAGACACTTACGCTGACAGGCTTGAGGTTCTTCCAGAAGATTGAATGATTGACATGACCTGCAGCATAGTTAATTCAAATGTATCACAGAAAATGTCCTCATCAAAATGAAAACAATAGTCTGAAAGCAGCACAATCATAATAAATTTATCCAGAAAGTTGTTTTGTAAATAAATTGGTTCCCTGTATTATGCATTCACGTGCACTTATTTTAACAGTAGAAGAGTCAAAACTGCAAAATCAATTCATTGCTAATACAAAGGTGCTGCTATACATGCAAATAAAAATCACCAAGCAATACTGGAATGTAGGGATGGCAATTTTACCCGCAGGTCTGGGTAGCCATGGGTACCCGACCTGACGGGCATGGATTTGGGTTTAAATTTGTGTCCACGGGTTCACGGGTTCGGATACCCATTTAATATCTAGTCAAGTTCAGGTTTAGTCTTAAACCCACGGGTACCCAATTAATATTTTTTTAAAAAAATGATCCAATGCTTCAATGCTCCAGCAGTTCAGCCCCAAAATTCCCTAGGCTCACAACCTCACCAATCACCCTACCATCGCTAACTATGCTTCTTTGTTATGCCTGTGCTAGCGCCAGGAGTCCTCTGTCGCGTCTACACTAAGCCACCGCATGTGTCCGCGACTTCCACGCTAGGCTACCGCCCACACCCGCCATTTCCATGCTAGGCCATCGCCCACGCCCACCGCTTTCACGTCAGCCACCAGGCCGCCGCCCGCACCGGCCATCACCCGCTGCTTCTGTGCTAGGCAGCCACCCACGCCCACCGCTTCCGCGCTAGCCGCCAAGCCCGCGCCCATGCCATCCATCACCTTCCGCTTCCACGCTACGCAGCCACCCGTGCCCACCGCTTCCGCGCCAGGCCTCCGTTCGCGCCCACCATGCCTACGCCAGCCATTGCCTATCATAGTGTCGCGCGCGTTGGCCCCCGAGCTCCGATCTACCACATTTGCTCGTCGGAGACCGCTTCAAGCTCCGATCTACTGAATCCGCTGCGCCGCCATCACCGTCCCCAAGCTTGCCATCGCTATGTTGTCATCTGTCGCCCATGTTTGTTGTCACTGCATTGAACCGCTTCCCATCGGGTTTCGGGTACCCAACGGGTTCGGGCATGTGTTTAGTTTCAAACCATTGGGTGGGTTTCGTGGGAACGAGTTTGACTAGGTTTCGCGGGTTTGCTTCACAGGTGGGTTTTCCTCAAACCCGCGGGTTTTAAACCCATTGCCATCCCTACTATAATGATAGATTCACCAAATCAAATACAGAAAACACTAATCTCAGTTTTCTAGCTCAAAAATATTTTTCTTCATAAGAAATGACAAACGTTTAATAGTGCAACTAGAGCATTACAAATTGCAGAAAAGAACATGTAAGCCAGACAACCAGTGACACTGAAAGTCTGAAACTTCCTATTTCAACATCTCAATATCAAGTACAACGCAGTATTTTAGTATAGAACTGTGATATGAGTAAAAAAGATAATACAAAAAAATATAAGACCTAGACTTGTACTTGAATGTCACAAGGATCCAGCATGGAGCCAGATTTACAAAATGAATTTGTCACACCTCATTTATCTTGCTTTGAGAAAGGCAAGTTGTTTATTTGTAAGAGTGTTAGCATTTATTTAACTCCGCCTATGTTATCTCAACATAGCAGGTTCCAAGCTCAGAAAAAGGAGGGTGGGTCCTTTTTCCCTAAAAGGTTGTGATAGGCTTGACGAGCCAATGGAAAAACCTAGCCACTCAAATGGAGATAAAACACAAGATTGGGTTTCAACTCTAGCCCACCCTAACTTGCTTGGGATTGAAAGGTTTGGAAGAAGAAGAAGAAGAGGCGGCATTTATTTGACAAGGGCAAACATGAAAGCAAAGATGAAAAAGTGACTAGATGTTCTAAAAGGACTTATATTTGGGGGATGTTGAGAAGTCCAAAAAGGACTTACATAAATAATTGAAAGTAGTAGTAATACAACAGGCCATATACAAATCAAGCTTAATATATCATTTGATTGCTGATCAAATTAGAGAAACATTGAATCCCAAAACTACAACAAGGGATCACCACCTGATCAATCACACAGAGGCCCTGTCAGAAACACAGGAAATTAGAGTAAACAGTTCAAATCCTGCAGGAATCAGGAATCCAGCATTCCAAATGGGACCTTAACAATTCACCTAGTAGGCTGGTACATAAAGTTCAACCACGGGAGTGGAATCTTGAATCATATCTAAAATTGCAAACAGGACCTCAAAGTTGCATGTTGAAGCTAAATAAAAACAATTAATGCACATCCCCAGACCCCAATAACCCAAAAATGAATGCTACTCATAGTAATAGTCCATCATACACAATAAACCTGTAGTACAGGGCAAGAAATCCGTAAAAGCACAACCAAAATTTACAAAATAAACGAAAAACAATTAGAAAATTCTGCAAATTTCGCACTCATAAAGACGCACCCCTGTTAAGTCGACTTCAGATAACAAGTCGACTTCAGATAACAAGAAACAGCTCTATATGCAGCGCAGTGAAAAATGCCTCCACGAGGTGCATCGAAATTGGTATGGGGCAAACCACTATTAGATAAACTAATCTTAAATTCGCAGTCATCAATAAAACATAAACCCCCTTAAAACCCTAGAAATGGAAGGATCCTAAAAACCCCCAACACAATCCTATTTTCCAATTGGGAGCACAACTCATGCCGCTCTTTCCCGTGCAGACCAGTCCAGATCAGCAGCAGTAGCGCACCAATCCCCGCAAAATTCATGAGATCCCCCGCCGCCCGTGTCGCCCATGAATCGAAAAGCCGCACGCGAGGAAGGGGGCAAGGACAGGTGGTACGGGTAAACAATAACGGGGCATGGCGCCATGACCCTCACCTCCGCCGTTGAACTTGATGACGCTCTGGAGCTGGACGACGGCGGAGGCGTCGCCCTTGGCAACGGCGGCGTCGAGCTGCTCGAGCGCCTTGTTGTAGTTGGCGACGTAGGCGGCGTGGTGCTTCTGGTGGTGCAGCTGCATGATCTCCCCGGAGATGGCCGGCTCCAGCGCGCCGTAGTCGTACGTGAGGTCTGGGAGCGCGAAGGTCGCCACGCCCCTCGCGGCGGAAAGAGGCCTGGCGCCGCCGAGGGCCGCGGCCACTAGGGCTTTCCTCGAGGCCAGCGTGCGGAGCGCCATGGCTTCTGCTACGAGCGCGAGCAGCGCGGAGCAGCGGCGATACATATCTGTGAAGATGAATCAGATGGCTGGTAGTGGTAGGTGAGAAGTGCGTCGCGATTCGTGCACGATAGATGACCGCGTGGATGGCACGCCCTACTTGTTTATTTGTTTATGCTAATCCTCTTGCTTCTAAATATAAGTTTTAATCTATTTTTTCCATTTCTAATGGGTGTTTGGTTTGAGGACTTATCACATTGAATGTTTTAGAGTCTATTTACAAAACTTATTCATAATCGGTGGATTATTTGCGAGATGAATTTAATAAACCTAATTACGCCATGATTTGACAATGTGATGCTACAGTAAATATTTGTTAATTATGGATTAATTAGGCTTAATAAATTCATCTCGCGAATTATCCTTCAATTCTACAGTTGTTTTTATAATCAATTTATTTCTAGTCCCTCAATTTGATGTCCAAACATCTGTCGTAACATGGACTAAATTTTAATCCACGAAACCAAAAAGCTCCTAGATATAAATCTTAGGGTGTGTTTGGTTGAGCTGTGGCCGTAAAAAAAAGCTGCTATGGGTGTGAGTTGTGGGTTGTGGGTTGTGGAAAAGCTGTTGTGGGAAGTTAGCTGTGAGAAAGCTGAAAGTCGTTTGGCTGAAATAGCTGTGAACAAACTGCTTTGAGTTGTGAGCTGTGTAAAAAAATCAATTTATGAAATTTTGTATGGTTGTATGAAATTTGAAATGTCAATTTATGAAATTTTGTATGGTTGTATGAAATTTGAAATGTCAATTTATGAAATTTTGTATGGTTGCATGAAATATGAAATGTCAATTTATGAAATTTTGTATGGTTGTATGAAATTTGAAATGTCAATTTATGAAATTTTGTATGATTGTATGACATTTGAAATGTCAATTTATAGAATTTTGTATGGTTGTATGAAATTTGAAATGTTAATTTATGAAATTTTGTATGGTTGCGAAGCCAAAAGCCGCAGAAAGCAAGGCTGGAGGAGCTTTCACATTTACACTGCACCAAAAGCTGCTTTTACTAAAAGCTGATGGTTAGAAATATGCCCTTTGATTTGGCTTTTGGCTTTTAGAAAGCAAAAGCTGCTTCCGGAAGCCAAACCAAAGGGACCCTTAAACTGTTCTTCCGAATCTAGACGCCTACGTGTGATTTATAAATAAATCTCGAAATGCCAGAATGATATTAGAAAACGGAGGCGGTCCAGTTTGTCATCGTTTAGACTTTAGAAAATATTATATAAGCAACACTCATGTTTAAAGTTTTTAAAACTCGAACTCTTTTGTTCAATAACATAAAAAGAAATATGAGATTTCATAATTTGTCATCGCTAAGAAGTAAGAAGTGTACGTATATTTGTGTACCGGATTATCATTTTATTTAAAAAAACAATGAGTAAGAACATGTTTGCTTCAGTTTTGATTATAACAATCCAGTTTATAGAAAAAAGTTAAATTTCATTGACTTATTAGATCATAAATTGCTTTATTTATTTCAGCTTACGAAAAAACTAGATTATTATAATTCAAATCTGAAACAAAAATAACCTAAATCATCATCGATCTTTGGGTCGCAAAATGTAAGCCGTCAAATCTCACATCTTTATCCAATTATCCTACTTTGAAACCAGCCAAGGTCCAGAAAAACTGCTGCATAAACGATGGGCGACCATGCCAACAATGTTGCTTTCGCCAGTACTGTTTCATCAGTTTTGCCACGAGCTCGCGTCACTCCCAGCGACGAGCTTGGAACGGCCGGTTGATCATATCTTTTATTTTCAGAGATGGACCGCTCTCGTAGTAGCAAGAGTCATGCTCTGTCGTCAGCACCATCTCAACTCAAGAAAAAGGTATACATATCCGTATGTATATCAAAAAAAACTTTAGTCACTTTCAAGATGTCTATTTTGATTATGACGATACTCTGATATATAAAACTATAGTTCTTGAGAGTAGGAAATTATCAAATATCTCATCTATATCCGGCATGAATGAATTGAAGGAATTTACCTTTATACTTGAGATTTGTGGATTATACTTTTTCGTTCCTGCGGGAAGTATCGTGTGAAACTATCTCCTAGGAAGATCCAGGAGCAGGTGGGGTTCTCAGCAGCTGTTGCAGTAGGCGGGCTGCAAGGCGCTGTGTAACACCTCCGGCGACACGGGACCCAATGACACGGCCTCCTGGTTCTTGCAGCATCTGAGCACCAAGATCACTTCACAGTGTCAGGCTAAATGGTTCTATGGATAGATGTTGGAGCACACACTAACAAAATGAAGCTCAAGTGTACCTGCACTACTGGTTGCAAGATGCTTGGATCAAAGCCATCTGAGGATCTCAAAAGCCGCCATATTCTGAAAACCCTGTCTCTCAGCTCAATCATTTGCTCCCTCTCGACCTTGCTTATCTTGAAGGGCCCGGCTGGATTGCCGCTGGATATTAGTGGCTTGAGGAATTCTGGAGCTGCGTTGTACGAATCAACCAGTGTTCCAAATGTGATGGCTTCTGTGACCCGAACTGCTTCTTTCACAACTAGAACTCGCAATTCCTCCCCGTCAGGACCAAGTAGAAGCTTCAGAACTGGTTGTAAAGCATCTTTCGCAGCAAACTCTCTATCTTGGATCCCTTGAACGAGAAGATTTTCAAGCCTATTCCATCTGTATAGAAGCAAAATTAGAGTCAGACAGCAGTAGATTACTCATTAGAAGATGCAGTTACTGGTAAGAGTAGTCAAAACTCATAACTCTCCATTAACTACTTCATGATCATATAAACTTGCCTGAATTTTCTATCCTTGAATAGCAGCTCAATTAAAGCATCTCTGAGATATGGATTGGAATCAGTGAGTAGCCTTTTAGCAAAGTAAGGGTATGAGGCAGCAAGCACCTTAAAATTGGGGTCAGCATAGAGTGCTAAACCTTCCAGTACAGTGAGTGATCGCAGTATCAACGCGTAGTATGGGGGAACTAGATTCGAACAAAGAGACAAGTTATGTTACTACATGAACAGAACTAGTATATAGCTGAACCAGAATCTGAACATCAGGAAAACATACCTTTGAATGGGTACTGGTAGAGAACAGCGCCTAAGCCATCAACTATAGTCTTGAAGTTTAGCTCACTTACTGTTGAGTTCAGAGCATCATCAAAGAAATTCTTAAGAGCAGGGACAATTGGGGAAACATCTACATCAGGTTCCAAAAAATCAAGTGCATAATAATCACGAGCCATTGCTTCATAGTCCCTATTGACCAAGTGAATAACATGGCCTATGATGGCTACTCTTGCAACCTCTGGGGTCTCACTCATCATACCAAAATCAATAAAGGCAAGCTTTCCTTCAGGTGTCGCCAACATATTACCAGGATGAGGGTCAGCATGAAAGTAACCATACTCCAAAAGTTGCCTTAAACTACACTGGATACCAATGTTCACCAAATCGAGAACCTTCAAACCTTGTTTTTCAATAGCTGCTTGCTGGTTTAATTTTACACCCTCAATCCAGTCCATTGTCAGAACCTTTGCACTTGTGTAGTCCCAAAATATATCAGGCACCAACACATCTTGCTTGTCAGTATATAACTTCTTAAACCTTCTTGCATTTTGGCCTTCCTGCAATCAAAGTTTCACAATCCTTAAATCATCAAGAACAAAGTTCTTATTTACTAAATTCTACTAATTAAGCAACTGAGTATGTATGCTAGTTCTGGGAAGCATTTACAAGAAGGGTTCACAATATTGGTCGAAGATCTATCTTTCTGTAATTTAAAATGTTTTGGTTTCATCCGAAATTTTGGAATTCAGCACGACATAGAATTTTCATACCAAAAGTGAAAACCCTGTTCACAAGTACAGTGTAACTTGAAAAAAGCAAACAAACATCCATCAAAAGGAAAAGCAGTGATGTATATTCTACTGCAGGTATGTCACCAGATTGTGTGCGAAAAGGTTCACAAGAAGAAAATTGTACCTGGACATAATTAAGCTCTTGGTAAACTCTTCGAGCAAATTCATCCATGAGAGCAACAACATCACTAGATATAAAGTCGACATATTTATTTATTAGAAAGCCAAGGCCCCTCAGTAGATAAAAATCAAGCCCTATAATATCCTCAATACCAGGCCTTTGCACCTTGACAGCTACCAGCTTCCCAGAGTATTTTAACCGTGCCTTATAAACTTGACCTAAACTTGCAGCAGCAATTGGAGAAGGTGATATTGATGAGTACATTGAATCAAGAGGAAAGCCAAGCTCCCTCTCAATACATGCAAATGCCTCCTCATCTGGAAACGTGGGAAGTGAATCCTGCAAGGCAACCACGTATAAATCAATTGGTGATATCAAAAAATGTAAGGAATCTGGAATCACCTTAGCTATCAGGAAACATCCTGAAATGGCATATTGTCTTAGAGTGGCATCATCAGAGTGACAAATTATCAATTTTTTCATGGCACATTGGCCTAATGTCGGCATAGTACCATCCTACTCCGTTTGAATCAGGCAAGCAAGCACGGGTACCTGCAGCTCGGAGAGCTCCTCGAGGTACTCGGGCGGGCAGAGATCGGGCCGCGTGGACAGGCCCTGCCCAATCTTGACGAACGTCGGGCCGAGCCTGGTCAGTATGGTCCGCAGCTCTATTGCCCTCGCGCGCCTCATCACCGACGACGCCCCGCTCTGTTCGTCCAGCAGCAGCTTCAGCCCAAACGCCCCCAACCTGGACAGCACCTCCGCGGCTCGCAGCGCCACCTGGTGAAGCAGCAGCCGCAGCAATCCACACAGCAAAGGTCAAAATTCTCGAAATTAGAGCGCCCAGAGTTGACCAAGCATAGCGAGCTTAAGCATCGAGATTGCCTTGATGGTTCGGGAGCCATAGCGGGAGGCGAGGAGTTCGGGGCTGAAGACGGTGGCGGCCGCGGCCCGAGCCATGGCGCGGGACTCGGCCTGCAGGTCCTCGGCGCGGTCGCGTGCCAGTGACACCACGGCGGTAGGCGCGGCGGGCGAGGAGGCGCGGGGGGAGAGCTGTATGGAGAGGTCCGGGGATGGGGGAGCCGCGGTGGAGGCCGCTCGGAGTAGGGAACGGCCGCGGGGGCCGGGGCGGTGTCGGCGCCGGCAAACCGCGCGGCGCTGAGGGGAAGGGATGGAGATGGAGACCATTGCGGCCGGGGAGGTGGTGGCCGCCATGAGCGGCGGTAAGGGAGGAGCACGCGCGGCGCGTGGTGGTGCTCCGGGCGTGGTGCGGTAGGGTCGACCGGTCGATGGCCGGCGCACCGGCGATTGGGATGGCGAAAAGAAACGGCTGAGGTCGGATGTGGATGTCTGAAATTAGGGTCGGTTGGGTTTTTTTGTTCGGTGATTCTGGCTATCTTCGAGTACTTTTGGGAGCTGTCCTCAAGTCTGGTTCTGTGTGTGGTTTGCGATGTGCTTGTGGCTGTTCTGGTGGTAGAGTTCCTGGGAATCTTTGTTGATTGTATGGTTGCTAATCGTGTTTGGATTGAGTAAGGTTGGGGGTTGAGTGTTGTGTTTCGGATGTTAAACAGTTATCGTGTGGTTTCGCTGCTTTCTAATAAAGCAGGACATATTCCCTGGTTGGATGTGTCTATTCTCAAAAAAAAAAAGTACGATTTTTTAATAGGCTTTTAAAATACAGGCTACCGTTCATACGATATACTTAAATATTTAACCAGACCGGACCGATTACAATGAACAGTATGTTTTTTCTTTTTTAGAAATAATTCAGCCGATCATTCAGCCCAATAGTGAATAGCGCAGTTTTGTGTTTTCAGAAAATAATAAACTTTAAAAATTCATATAAAATTGGTTATAGCTCTCATTAGCTCCATTCAAATTTTTATAAATTCATAAAATTACGAAATTTAACTTAGGATGAAATAAAAATATTTTTTCTAAAACTTTTTGCATACTTTTATTTATGAAATGTTATTTATATTGTAGTTGTCGTTCGTCGGCGTGCTACGAGCGCGCGCGGGCGGGCACTCTGGAGCCTGATGGCCGCGGAGGCCTCACGCCTCCACGCTGCTGGAGCTGTCGTAGAAGGTGTCGGAGAGCATCAAACAAGCGGAGGAGACATGTGTGGGGGACCCGATGAACGACGATGTGCGCGGCGGCGTGGGACGAGGTGGAGGAGCTCAGCGCCGCTGCCAGCCACGTGCGCGATCGCAAGAAGGATAGCGACCCGCTCGAGGAGTACTACAAGAACAACCCCGAGACCGACGAGTGCCGCACCTACGAGGACTGATATGCTCGTACGTGTGGCCTCATCATCCCTATTTTTACCATTTGCTGCTATATGAGCAGCTTAGCTTTTATCTAGAGCGCCATGATGTACTGCTGTGTGTTGTGTACACAATACACTCGCCTCTTGGCCTTTTGTAAGTTTGGTTGTTTATCCTAGTTTGCAATAACCGAGGTTGGTTTGTAAATTAGTTCATCTGGTCACAAATATTTTGATCAACATCCGGTCAATCTTTTAGAATTTTGATCTTTGATAACTATGTGTCGTTTATGTTTCGGTTGTTACATATTTTATATCAAACAACAACACATAGTAAGATATGTTACGCGTGAATGTTTTGTCCGTTGTTATTCATGTACCTCCGTGCATCATAATCCATTGTCCAATGGCTGATTGGGCCACGACACAATGGAAGAGAGAAATGGAGTGAGGATATTGGACTTCTAAAAGAAGAATAAAAACAAAGAATGTGAGTTCATGTTTATTTTTCTATAGAATGGAAGCATAGGGATAATTGAATTTTGCAATTATATTCCTTTGTTCATTGGTGTCTTTATAAAAAAAATTAGAATTATTTCAATCGTCTATAAATTCTATAAAGTTTCTTCAATCCAAAGAAGTCATTGGTCGTTTGTACGTCTGAAACTGGCCACATGGTTTCTTAAGTTGAGGCATAGTAAATTATAGCCACGAATCAAACAAACCCTAAATGTTTGAGTCCATTTAGATGTAGGAAAGATTAGTTGGGATTGTTTTGTTAGATGCGTCAACTGGTTTCTTGTTTGTTTGCTTCCTTATAACTTGGATTCTAGTGAAACATGTTTATTCAACTCAATTGAAATAAACATCATACCTGATATTGAAATAAACATCATACCTGATATTTATTCAACTCAACGGTAGACCATCACAAACATGTTTACTTAATTACAGAATAGTGTATACAAAGATGTATGAGGCATACATCGCGACAAGCAATCATTACAAAGAAGAGCGGAAGCAAACATACACATTGCACAAACACCATCCTCTAAATCTACTTGGGAACTAGTCCTGAAATCCTACTTCTCATGATACTCTTCTTCTTCAACTTCATCATTTGATGACCGAGTTCTCTGCATCAGAATCTTCACAAACTGGAGGTGATTAGAAGGGGTGAATACAAAAAGTACTCAACAAGTCCCAGAATATTTTATAGATGCAATCGGGTTCAAGGAAAGGCTTATGGTTCATAAGAAAGAAGTGCATAAAAATTCTAAGTGTATTTTTGGTTTTAAGATAATTACCTTGTCTACAACCATTAATTATCATATTCAATGAAAAACCTCCTCGTTCTTTTGAACCTATCTCATTTTTCCAATTACTATCTCATCATGACCTTTATCATTCTAGGTTCTAATCATCCTCTTTCCACTACACAATTCACACATCCTCGGCTATTCAAGTTAACACTTTCTTTTCCACTACACAATTCACACATCCTCGGCTATTTAAGTTAATACTTTCTACTCCATTCCTCTAAACCAATTTATAAAAATTCGCACATTTATACGCAAATGGAAAACAATCAATGCACATGTCCATGACCGTAGACACAACTGTTCGAACAGATTTAACTTCAGCTGAAAGTCTACACTTTACTCTCACGACACAAACCACTCCTACTACCCTAGCCGTAGAGGAGGGTTCATGACAAGGTCTTTCACAAGCGAGTCTAGGATATCGTACCACCAGTAAGATGGGTTCGCAACCAAGGATCATGGGCATTCGCCCCCTGTGTCCTTAGGAATCCCACGAGTGCTCCACCGTAACCGCACTTCTTCCACAAATATGCCCCTTGGGCTAAGATTTTCCCCATGAGCCACTCCGGTGATTCCACACCTCCCGGCAACCACATGCTATCCTAAACTTACTAGCTACTAAACCAGGGGGGCAGAGCCATGATACCCGTGAGGTTGCACGAGGGTGGTGCAAGATGTAGTTTCCCTAAGGAATCCGTGTTTAATCTCCATATGGAATCGGGCCTCCAATGCAACGAATCCATACAATGATATCTATATCACTACCCCATCTTTCTCTATTTGTATCCCAAAACCTAGTCCTTGCTATCCTTTAAATATTTTCCTAAACTCCCAATACATTCCACACACAAGCATTTATCAATTCATAGATTAGTAATGTAAAGAGTTGATTCATCATACAAATTTATTATCAAAACAAGTTTGATTTCATACAACCCATCACAATTTTAGGATAAAGTTGCATAAATCATCAAGGCTTCAAGGCATACAAGTACAATTTCACAAGGAAGGCTAGTGCATCGAGTTTTAGGTTTTATTTGACTTAATCGCTTAGGCGACGTCATAATTCAACAGTGCATGTGTGCTTGTCCTAATCGAACACACACACACACATATATATATATATACACGGGAGTGCTATTCTACACCACGTGTGTAGAATAGCTATTCTATACCGACTACTTTCAGTAGTAGATTTTATCAGTAGAATAACAATTGAGTACTACTTTTTTCTCAGTAGTAGATTTCTTGGTAGAATAGTTATTATATACCCGTGGTGTAGGATATCATTTGTATATATATATATATATATACGACAATTTTAGCAAATCATGAGATCAGTATGATTAAGGTAGGGGGACTTGTCTTAGTTCATAAAGTACTTCAGATCAAACCGAGATTTTCAAGCGTGTCGTCTTCCCTTGTCTTCCAAGGCGATGACTTCACGAAAAACAATACAATAAACAAAATATATAATAAATATCCTAATATTATTTCTAGTGGTGCCAAAATAAATCCGGGAATTCTATAAAAATTTATAATCTTGAACGGAGTCCGATCGGAGTAAAAATGATTTTTCTAGAATTGTTTGAAGTCTCAGATTTTCTGGAATTAAAAGAACAGTACTGTGCTGCACTGTTCACCCGGTCTGTATTGGGCTGAAATCGTGGGCTCGCACATGGATCTAATGGGCTGAAATGTGCCGACGAGTGGGGCCTGCTGTCAGAGACAGAAAACAGAGGAACGAGGAGATGGCTGGAGGTTGAAGAAGCAGTGAACAGCTGAAAACTTTTCTAGCTTGGATCTTCTCCGATTTAACCCCGATGAACATGAAATTTTAGTTAATGGTGGATTATAGTAATATGAATATATCTCGGATTTTCAAATGGAGCCACGGTTTCATCACAATGAACAAGGGGGAAGACCGATAGGGGATCGGCTCACATGACTATGTCGAAGCATTACATTTGTACTTGTATAACTAATATGATTACCTTAAATAAGAATAGAACTCCATCGTATTTCTTGCTTTTTATAAAATATATTTCTTCGGGCATTTCTTTATGCAAAATCATCAAGGACGGTATTGAGATCAATAGTGTCCAAGATATTCTTCTCGATGATGCACATAGTAAAGTCATTTAACTTTTCTTGTGACATAGTTGATCTCAAATAGTTTTTCAACAATTTCAATTTTGAGAAACTTTTTCGCTAGAAGCTACAGTCATCCCGTACAGTTAAGAGAATTCGATAGCCAACTAAAACATTTGGATAACAATCTGCATCTATAACAAACTTGAGAATCTCAGGCGCTGACATCAAAAAATCTAGCAAAGTTACTTGCAACACATTTAATTCTGAAAAAAATCATTGATCTCAACATCGGATGAGTTATCATGAGAAAATTTATCCACAAAAATCGTATAACCGTGTATACTATATACATGGGCTTGTACCCCTTCTCAGCATGGGCCCTTAGCCATCGCACAATGTGCCCCCCTAGGGCCAGGCCTGCAAAGTAGCAAGGCATGCGTGTTAGAGCAGCAATTCCCATGAGCAATTTGAATTGTGAGTTGGAAAGGAATTGAATCAAGGAATGCGAATTTTGGGGTATAAGGAGATTCATCTAATTTTTTATATTTTTAGACATGGATCAGTAAACTTTCGGTCTGATTCCTTGTGTTGCAATTGCAGAAATGAAATTGCAGATCAAAGTTAGAGTTCCGAAAGAGAAACGAGTTGAATTAGGAATTGAGATGAATGATATTTTGGATTATAGATAATGATTATTCTTCAAATGAAATAGTTAGGAGCCAAGGTTTGAATCAAAGAATTAAATTAATTAGAAGGAAGAAGATTGTTTCGAGGTTCGGAAAGGAGTTGTCGAACGGTGAATGATAGTTTTCAGTTTGTGAATAGAAAATTTAAGAATAGAAGTAGTGAATGTTTTCTTGAGTTATCTCAAAATTCGATTTGGATATTGATTTAAGATTTAATCATTGAATGGTTTTCAGAAACAATATCTTCAGACTAAAGACAGTTTATTTCGAGATGAAATACTTGGAATCAATAATTGCATCGGAGAATTGGATTGGAGGAAATTTTAATATTTCATAATAGAATGATTAGATAGTGATTGTAAGATCTGACGAGCAGTTTGATAGAACTCTCCAGGATAAATCGAAGGTGGACGAATGATATTTTTGGTTTAGAATTCGATTGAGGTTTCTTCTGCGATTTATTTTGGCACCAACAACCATAAATCAACAATAAACCAAAACTTGAAAATTAGCTTTTTATTAAAATTAAAAGTTTTAAAACAGCCTGAAGATCAGGATGTTATAAGTGTCCACCAAACCATCTGTGTGTTAAATCACAACCCTTTATTCGCATCTAATAAATCATAGCCATCAGATCTTTATTTTTCTTGGTCGGCCCAGCCCATTATGGCATCCCCTCTCTCTATCGTTGGACCCCTCCTTTTTTGTATGGAAATTGATCTTTTGTTCTATATGACAATTATTAATATAAGAAATTTGATCTATTTTATAAGGAAATCATCAATATATGGAAATCTGATTAGTTTTATATAGAAATAATAAATAAATGGAAGATGTCTTAATGATGCAATATTATTTTTGGAATCGAAATCCCCTTCCATACCCGCCCTTTTCTAATCTGGCACCTTTCTCTAAAATCAGGAGTCCATGACTGTATTCCACCATCAATTTTAGTGCTAGTCTCGTGAACCAGAGCCTGCATCGTGCATTTTTGTTCCATCGTCACCCGCCCTCATCACCTGTTGAATCCATCGTCCCCTCCCCGTCTCCGTCCGTCATTCCGATCGGATCCTAACCACCGGATCATCATCACCGTCAGTCAACTCTGTTTCATAATTGCATTGTTTCATAATTGTTTTTTAATTTTTAATATTATGTAGCATGGGTATGATACTAATTATAATAAATATAGAAAATAATAGGGGTGCCACCAAGTGGCAACAAGAACAACACTAGCAAACACCAAGAAAACTACAACTCGGGCAAGGTGGGAGGCCTAAAGCGACCTTCTGACCTATCCCTCGAGAGATCTAGGTCACTGCTGTCAGTTACATCAGAAACGGGTGCAAGGCATTGATATTTTAAGGGCTTGTTCGGAGATCTCAAATCCTTGACCCATCCACATGGATTGAGCCGAGATTAAGTGAGCAATTTAATTTATGTTTGCCATGTCTGAGCCTACTTTAACAAGAATTTCTGATTTGATGTTGATGCTTCACTCTAAAATCCCCTCTTTTGTAACTATTGTTGTATAATCAACAATCACGTTCTTATGGTTTGTCTTTTTGACATGGTTTTTTCATGTTAAACATATGAGCCATGCTCTCGGATAATTGAAATTAATTTCCATATGTTTTATAGCAATTTGTAGTACATCTACTGACCTAGAGAACAATCAACAAAACCAACATTTCTACATGGCACTTTAAAACTACATATATTTTCAGAATATAAGTTTATAACCATTAATTGAGCTACAATAGTTAATTCAATTAAGAGGAGTAGTTGACACCCAACATTTCACTTGTGCAAATAATGAATTGAAGATGGATGAATTAACACTTATGATGCTAATGCAAATGCATTACAAATAGAGATTAGACATGTGCGAAATGTAGAAATGGAACCCATCCACATGGATTGAGCTTAAGTTCGCCAAACAAGGCCAAAGTATGCAATGCTACAACTAATGTAGATTGAGATTAAACCTGCAAAAATAGTGAACTGCAATAATATCGATTGGAACAACTATGGCTAAAACAAACTGGTTTATGTCAACAAATTAAAAATCAAAAGAACAAAAAACAGCAAACTACACACAGGTGATTCACACGACATTGAAGACACTTCTTTAGACTTAGAAAAGTAAGAACTGGAATCACCTTTTGGAATCACTCATGACCGGGATGCCTTACCATCGACCCATCATGAAGCGTGTTGGTGTTCCTCTAACATCTCAAATACAAAAAATAAAATGTTTGGGATGTCTATGCCTTTATCTTTAAGAAATAGGTAGAAACAACTAAACAGTAAACATGCCTTTATATAGCATTTGAAACTGAATCTGCGTGATTAAAAATAGAAATGTATGATCACAAAGCATACATTTGGCGTTCAAGAGGGGTAGTTGAATTTATATCATTACATTTGCGTTTCATGTTTGGAACCGTTTCCTTATCTAAATATTATCACCACTTAATCAGAGGCACACACCACCCTCTTGTGAATCGCCCAATAATATTCCCATTACTTGCGATGATTGAAGCGATCCCGCGGCAGCACGGCAGCGGCGGCGCAGGAGCAACAAGAGAAGAAGGTCACCGAGAGAGCCACATCTCCGGCCACTGACGCGAGGGAGCTCATCGCCGGAGCCCAGGAGAAGGACAAACTCCAGCGTGAGCTCAACAGGAAGAGGGCGCGCGTAGAGTTGGAGGAGATAGAGAGGACGTCGCGGTCGACGAGCAACACCATTGATCCCACGGACATGAAGCTGCTCGGGATCTCCGCGGTGGAGTACAACGTCAGCTCGGAGAAATCCCGCAACACCGTGCGCCGCCGCGGCAGCAATGGCAGCATGCATGCTCCAGCAGCTCGGCTTCTTCCTGAAACCAGACTGCTGATTGTTACACTTACTAGCCTACTCTAGAACTTTGTTAACTACAAGTTTCTACTCTTAAGTAAGCTCTAGGATCTTGTAGTTTGTAAGAAATTTTTTGATTAGAACAATCAAAAGCTTCTACTTAGGCTAGTTGCTGCCTATATTATTGTGTAAGTGCTACTCAAGAAAAAGTGTGAATGAGATTACATCCTTTGTTTTGTCCCATGCAAAAACTCCATTTCAATATCTAGTAGTTGTGCTTGCTATGTTCTTGCTTCTACAGATGAACTTTATTTGGTTCAGTATAATTTGGACTGTTTTAACGGTGTCGTTGTTGGTGAGATTTCAGCAATAGATGGAGGACTTACGATCAGAAAACCAAGCAAGTAACCAACAGCAACAGCCATTCTGAAGATGAGTACAAAACCAATGAGAAAAGAATGTTTCTGTTTGGTGAAGAACATGTATGTAATTACTGCACACCATATGTGTCGAAAGAAAGGCTGGCATCAAATTGTGTGGAGATATAATTTTGTTGAGAGGATTGGCTCAAATTGTGAGATTTAACATTTTTTAATAGATTAAAGATTAAAGATAAAGATGAATCAGACGATAGACGAGCAAAAATGAATGACTCAAATTTACCGGCTACGTATATCTTGTTAACTCGTCAATTATATAGTACGATAGATTTATGAAAACCACATTTTTAAATACAAGTTACGGATACATATTTTATGGATTTTGTGTCAATTATAATTAAAGGTAATTTTACATATCATACTCTCTCTCTATATATACACCCATAGTTGATATTGATTCATTAGTTTTGTAAGCTCCCGATAGTTTATATCTAAATTTTTACGCGTTTTTTTTTCAAAACGTTTATCGAGTGTTTTTGACTTGTTACTCGGCAAAGATTGATATACGCTGAATATAAAATTTTTGTTGAGTGTATTTAGGGTGCGTTTGACATGGCTCCAGCTCCAGCTTCTTTATCATGTAAAGCTGAAGCTAAGCCAAACACTTTTCATGAGAAGTGGATCTCGCTAAGAGCGCTCCAGAAAAATAAACTAGAGCGGTGGAGTATACTAGTCTAGCCAGCTTCAAGTGCTCCACTCACTACACCAATCCAGGAAACTTTCGTCGGCCAAAGCCGACGGAAGTTAGCCTTTTTTCGACGGAAGAAGCTAACTTCCGTCGGCAAAAGGCTAATTTCCGTCGGCATTTGGCCGACGGAAGCGTGTAGACGGAAGTTAGCTAACTTCCGTCGGCCAAACCTAGCCGACGGAAGTTAACAGGAAATCGGTAACTTCCGTCGGCCAAATCCTAGCCGACGAAAATTAACTAAAAAAATCCAAAAAAGAAAATTTGCTAACAAACTGAATAATGAAGCGTTTATATTCATACATAATTCATACATAACAAACTGGTCATATGGAGTATGATGACATAATTCATGGTCCAAAAAATAGGATGCACACCATATGGTCCAAAAATAAAGGAGTGCACTGTAGTATGATGACAAATGGAGGTGGAGAATGAACAATAAAATGAGGCCAAGTAATGGCTACATTAGTGCACTGGCGTTAATGTGAAAATGTGTACTGGGCACAGCTTGTGCCTTTAGTAATCAAAAGTTCAAAACAGATGCCGTAGGCACTAAATCCAACTTCACATCAATGATATGCAGGTGATGACTTAAGCTTAACTGCTAATTCAACATCTTCTAGAGGCACTAGGCAAACAGAGATGATAGTATTTGAACATGATAACGGTAATGCTATTTGGTGGCATAGATTCCACTATTCCTGGTTCAGTAAAAGATGTTGGACACCTATTGGAATCTCCTGGACCTTTAATCATACTTTCTATGATAACATGATGAGTTAAAAAGGGAACTTCAGACTTCAGAGGACCTTTCTTCATGGAAACTTTCAAACTGGAGCCTGGACCATTTGGAAGCAAAGAAACATCAAAATCTTTTAAAACAAGGAATCAAACCTGGCTTCATGGGTTAAAAAATGTAGCCAGGCAAGAAACAAGCCTTCACTAATAGGCTTTTGCAAATATCTAGCCTCTGAAATGCTCATAAATAGCAACATCCAAGTTGCCCGCTGTGTAAAAAATGGGATTTCACATATATGTAGTATGGCAAAATCTCACACTATACCATGAGACAAATAACTTGAGAATCAGAAACAACACATAATATGTAACTTAACCTCAACATGGATCCACCTTTTGTACTCGTTAGGACATGTTCTTAACAACTAAACAATATAAACAATTACAACACGACTAAAAGTGCTAGCTCTTGCATGTTCCCACTGAACTGAACTACAAATAAACCACTGAATATGCTACTAGATGATACCTAAAGGGAACAAGGTCAATACAATATCACTTCTTAACCATCTTTCACTAACTTCATCTACTTTCTAGATCCTTTTTGGGATATTTCACTGTCGTCTCGGTTTTAGGCTTTTTGCCGTGTACAGTGTATATGAACTAAGTTTTGCAGGTGCAGGATAAAATGGTCAGCATCTAATACTCAAGAAACACAAAAGGTAACAAAAGGAAAATTTAGTCCATATGATCTTCAATCATATATTCATATCCTGTCAGATATAACTGCATATAACTGCTGCTCATGAGCCGAGATCAATGCTCCATCTCTACAGATCAAGAGCTCCAACAATGTGAATTACTGAATTTAGCACATCACTTAAAAAGTCTAATACTATGCACTTACACATACAAACTCTGGCTAAAATATCACATGATCACAGTAACAAATTTGACAGATTCATTAACGGGTCAAGAAATCGATCTTGAGTTGGGGCGTACCGTCGGATCCGCTGTTGGCGGTGTAAACTAGGAAGTCGGCGGGGTCGGCGCCGAGCAAAGGAATGCGGCCCTCGCGGGAGGCCGTGGAGGCGGCAGAGGCGGCGGGAGGTCGGGGAGGCGGGCGGAGGCGGCGGGAGGCCAAGGAGGCGGGTGGAGGCGACGGAGGCGGCGGGAGGCCGGGGAGGCGGGTGGAGGCGGCGGGAGGCGGGCGGAGGCGGCGGGAGGTCGGGGGGGGCGGGCAGAGGCGGCGGGAGGCCATGGAGGCGGCAGATGTGGCGGGAGGCAGGCGGAGGCGGCGGAGGCCGTGGAGGCGGCGGAGGTGGCGGAGGTGGGCGGAGGCGGCGGGAGGCCGGGGAGGTGGGCGGAGGCGGCGGGCGTAGTCGCGCGGAGGCGGCGGCGGGGAAGAAGAGAGAAGGGGAAAACCTAGGGTTAAAACAAGGCACGGGCTGAGAAAAAGAGGCGCGGCCTGGGAAAAAAAAGCGTGTGGCTGGAAACTTAACTTCCGTCGGCCACATCTAAAGCCGACGAAAGTTAATTTTAACTTCTGTCAGCTTTTATGCTGGCCGACGAAAGTTAAGGGATTTATATCGGGCGGGGAAAAATGCCTCTATCTTTCGTTGGCCACTGTGAAAAGCCGACGGAAGATAAAATAGCCGACGAAAACTTTCTATTTTCTTGTAGTGACTCTAATTTCAGTATAGATTTCAGGATCCAGTGCTCTACCAAACAAACCCTTAGAGTACAATCAGCAAAGATTATTTTGTCAAGTGACTGATGAAATGCACTCGTCCAACTATCCAGTACCCGACGAACGCGTGTTTTTGTAGCGAATAGACACCAATAGTTAAAAAATGTTAAATTAATCAGATTCCTTATCCGAGAGACAGGGGCGGGCCCACTTGTATTCAAGGGTGTGCAATTGAATACCCATTATTTTTGCAACAAAAATTATATATATATATAATATACTATGTATATACATGAAAAAATAAAATCATTACCAAACAAGATGTGGAGGTGGCACAATTGGTTAGCACATAGTTACTTAGCAATTGAGTTATCATGAGGTCTAGAGTTCAAGTCTCTCTCACACCATGTTTTTTATTTGCAATGAAACAAAAAAATAAGTAATTATATTTTCTTACTCTTACCACTAATTTAATAATTTTATTTTAAAAATAAGTTCATGGTAGAGAAAAAAAAGCATTGTCTAACATATTTGATTTCTATCTTACCTTTAATTTAATAATTTTATTTTAAAAGTAAGTTCATCGTAGTGCGGAGGGAGTATTTTATAATGTATTAAATTTCTCCTTAACTTGGTTTCACAGGAGAACAATTTTTAAACCTTTTTATTTAATATATTTTTGCACCATTTATTATAGTATCATATAAGTTGAAAACTATATATAATAATACAATTAATATTTTTATTTTAAAAGTAAGGTCGTTGTACGGTGGAGGAAGTATTGTCTAATATATTTGATTTCTCCTTAATTTTTGGTATCACAAGCAACTGATTTTTTGAACCTTTTTATTTAATATAATGTTACATCATTTATTATAATATCATGTAAGTTAAAACTATATATAATAATATAATTAATGTTATATTTCGTTGTACATGTGGTTATATTGTTGCTTTTATCTTTCGTTACGCACAAAAAAATTGTTATTTGGAATTTTGAATACCCATAGTCCAAATCATGCGCCCGCCTCTGCCGAGAGACCCGCTTGGGCGTACCTACGTGGTCGATCCGTCCAAGGATTGGTCGCTCTTGTACCGCGTTAAGTTACTGATGCTACACCACCATGCATGCAGAAGCAGAATGCCGTGCTGCGTCGTCGCCCGTGTGGAAAAAGCCGGCCGCGTGTGCGTGGAAACGGAATCCTGCGCGCGATCGATATCAGTCGAGAAAAAGAGGAGCACGTGCGACATCGATATCAGCTGTTCAATCAAATCAGTTCATTAGTTCTGCAATCGATCTGCACCGATATGATGCCGGTGCCATTTCGATGCATGGCCGGCTGCCCGGCTGCGGCAGCTGGCCGTGCATGTCGCTCGCTGCGGCGGCCGGAGTTTTTCCACACGGCGCCGTGCGTTGTGTCATCTAGCTCTCCATCCCTAGCTCGATCATATCCAAACCAATGCAAGCGAATGGTCGATCGATCGCGTGTTCTTGAGTATTCTCTACTGGACCATATCTTCTTTGTTGATCGCAACATCACGCGTACGTTGACATGGAAATGGATATATGCTTTGTTTTTTTAAAACGATTCCTTTAAGTCTTGCTGTTTTTATCCGTGGCTCTGATTTTTTTTGTCTGTCAGTGACTTCAGTTTATAAAAGAAATGTACATAAACTTAGCTTGTACGGTCTGAAAAGGTGTAAGTTTGGGGTGTTTGGATACAGGTACTAAATTTTAGCCCATGTCATATCAGATGTTTCGACATTAATTTGAAGGACTAAACGTGAACTAATTATAAAAATAATTGCAGAATCGGAGACTAAATCACGAGACGATTTTTAAGCTTAATTAATCCATAATTAGCAAATGTTTACTGTAGCATCACATTGTCAAATCATGGTGTAATTAGACTCATTAGATTCGTCTCGTGAATAATCATCTGATTATGAATGGGTTTTGTAAATAGTCTACTCTCTCATCTCCATGGAGAGAATAATTATGCTCCTTAAGCTGTCACTTATGAGACTGAATCATAGCTCACACTGCACACAGTGTGGTATATGAACTTGTTGTTGAATAAATGGGCTTGGCCCAAATTTATTTGAAGAATAATCCTGGAAAAATCTCAAAGGCCCACCATGTAAAGGGAGCATGTGAACCTTTAGTCCCACCTTGCTAGTTCTAGGAGAGGAAGACCAACTTATAAGGGATGGTGCTCTCCTTGCAACTAGACCCATGTGGGTGAGAGGAGACTAGAGAAACACACGCGCGCGCTCGCTCGCCTCGCCTCGCCGGGCCGGGCTCGGGCACGGGCCGGGGGGCGCGGGCGCACGACATGCGCGTGAATGGTCCGCCGAAATCGGCTCCGATTGCTTGCGCAGACGCGGCTCCCTTTTGCCATTCCGTTTTTGCTGTTGATGGAATTTGGAACGGTTCATCTTCACAACAGTATTTAGAACGGTTCATCTTCACAGCAGTTTCCAGTGGAGAGTGAAGAGACGTCCTGATCACACGTCTATATCTTCTCCACCAGGCGACGGATCAAAGTGTGCGGAAAAAAAAAGAAGAACCTTGCCATTCTCTCTGTGTTGTGTTGCCATTTGTAGTCTACTCCATTCCGCTCATCGGCGTGCACCGTTGAGCGGAAGAGCAGGTCTCCGGAACCCATCGCCTTCGAGAGAGATCCTGCACCGGGAGAGGGCGAATAAGGTTTTTGGGAAGCGCTCCGCGCGACTGCTCGCTTTCGTCCACCACGGCTCGTCTTCCTCTCCGCTCGAGTGCTGCTCGTCGTCGCCGTCGTCCGGTACCGCGCGTCGTCGTCGTGGTACCCGTCCGATCTGTGAACATCCGGTACGTACCTGTTACTCACCTGTACCACCTGATACTCACATGTATCAACCCGATACACACCTGTATCATCTGTTACACAGATTGGTTTTACCATGTTCAGTACATTAATTTTGTTCATGTGTTTAGTGTACTGGTCTACCCTGATTATGCGTTTTCATCTGTTTCACGTCATGATTTATTTGTGGAATAAGTTAAACCTAATAGTGCTGTTATTTCCAACACTTGTAGCGTAGCTAGTCAGGTGAGCTCACTTGCTCCCAAAACAGATCCATCCTGCTGATGTTTTTTGTGCTCTGTGTGCAGTGCTGCCCCATCATAGCAAGAAAAATTGTTGGAAATTTTCTCCTGAAATCAAGAATGTGCCATATAAACTTGGACTTGGGACTTGACTTGAGCAGAGTTTTGGCCAGGAAAACTGTATACGTTTGCAGAAGTAGCAGAGCAGGAGTACAATTGCACTGAAGCTCTGATTTGTTTGCATGTGTTAGCTACATGAGGAACACAGGAAAAAAATGTACAAGCTTGTTAAGCTACACAGGCACTGATCGATTGCAGTTGCAGGTTCGAAAGATCCATCGTGTCTTTCGGGGATCGATCAGTAGCCAAACAGCAGGTCGTTGATGAGATCGTCGTAGACGCCTTCGTCGTAACTGAAGAACTCCGTGGCGCCGCCGTCGCCGCTGAAGGTGTAGTGGAGGGAGGAAGTGACGTCGCCTTGCAGGTCTGGCCCGGCCGCCGCGCCGCCGCCGCCGCAGCAGCGCGCCGCTGAGCTCCTGGGGGTGAGGCTGCTGAGCACCTCCTCCTGGTCGACGCCGCCGACCTCCACCTTGAGCGGCTGCGCCGGCGCCGGCGCCGTGGTGGTCGTGCTGGCTGTCGCCGCGTCGGCCGGCGCGAAGCTGATGAGGCGGGAGGACCCCGCGCGGAGGCCGTCCACGTCGGCCGCCGCCTGGTGGATGACGTGCGGCGCGACGGCGACGGCGGCCGGGTGCCGGCAGGTGTGCTCGCCGATGTAGGTGACCCTGTAGCAGGTCGGGTCGTCGTCGCACCGCTGAACCTGCCGCACCGCCGCGCACAGCTGGTCGTACTTGTGCGTGCACCGGAAGTAGGCTCTGCTCAAAAAAACCCCAACCCATCGTCAGCGACTCGTCGAACTAATTACAATTTGCATTTGGTTTTTTGGAGCAGATATGCTCATATGCTTCTTTGAACGCATGAATTCCAAACAAATTCTACCAAAATCAATCAAATTTACTTACTTTGGATTCTTGCAGTTCTGAATCTCCTTCTGCCCGTACTTACGCCACGCCTGCCCGTCGTCCAAATTCTCGAGGATCTTCGTCTCACCGGACGATTGCAGCGTCCTGCAACACCAAGGAATGAACAAATCTTAGCACATTGATTAATCCGATAAGTAAACGGACAGCAGGGGAGATGACTCCTTGACTCGTGCCCTCACCTCCTCCGGCAGTTGGGCCGCCGGTCTGCCGCCCCGCCACTGGCGGACTTCCTCTTTCCGCCGGCACTGCCACCGCAGGTGACGTCGCTGTGCACCTCCGACCCCTCGCCGCCGCCGGTGACGGCGGAGACTTTGTTGAGGGCACGCATCGCCCGGGAGAAGGAGTTGAGGATCTGGTCGACGATGAGACCCGCCTCGGGCGACTCCCGGAGGAGCTCCTGCAGCTGCTCCGCGAACCCACGCGCCCTCTCCATGTTCTCCATCACCTGCACGTGAAGCGGAGGCGGCGGCGCCATGGACGACGACGACATCCTAGCTTGCAGCTGGCTGCTCCTGCTCACACACCCACCACACACACTCTCTCCTTCGCAGCTGGACGCTCGCGAGGTATTTTATGGCTGATCCGCCGCCACGAGCGGATTGATGCATCGCCATTTTTGTAGCCGGAGCCCGGAGGCGCGAGCCCCGACATGCGTAGCTCATGGCGGAGTCGCGTGGACCGTGTCACTGACAGGTGCGTCCCACGCGGGGACGCTCGGTGCGGGGCGCAGGGGAACTTCATGGACCCCGTCCATGGAATCCCGGCCCGTGTAAACGCACGCGGGGGCATGCTCCGTGACCCGGGTCTCGGTGGACGCCGGCTCACGGCAGAAGCCACACGACGCGACACAGACATGTGGGCCATCCAAGATATATATCTCTCGGTTCCCGGTAGACGAAGTCCACGGACAAACGAGGCCTAAATTTACTACTCCTGGTTCCTTCTCCGGGTGGGCATGTGGAGTGGAGGTGGGGAAGCATCGCCGAAGGAGATGGGGGACGAGCGACGAGCTGACGTGACGTCACTCTGCTGACGTCATCCCAGTGATGACAGTTTGGGCAGCGGCCGTGTGTGTCCGCGTCATTTGCGGAAATTTTGATATGTTCATTCAAATCTATATTTAAAGCATTTATCTATATGATTATTTAAATTTAAATTTAATTATTTTTTGTGAAAATGAAGTTCTAAGAGTTTCCTTAAATGAGACTTTTTTCTAATTCATTCCTAAAATCACCATTCATCTCTCTCAAATATAGGATTAGTTTGACAAATCGCTATTTCAATTTGTTCATATTTTTTCTTATATGTGCATTGATTTTCCCCGTATGTGTTGTTATAAGTTGGATGATGCATATATTTGAATGCATTATAGTTTTACACAAAATTATTATATATTATAGACCATATTTGTAGAATTTAAAAATAGGGATCGAGATTATAGAAAAATTGTTGTAGATTGATTATTTTTTAGGAAGCGATAGAGTTTAGGATTGTCTCTATATATGATTTAGGGAATAAAATTTAGGAGTTCTCTTACATATTCTTTTACTCCCCTTCCTTCGTCCAAAAATATAATTATTTATAATATTTAAAATATTATAATTTATACCATTTATTTTCCAACATCTATCTATTTTACTTTTATTTGAAGTATTGTAATAATAATTGTTTGGAGTTGATTGAGAGGTAGCTTGGAAATTTTTTATATCTTAATAATCATGCTAAAATTTAGAAATGACTATAATTTGGAGACGAGGGAGTACAATATAGGGTGTGAAATATTGTATTGCTAAAGTATTTGTATTAATTTTATATTTTGACCATATACATACACTTCTACTCCCTCCGTTTCGTAATACGGTAGAATGAATCTGGATAGTTATAGAATAAAGGGAGGGAGTACCATTTAACCGTAGCCTAGTTAAAAAAATAATTTATATCAGTTTAATATTTTTCGCTAGAACAACGAGAAGAGCGCTGACCAATTTTATTAATAAGACAAAAGAGTTACAATGAATTGACAACGGGGTACCAAGAGAGATCACGGACCTATTGCAAGCAGTGTTCTAAAAGTTGGTTCTAGGCGTCGCCTAGGTGCCCATTAGGTGTTGGGCGCCGACCGCCTGCCACCACAATTTGCCTCTAGGCGACGAGATAGGCAGCCCAAGCGCCTAGGCAGTCAACCGCGGCGTTGGGCGGTTAATCGTGACACCTAGGTGGCACGACGCAGCGGTGACGAGGCTATTTGGTGGCCAGAAATGTGGCCCGTCGGTGTGGGGGATGTAGTAGGCGGCTACATCTGGTAACGGGTGACACACGCATCATCAAATCCAGCGATAGGAGGCACGCGCGTGTCTAGCCATCACCGTTATCGTCGGAGGGGAACATCTGGGAACACGTGGCAAACAGGTCGGGATAGACATGTCGGGAGGAGAAGAGGGGAACATCGAAGGGGAGGAGAAAGGTGCAAAGAAAATAGGGAAAGGCCTAGGAGAGGAGAGTTGAAGGCCTGAAACACGTCGGTACTAGTGAAAAAAAAGAAAGAACGGAGTCTAGGACTGCGGAATAAAACAGATGTAAATCAGGATCTAAGAGGTGTCTCTAAACATTAGCCACCGGATCACATCTGACTAGCGTCTACGTGAACACTAATTACAAGGATCTCTATACAACAAAATACACTCATCAAAACACAGACCTCAATAATCACATGCCTCTATACCAGTTTAATATAACAAAGCTTGACAAATTAACATCTCTTTCAGGCTGCAGGAGAGAGAGCGAGACAAAGGAAAGCACGCAGGAAGGCACGAGGGGGTGACAACTCTGCCTCCTTCCGTGTGTGTCTATATATATATAGAGAGAGAGATATGTGGCCCACATACACCAATAATCATCGGCGTCTACTACTAAAATTCTCTCTTGTTCTTCGCAAGTGTGTGTAGTACCACGTCGATATTGGCCGAATAATAAATCAGTTTAATTAATCTCTGAACGATTATATATATACTAATTTGCCCTACATCTAGCTAACTACCTATGGATTCCTAAAATATAGCAACATTTAGACTTTATAAGTGTATTAAGGCAATGTAAAAGTATCATACTACCCCCGTTAACTTTTAAATGATATTGTTGATTTATGTCTCAACATTTAATCATTTGTCCTTTAAAAAAATCATTTATTTTATCATAATTTGTTTTACTATTGAAGATACTTTAAGTATAACTTATATTTTTTTTATATTTGCATAAATTTTTTGAATAAGACAAATAGTCAAATATTGTGGGCCCAAAGTAATTAGTTTGAGCAATTAATGAGCAATAAAGTTTAATGGTAGTGTATACATTTTAGAAATAAAAACGATATTTCGCATATATTAAGTTACTGTATTTCAGATAAATTTTAAAGTCTAAAATACACTGTATTTTGATATGCATGGGCGTAGTTAATTCCGGTCCTCTTGTATCTTACTTTCTCTCATGTTATAAATATCTGACGTTTTAACCAAAATTATTCAATTAAAGTTTTAAAACTTTAATCGTTAATAACTTTTAAAATAATCAGTTTAAAGATAGAAAAATTATATATATGTCTTGAAATATACTTTGACAATCTATTGTTCTAAACCTATACAAACTTATATAGAATCACAGTTAAAGTTATGTATTAATTACAGACGGTACAAACAATCAAACATCTCCTAAAATTGATGGAAGTGTATTTTTTTATGGGCACCAAGCAAACAATGCATTTAATACGGACTAGTGCCATTCACTCATGTATTAAATTAGACAGGAAGGGCTCAATTTGCAGTTATGGTACTTGCACCAATAATTAAGGTAGGTTTTGATTTTGAAAGTGATTCGCGGCTATAGATCTGGAATCTAAATTAAAGGGTTTTTAATGACAACTGATTCCAAAAAATCTGCAAATTTCCACAGTATGATTTAGAATCTATGTATAGCCCCGATTCGTGCCAATTCGTGCCCCTTGCCCCCTAGACCCTCTTCCCCGCGACCCCCTCCTCCCGCCAGCAGCCTCCCCCGCGACCCTCTCCCAAACAACCCCCTCCTCCTACCGGTCGCCTCCCCCGCGACCTCTATCCCCTGACCCCCTCTCCCCCACTCACAGAACCCTAGTCGGCCACCTCCCCCGTGACGCTCTCCTCGGTGACCCCCTCCTCACGCCAGCCCTCTCCCCCGTGACCCTCTCCCCGACGACC
The DNA here is from genome assembly GCA_019279435.1 of Zizania palustris. Lineage (NCBI taxonomy): Eukaryota > Viridiplantae > Streptophyta > Magnoliopsida > Poales > Poaceae > Zizania > Zizania palustris. The sequence continues at coordinate 4,218,526 of JAAALK010000284.1, forward strand.
CTCCTCTACTCCACCTCGGAACACTCCCATCGTCTTGGGTTCCTCCCGCCAGCTAGGAGTCCCTGCTCCCGCCAGCTAGGGTCCTACTATATTTTTGTATTTCATGAATATTTTTGTTCATCATTTATATTGACACTAGAAATTTTTCAGTGTGATTGTTATATCTTTTGTAAACATTGATGAACATGATAAATTCAATTTCAAAATGGTCATCTACATGTTAATGTGATTAATCAACATATAAATAGTATTGCAAGCTCTTAGGGGCATAACTGACATTCATTACATAATCCATGGTTGAAAGTTGTTTCAACTAACCAGCTTTCAACTTTTCGATAGCTATCAGCTCACATCATCTTTCTCACAACCAGCAGCAGATATCAGATATTCAGGAATCCACAGCTGAACCAAACATACCCTTAGTACCACTGCACAAGCAAAATATTAAAATGGATTAATTAACTGCTTTCAACACTACATAAAGAAAAATTTATGCATTTCACGTTCTTTTGTGGAGTGTATTATATCGGACACTCAACAAATAAATAATTACACTAGGCGAAAAAGAGAGTTTGCGGAGTGTTTAATGAGAATACACCTGCAACTCTATGACACTCGGCAAAAAAAATGAAAAAATAGGTACTAACGGACGTCGGGACGATGCGTTTAGGTTGCAAAAAAAATTACAAACTGGTTTTAGATTGAAAATTTTCTATACTCAAAATACAACATATCATATTCCATGTAAAAATTTTACATTTTTAGGTCAGTTTGCTATTTTTAATTTATTAAGTATATTTCCATGATTTAAATTGAAATAGCTAAAATTTGAACTACAATTGCCTGAAATAACAAACCAAAAATTATAGAAAAACCACATTCATGTTTTTAAGTTATTATCCACTGAATTAAAAGATTTTTTTGAAAAATCTAAGTTGTGACCATCGATCAACAACATGGAGCTTAATGGTTTTTTAATTCTAAAAAAATCAAATGAAGTCTGAAAAACACGATATCTAGACATGTTATGGTGTTATGGTATAATACATAAATACCGTGATAAAAAATAAAAATATTTTGAGAAAGTTGTCGCGTAGGATGTAAAAAAATTGGAGATTCTCCATGCAGGAATTAGAGTCTAGAGAAAGAATGGGTTAGATTTGAAAGCAAATCAATGGTTAAATCTTTATTTGAACAAGAAAATTTTTCTACAATCAAATAAAACATGGAGCTTAATGATTTTTAATTCTAAAAAAACAAATGAAGTACGAAAAAACATGAGATCTAGACCTGTTATGGTGTTATGATATAATTTATAGATACCATGGTGTTATGATATAATACATAGATACTAGGATGTTAATAATTTGGAGATTCTCCAACGAGAAATTAGGATCTATAGAAAATTTAACTTTTTCTACAATCAAAATGAAACTTGGAGCTTAATATTTGTTAATTCGAAAAAACAAATGAATTCTTAAAAATATGAGACATAATATGGTGTTTTTATAAGTTTGACGGGTGCTTATAGCACTCAACCGACTTTTTTAGTCAACTTGCAAACAACACTATAACAGATTTTTTGAAATAACATTTTTTAAAAAAATCAAATATGTATGTCAAGTTTAAAAAATTACAAAACTAACATGCGGTCGGCATTTGAAGTGTCGACTGGAGTCCAATCAGCACTTCAAATGCCGATGGGTGCCGACTACACCATGTCAGCACCAATCGGCACTTGAAGTGCCGGCTGGTGCTGACGTGGCAGAACCTGAGTCTGCCACGTGGTGTTGTCTTATTAACGTCTTTGAGGCACGTGGTGGTTCATCATCCCGATGACATGGCCAATGCCATGGCTGGGGGGTCGAGTCGTGCGCTCGATTTGGGCCCTCACTTTTCTAGGGGCTCACCCGGCTACCACATACACAGGAGTGCGCATAGGTACCACAGGCCGTGGGTCATAGCCATGAGGCAGGCAAAACCGCAAGCAAATCCAACCTCTCACGCCCATAGAAATTAAAAATTCGCCAAAAAAAACTTAAAACGCATTCAGAATTCCCGAAAATTTCTTAATTCTAGTTAGTTGATATATAATAGTAAAAAATAGTTCTTTGATATTATGACTCCTATTTATAATCCTGTTCTAGGCCTCACAAAACTCAGGAACATCCCTGGGCAAGCTAAGACACCTCTTCAGATCCGTTAACATGTTGCATTGCTTAAAAACAAATGGTGCTGCCTTAAGTTGATATATATATATATATATATATATATATATATATATATATACTCAATCTGATTTTTATTCTATAAAATGTCTACGTGGTAATAAATAATAATAATATATACATGCGCGCGCGCGTAGGACGATACAGCATCCATGGATCTCTAGCTGTCACGTCGATCATGAGAGGAGAATATGTCATCCATGGTGCTGCCGCCGCTGCTGCCGGAGTTGAACATTACGTCGGCGAGGTCCAGCACCGGGTAATCCGTGTCCGTAGCCGCGGCGGCGGTGTTGTTGCTGCAGGTGCTCGCCTCGCCGGCGAGCCCTACGCCAAGATTGGTCGGGGACGACGACATCCAGCTGTAGTTGAGGATGCCGAGCCGGTGCGGCGGCGGCGGATCGACGACGACTGGCGCCACGACGAGGTCCGGGCGGCCGCCGAGGACGGCGGCGGCAGACGTCGTCGCGGCGGTCGGGGAGCTTGTGAACGAAGCCGCAGCAGCGGCGGCGCCGGTGGTGGTGGGGAGCGTGAGCAGCGGCGTGGTGGAGGTGAGGCAGCTGTGGCCGCCGCAGTAGGTGACCTCGTAGGTGAAGGGGTCCTCGTCCCGCCGCTGCACCTTCTTCTTCGCCTCGCACCCGTAGTAGTTCTTGTGGGTGCACCTGTAGTAACTCCTGTAATTTTCATCACCATTTCAGATATATTTTGATGCAATGCACTTACTATTCATCAAGCTGTAAAACACGATCGATGCGCACCTAAAGAATCCAGATATATATCGATACAAATATTAGCTATGAATTAATCCTTGGAAATTTCATTTGAAAGCATATGTGAACATTAAAACATATATATAGATATATACCTGGGGTATCTGGAGCCGAGGATGTCCTTCTGGCCGTACTTGCGCCAAGTGTAGCCGTCGTCCGGCGGCAGCTCCGTGTTGCCCGTCGGCTGCGCCACCACCGTCACCATCACGTTCTTCTCCCCGCTCTCCCTCCTGCGGCATGCTCCAATTGTTTAGCTTAAGCCAACTGATTAGCCATGCATGCATTGCATCCTAGCTACTACTGTCCGTCTCTCTCACTAATCAATCACTCTTAGCTATTCAACTAATGACTTGGCAAGCAGTTGAGATCAGAGCTTGCAGCTTGCCGTCGCCATCACCATCGCCGAGAAGAACAAATTAAAACTCTGATAAGAGACGAAAGTTCAGTGGGCTTTCGGACTCATGAGCCATGCATATTGGGAGGGTCTCCGGGTTTGAACTATTGAACTCCAAAAGGCTCGACCAACTACAGCGTACGCCACTCCCACGGCCGGGGCCGACGGCGCAGGTATGAGTGTGTGACAGTACTGTGACGTAAGTATAGTACCTCCTCCTGCCCTGCCGCGGAAGGACCGGCGACGGCGGCGACGACCGGGACGAGGACGAGGACGGCGCCAGACGCCTCACGGGGCCGCCTGATGACGTGCCGGCGCCGGCGCCGTACGCGTCGGACGGCGCCGTGCCGAGCCATTGGTGCGGGTGCGGGCCGCGTCCGAGCTGATGGTGGTGGTGGTGGTTCGGCGGAGGAGGAGGACCAGCGGTGCCGAGGAATAATAACGGGCTTCTGGCGTCCTCCGGCGCCGGAAAGCTCATGCGGAGGAGGTCCAGCGGCGCCGGCGGCGGGCGTTGTGGGTGGACATAGCCCCCCGCGCCGGCCTCGCCACTGCCCAACGGAGGCTGCCCCGTCGCCGCGTTCTCCAGCACGCGGGCCGCCGCACCGTACGCGTGCGCAATGGCGTGGCAGCGTGCCGCGAGGTACTCCGGGTCGTTCGTCGCCGGAAGCTCCGCCATGAGCTCCCCGGCGAGCCGGAACCCCTCACCAATCCGCGACAGCACCTCATCCATCACCCCCGTCTCTCCGCCGCCGATGATCCTCCCCCTGCTCCGATGATCTCGATAATAACCAAGAGTCCAAGACCAGAAGCAGCACGCAACGCCAAGAACGGAGGAGCTAGCAGGTGTGGTGCAAGGACGTGCATGAACACCTGCAGTGGTCGATCGACCTCTTCTTCTACCTATGTCGTCCAAGGTTCCAAGCTAGGTTAATGCAAGTAACGATCAAAGGTTGTGTGTTCGGAGAAACGCATGGCGATCGATGCAACAAACGTGTATATCCTATATAGGAAGCAGCGTGGCACGTCGTCCTGGCTGCAGGTGATCGATCGACCAGACCGAAGACTGCGTAAACAGGAAGAAAGAACGGGTCATTGGGGATTATATTACTTGTTTAACTCATTAATTAACGACAAATTAATGAATTAAATTGTAGATCATTGGGGATGCTAGATTGCTAGCTAGCTACCTGGAGTCACTTTCTCACTACTCTACTCGACTCGATCTCATCTTTGGTTGGGTCTTTGGGAAGACCATGAAAATTGACAACGGCATTCATCATATGCATGGAAGGATCGATCGATATCTCAATTCAACATCTTTGGTTTTGCCGAAGACTTGGTGCGTGCATTTAATAATAAAAACAGTCTCCGCCACATTTAATAATAAAAACAGGTTACTTAAGATAACACACCTCACACACCATCCAAATAAGATGGTCTACGATTACTTTCATCGTGATATTATTGTCGTTTATATATAAATCCGATGATATTAGACTTGATATATCAATGATAATGTCACGATACAGTTAACTACTGAGAGATCTGTTTCTGAACACTATGGTTTTTGCATCCAATTCAGCTAATAGTTTTTGCATCACAACACTTAACCACTTTTACTTGTTGGCTGCTAAAATAAAGCCACAGATGCAAACTCCACCAAAGTTGCACCATGAGCTTGATTGAACAATTAAACTCCTTGATATAGGCTGAAGGTTGAATCAATTTGTTTTCTTCTTGGATTGGATCGGCAAATGGTATTAGAGTAGAGTTTTATTGGTCAGCAATCTCTAGCTAGAGAGCACTAGATTTTTTTTAAAAAAAATTCAAATCCGTATGCCCGTTTAAAAAATTTGCAAAAGTGAAGTGCCGATTGGATGTCACGTCAGCTCCAGTCGGTACTTCAAGTGCCGATTGGTGTCGATTGGTGCCACATCATTTCCAGTCGGCACTTCAAGTGCTGCCGACTGGAGCTGACGTGGCAGAATCTGATAGAGGGGCAACATCCAGTCGGTACTTGAAGTGCCGATTGGACCAGTTGACACTTCAAGTGCCGACCGCATGATACTTTTGTAAATTTTTCAAACGTACATACGGATTTGATTTTTTTTTTTAAAAAAAATACTATTATTTTAAAAAAATCGTGAGCCCTACCCATGAACTAACACCCTCTCCAAATCTGTGACTAGGCCACTAACAGTAGAAGCCCCAGATTACTCATGCCAACTCCAGTCGTGATGCATGTACACTAGTTCATCGCCCAAAAAAAAAGTAATAGTATGGGTCTCCTGCCCTGACAGATAATATTTCGGCTAAGCCATAGTCCTTCTCGTACGGCAATCCATCGTCTAGAATTGACTAATAAGTTGCATTGCATGTGGTTTAATTAGCTAGCTTCCATGCCTTGACTATATATTAACTTCTTTGTATATATGACCAGATCATCATCGCATTCGCCACACAAGATAGGAGTCAAAATTAATTAGGTATTTTTTCTTAGCCGTAGTTTTGTAAAATAGAATTTCTAGAAGCTGATTAATAATACACGTGATGCATGTGGGATTTGCAATATCTCTTTCTCCGGATGGGCAGTAGTTGTTGTTTCACTTCCAAGACTTTGGTTCATCTAATATATGTTATACCAAAACTGATATTCTTTTAATCCAAAAATTTCCTATGTAATCTCCTATATATGAAAGGGATGTGAGTTAGCTGACATCAAATCTCGTTAGAACTCCAATGTTAAGCCTAAATGTTAGTTGATTTTAGAACTTTCGGAAATTTTTGGAAGTTCTAGATCTGCCATAACTTGAACAAATAAAGGCTTGTCAACTAGAGATCTTAGCCTCAAAAGAAAGTCATTTTGATCACAATTATTTTGCCAAGTCTTATCAAATTGTTTTCAGTTTCATTCATCGGCAGCAGGATCAAACACGCAGCCATCTCCACACACTGGGCATAGCGGTAATGCTAACTTGTGAGACGTGGTGTGAGTTGCCGTTGTGAACTTGTTAATTAACTTGAACTTGTCACCATGAACGTGAACTTGAACTTGTGGTGTCAATTTGAACTTGAATTTGTGACGTGAATGTGAATTGTGATGTGATCGTGAATTTTGTGATGTGAATGTGATTTTTGTGATGTGAATGTGATTTTTGTGATGTGAATGTGATTTTTGTGATGTGAGTGATTTTGTGATTCATATAGTGATTGAATGTGAATATTTATGATTGAATGTGAATTTTGGAATAAATTTTGTGACTAAATGTGAATTTGTGATGAATTTTGTGATTGAATGTGATTTTTGGATGAAATATGCATTAAATAAATGAAAAAAAATAAGAAAAATTGCCGAGTGCTACACTCGGCAAAGCCACCTACATAGCACAGAAACATGTCACGTGGCACGTTTCTGTGCATTCTGGGGAGGCTTTGCCGAGTGCCTCCACGTGGCACTCGGCAAAGCCCCTGCCACGCGTGCCACGGCCACCTTCGCCGAGTGCCACGTGGGCACTCGGCAAACCCCCTTCGCCGAGTGCCACGTGGGGCACTCGGCGAACGCCGTTAACGGCCACCCCGACCGTCAACAGACCACGTTTGCCTAGTGCTACACGTGGCACTCGGCGAAGTCTATATTACACTAGACAAAGACTTCGCCGAGTGCCCGATAAAAAGCACTCGTCGAACACCCTCGTCGCCGATAAGGCGTGTACCGAGTGGGGTTCGCCGAGTGTGACACTCGGCGAAGCCTTTGCCGAGTGCAAAAGAGGCTTCGCCGAGTGCCCTAGGCACTCGGCAAACTAGGTTGTTCCCGTTGTGATGTATCCCTTCCCTCTTGATAGTATGTCATTATATATTTAAATTTTAAATTAAATGAATTTAAGTCTAGCCATAGCCATTATTGTTATGGAATGAAAGATAATTTGGGATACTTTAATCAAAACATGTTCTCTTTTGCAATATAGATCTACTCACATTATTGCTAGTTAAACTCATCAATACTCCAAAAACATTTTAGAGCCTGAATGCACTTTCACACCCTCTCGTACGTAGGAGATGTCTTTTTTGTTTTGATGAAACACCCTATAATTATCTGTCCGCGTTACCAAAAACGTCACGTTTGCTAAATGCCAAAAAGTTTGCCGAGTGCATTCCGTCAGGCACTCAGCAAAATAAACTTTACTGAGTGTATGCTGAAATGCACTCGGCAAACATTTAACACTCGTGAAATGTAGTGTTTGCCGAGTGCCGCGTCAAAGACACTCGGCTAAGAATGTGGTCTTGCTACGATGATTGTATCATACAGGTAAGATCATATGTTGCATCTGATCATATGAGATGATCTTTTTGAAGCACACACAACATTAAATGCAAACTGACCAAGTGTGCTAGCTTCATGCTGCCAAGTCATGCATATATGTCTGGTGCTCATGACTCGGCAATGCTCAATTATGATGCGTTTTGAGAAAAAGAGAGAATGGGAACTCCACTGACTCACTGATGAGCGTCGACTGATAGCGAGCTGAGATAGAGGAAATCGATCTGGAAGTGATGAAACCTTCGTACGTGTGGAGAGAACGATCGATCGATCATACATATCGATGCATATGGATCGAGTAGTTGCCGGCAAACGGGGGGCGTAGATCGAGAAGCCAACCAGAAAACCGAGACCGACGACGACGACCGCTTCAAATTAAAGGAGACGACTCAGCTCGATCGATCGCTACTCCGGCCGGCCGTCTGGATGGAGGAGATCGATAAATTGGTTGTTGCTGTTTGCAGCGGCGTTAAGTTCATCGATGATCATCTCGATCGGTCAGCTCGGCGAGGGTCAGTGGCAACTCACAAACCGCCAGATCGAGCACGCACGTCGCCGTCGCGACGACCGACGACTACTATACACTGGCAATTCAATTCTGCAGCTAGCTAGCCTCCTGCACAACTAACGCAACACACAAAACTCGATCGATCGCATGCATGCATGCATGCATGCCCTGTTGCTGTAGCTGTACGCATGTAGCTTGAATTATCGCATGTGGATGCGTCTAGCTTGCGACGGAGTCCGTCCGTCTGCTTGCCCGCGACTTGGGAGAAAATTAAAGAACCAATAAAACACGAGGTTTTGCATTAATATTATAATAAACTAACCCGACTACACGGCGGCTGGGCTATCTAGCTCAGCTCGATATATCCGCGTCGAAGTCGTCGTATTACTTTTCAATGGCATGCATGCCGCGCGCATGCAGTTCGTCTCTCTGGTCTCGTAGTCCAGTCGTCCTCGACTATGCTGTGGTATTATATATTGTATTTATTAATCTGTCATTAACTGCTATAGCTAGCTAACTACTAGCTGCGGCTAATCAATGGCCGGCCGGCAACTCGTGGAAAATTAGGGATAGATGTTTACAGGTACGGTGGTGGATGTGGTCTGATCTCGATCTCGGTCTACTTGACTGGTTCTTGCATGCGTTTTTGGCATCATCACTGAACATTATTCGCTAGCTTCGACGACGCACGTACCATGTTGTGCAGGCAGTAAAGAGTTAATCACCAGCAAAAATATATCGCGTACACTACTTAGAGCTAATCTAAATTATTTTGAACCAGTCATTAAGAATAATTTTACAAACTTTGATAGCATGCATGCATGAAGCTAGCCCACTCCTCTTTAATTATTCATGTGCAAACACTTTGATTTCGGAGTTTTCAGAAGCAAACCAAAAGACAATGCAAGGAAGAGATCGATCGAGCCCAGTGTGGAATGTGGACAGCCACTACAAGTTAGGCTAGGCTAATACCGACGGAAGAAGCTAACTTCCGTCGGCAAAACCTTAACTTTCGTCGGCATTTAGCCGACGGAAGCGCTTCGACGGAAGTTAGCTAACTTCTGTCGGCCATCGATAAAAATTAGTTAATTTTCGTCGGCTAAACCTGGCCGACATAAGTTACCAAGAAATCGGTAACTTCCGTCGGCCAAACATTAGCCGACGAAAGTTACTAGCCAATAACTTCCGTCGGCTAATGTTTGGCCGACGGAAGTTCACTTTTTCATATTCCAGGCCAATAACTTCTGTCGGCCAATGTTTGAAAGCTAAAGAAGCAGGACCCTTGCAAGGGCCAGTACCAAACCTATTCCCAGGAGGTTTATCCCAGTACACGAATGACACAATTCTATTTATGGATTTCTATGAACGAAACATCATGAATATGAAATTCCTGCTCTACTACTTCAAAGCCATGTAAGGCATGAGAGTGAACTATCAAAAGAGTAAAGTTGATCTCTGGGGTTGGCTTGTCCTCAGATGAAGGTGGCTGATAAGCCAAATTATAATCGAGGTGATTTTCCCATCACATATCTTGGACTCCCAATGTCTGTTTCTAAACCAACATCCTAGGATTAAAAAAAATAGCAGTTAAGGTTGAGAAACACCTACCTATATGGAAATGTGGCCATTTGTCTTATGGTGAGCGGATGATTGTGATCAACTCTTGCCTGAGCAGTATTTTGATGTACACAATGGGTGCTTTTCTGATTCCAGAGTCAATTCATCTAGAGATTGATCGAATTAAGGGTAATTTTTTCTAAAACAGGCTGGAACAGAAGAAGAAATACCACATAATAAGGTGGAGCGTTCTATGTGCCCCAAAAGAGTTTGATGGGTTGAACTTCATTGATACTAGAGCTATGAACATAAGCCTCCTTGTAAAATGGATTTTTAAGCTAGCATTCAGTCAAAAGAATGCTTGTTTGTCTCTTTTGAGGAACAAGTATTGCCATTAGAAGTTTTTTTTCCAAACTTCAGTTTTAGGGGGATCTTTCTTCTAGAAAGCTCTTCACAAAATTAAGGGTTGGATTCAACAAAGCCGTGGGTACAAAATCATAAATGGTAAAAGAGTTTTTTTCCGGAAAGATGCGTGGGTTGATGAGGTACCTTTTAATGTCTCTTTTTACAAATTATATGAGATCTTCCTATAACCTTCTCCAAAAGATGCTGAGCTTTATGTCCAGTGTGCTTCGAACATACAGTAGTTTAGAAGGTCGTTGGTACCTGAGGAGATCGATCAATGGAATTTTTCCAACCTACAGATGATTCTAGACAACATAAATCTAGAATCTGAGGATGATTGTAGCAACACTGATGCCAGAAGCTGGTATCATACACAACAAGAGGAGGCATCTATCCATCACCAAGCTAACTTTTCACTTGAAGGCACAGAGACAGCCTTCCATCGACGCCTGAAAGGTCGATAGGGGTCTCCTGTCGACGTTTGAAAGAGCGATAGCGGTGCACGACACCTGTCGACGTTTCAAAGTACGACTAGAACCGCAATTTTAGATAAAAAACGAAATATTTGCTTTAGGCCCAACACGCCACCTGCTACGATCCACGAAAGCCCAGAAGGAAGGAAGCCCGGCCCGCTGGACCCTGGCAAGTGTACGATTTGGGCTGATGGGCCTGACCTGGATCGAGTCGGGTAAATCTCTCTCTTTTCAGATGAGCAGCGGCTACAGATATCTGGTTTTTGCTCTGAATATCTGATCTTGCAAATATGAATTGTTAGACTGTATCAAACAATAAGCCGTAAAATTGGGTACCCATACGAGTGGTATGGATCGTAGTAAAAGAAATAGGTTTTGTATCTAAAAGTGTCTGTCTTCAACAGAGAAGGCAAAATGTGAATGGACGTGGGATTCGCTGGACGTGAAGAGAAGCAAGGAGACCCTATTTTTGATTCCACCCGGTCTCTCACTCAAAATATACTGTCTTTAACTACTCTGTTGGACACATGATTTTGTAAGTAAAAATTATATGAAACATCCATTTTTAGATTTGGGTGTTGTAACGAGTTATGTCGCTGGAGACAATCTTATCTGTATATGATTTGCTTCCATATTCATTGTCATGTATCATGTATGTATTATTCTCTGCTTTGTAATTCTTTATAAATCAAAATCTCGTGATACTTCAAATGGATCTTGTGGTATTATTATCTATTCCTGTATTTTAAATCCATGCCTTAAACTTCATCTGAATATTGCTTTGCTCGAGTCAGCCGTGTATTATGTCTTCCTTTGAATACTTATCTTGTTGAGCACCTTCGTAATCAGTTTTGATTTAATCTCTCGTCCAAGCACGTTCAGCTAGAGTTTTGATACGAAGTGTTCATGTCCATTTCACACAACTTGTGCATTTTAAAGCCATATCTGTCTAGTTGCACTTGTGAATTGTGATGCAAAGCTCAGTTAATTTGTAGGGTTTGTAATCGTTGAAACTTGATCGAGCTGACTTTCGGCTAGCTGCCATGCATGTGCTACCAGTGAAGTCAGCTGTAAGTGGCACCTACGATATAATATATCATTTGTAAGTGGCAAATCTATTAATTAATCAGACAAAACAAAAAAATAGTCAACTGTATCGAGCTGCAAGGACACATGCAGGGGCCAATTAAGTCAATTCATGGCTAGCTGGATCAAGGAAAAAAGTCTTCACTGTGTCTTGTTATATATAACATAGAGAGCTTATGTTTTAGCGCATGTATAATACTACGGAGATATATTAAGGGTTTGTTTGGATGTTTGAATAAGGATTTAAATAGTATAGCGGATTTGGTCCGTATGTATGGATTCAAAATACGGTTTCGACCTGTCTCGATGGATACTCTAGAACGGTGGGATTCAACTACCGTAGCACGGGACTCACTTATCAGTCGTACTAAAATCAACTTACGTCCACACATACAATATGAGATTAATTCATTCATCATACCAAAAAAAATCATAGAACTTGTATCTGCTCATACGATTTCAAATACAACCAATTAAACACTCTTATTTTTTAAAATACGAGTCTATTCATTAAGCTTCCCCTTATCCATGATATACGATCTTATCTCTTAGAAGCAACCGTGTCCACTCGATGTTATTACGTAGTTACGTCGTGTAAGATCGAGTTGCGCGGTCCAATTGGATTGAATATTATTATCACTGTCTTTTCTCGATCAGACAATTCTGCTCAACACAAGCATCTCGAATTCTTTATGCGTCATATACATTTCACTTTACCTATCGATTTTTTAAAAATAATAATATTTTTTAAAAAATCAAATCTGTTTGCTGATTTCAAAAATTTGCAAAACTAATAGGCGGTCGGCACTTGAAGTGCCGACTGAATGCCACGTCAGCTCCAGTCGGCACTTCAAGTGCCGACCGCATGTTAGTTTTGCAATTTTTTGAACTTGACATACAGATTTGAATTTTTTTTTAAAAAATATTATTTCAAAAAAAAATCTTACCTATGTGTTTGATTCTATCCTGCCTCTGCCTTTGGTTATGCTATTATAATGTATCGTAAGCCGACCATATATACTAAATCAACATAAATTGTTAAATTTCTAGATCGATGGATGGATTATATATATTGGATTTGTCAGCTCAAGTGCTAACTGAAATCATCTTGCAAACAAATAGTAGTAGTAGTAGTATGACGAGCTAAAAGAGTGATTTCTTGGTCTTGAGGATAATAGAAAGGGTCAAGAGGAACACAAAGTCTACATTTAGACTTTGTGACCACACACATATTGTATTGGAGTTACCGGCAAGAGTGAAATATCCTATTTTGACAACTAAGGAGTTTGATTGGAGCAGGCTAACCATTCTGAGATTAAAATTTAGTCTTTGTCATATCTAATGTTTAGATATTATTTTAGAGTATGAAATGCAGACTATTTATAAAACCCTTTCAAATAAACCTAGTTACGTCATGATTTGACAACGTGGTGCTACAGTAAATATTTGTTAATCATTGATTAATTAGGCTTAATAAATTCGTCCCGCGAATTATCCTCCGACTCTACAATTATTTTTATAATTAGTTTATTTTTAGTTCTTCAATTTGATATCCAAATATCCGATGTGACACTGACTAAATTTTAGTCCATAGAACCAAACACCCCACTTATAAAAATGTGAATATATAGTTCGAAAAAATAGAGTGACGATAAGATGTGACCACTCCACTACTACTTTAATAGTTGAAAATAGTAAGTTTCACTAGTTTTAACAAGCGGCCCGGCCCATCAACAGGTCGCTCGTGACCCACCTACCTACCTCCGAGGCGTGGTTGGTGGCCGCACCCAACAATAAAACAATTCAACTCCCGCTTTGCGAAATGCGAAATGCGAACTGCTCTTCTCTTCGCGCGTGCGTGCGTGCGTGCGTGCGTCGGCTTGCGAGAGAGATCTGTGGACCGACTAGTACGCATTCCGTAGTAATCCCCAACTACCACTGCACAGCTAGCTTTGACTTTTGACGGTGCTGTGAGCTTGATGACAATATGACATTTCTCATCTCTAACGATGTTTGATGTTTGATCGAGTTCGACGTCCTGCCAACGAAGCAATATAGCCAGTGATATGATGTCAGAGACCAATTTTTTTAAAAAAAATGGTTGATAGATAGAGTGATTCACCCTAGACTTTTGACGTCGTGGTTTGTTCTTATTGGTTGGAAATGTTTACTTTTTTACCAAATTTTAAACGGTGACACTAGTGGCGGGGCTAGAGAAAAATTGAGGGGTACACTAGTTTAAACGGTACACCATGCATATTTAGTTCAAGGGGTACACAAAGGATAAAAAAATAGTAATATACACTAAAAAAATTTTAGACCCGGGTTCCAGTGAACCCCCTTGGTTCTAGTGAGCTCCACCCTAAGTGAAACTACAACAAAGGAGCCGCCGCAGCGGGGGAGATGCTATGGTTGTCGACCCCAGCAGTGTTCGGTGCCATATATCTACATCTTGAACTATCATCCTAAAGACTCGAAGCGCCGAGGAAGCAACCCCTTGAAAACTTCGATGGTTTCTTTCTTTCCTGACGTTCCACTTTATCAGAATTAGTTTGATTCTTAGATCTAAAATTCTTCCAAAACTCATTTATTCCAAATTATGAACAAATTAATTAACTACTTGATGGCAATTCTTTTCCATTACTAGTTTGAGTGCTCGTGTGTTACAACATATATCATAATTTGATTTTAAAAAATAACATATAAATTTAATAACAATAGGGATTTACGTACGTATCAATGAGAAGCTAATTACGATGATAGATTTATCACCACCAATTTCTTTTAAAATAATATAGATAATTTAGTCGAGTTTTGTCATCAATTGCGGGCTTGCGGACCCTCCAAAATTCAACGAACACTTTTCGTAGCTGATAAAACAAATTCTTCGCCGAGAATCCGTACGTTCCGATTGGCAATAATTACAACAATAAGTTTTGGTTGTGCATTTGGATGAGTGCAGCCTGTTGACAAATCCAAACAGTAGGAGTTGTTGTCGAGACGAAAATCTCTCGGTCGTACGATACGAGCCCCACGCATCTCGGACTTCTTGGCGCTGAAAAAAACATGTACACACTTCGATTTGGTAGGATGTACGGTGCACATGATTCCACCGTTCAATTCAACGTGAGTTCATCAACGAGTACATTCATCTCCATGCATGGTCATCGAGACGTATGTCCAGCTACTTTGATGTAATATAGTTTTATAATTGAAAATCAATTATTTGTTAAAATACGGTCCATGGAAGTCAAAATCGGGCGCGGCTGACACCGGATCTCATTAGAACAAGTGTACTACTGAAATGTGTGATCTAAACAATAGGAGCGCCATCCAATCCTCTTTAAAATATAGGAATTGAAATTATAGAGATATTTGATTTTTGGGAACACCAGAGTTTAGAGCATCTCTAATAAATTATTTATATAGTTACATAAATTTGAATCCAGGTATTTTAGTAAAAAATAAAGCTCAAAGAGTCCTTCTAAATGAGTCTCTTACCTATCTCATTCCCTAAATCACCTCTCATCTCTCTCAATTATAAGATTACTTTAGTCATTCCTTATTCTCATTCATGCATATTTTTTCTCTTACGAGTATATTATTTTATTTTCCACACATTGTTATATATTGGATGACACACATATTTTAAAAACTATAGTTTCACATAAAGTTATTATAGAATATATGCCATTTTTGCAGTATTTAAAAAATATAGATCATAATTATAGGAAAACTGATATAAATTGATTAATTTTTAAGGAAGAAATAAAGTTTATGATGATCTCTATATAAGATTTAGAGAATAAAATTAAAGAGCTGTCTTGGAGAGGCTCTTACGACGGTTCTTATACGAGATTTTTGGGAACAAAAACAGCAATCCTCGTGACGATTCTGTCGTGACATCCGAAAACTATTCCAAAATACAAGAGCTTGCACATTACTATATGTGTGGCCAACCATCTCTAATTTAGTTTTTACCTAATATTGTCTCAAACCACTGTAGCCACCCCCTGTTTTTCATCGATCTTTTTAAAAAATGAACGGTTTTGTATTTTAAAATAGAGAAAGTAGTTGGAGCTCGTGCGTGCGTGTGGCGCAGCTCTATGATTGAGAGGGTTGGTGTTGCATTGAATTGCGTCTCCTCCACCTAACCTCGAGCACCCATTTCCCAACTAAAATCCTCTTGCGTTCTATCGCCACAAAAACGGACAGGGCCCACATCTGCAACCACGGGGGCCCACGCAGAGTAAATCTAAAAAATAATATAATTCAGATTTATTATATTTACTCAGTTTGATATACTTACTTTATATTGTGGAGGATATTTTTACTTTTTCATCGTCCAAGTTGTCTATTCTAATGAATTGTAGTTTTAAAATGGAGATGGATAGTTTAGTGCAGCATTGACTATTCTATTTTGATTACTTTATGTTTGTAGGTAGTATAAATCACTTTATGTTAGCTAGTCATATATACTTATTTGAGGTATCATTGTTTATTTCATATATATTCACATCTAGTATTATTGTCTCTTTTATATATATACATATATATACACACATATACGAGAGTACTATTCTACACCGATCACGGGAGTACTTTTTTCAGTAGTAGATTTTCCAGTAGTCAGTAAAATAGCTATTCTATTGACTACTGAGAAAATTTACTACTGAAAATGGTCGGTGTAGAATAATGCTCCCATATATATATTTCAGTTTTGAATTATTATAATCTAGTTTATATAAGAAAAAATAGGTTTCACGGTCTTACCGTTTGTCATAGTTTGAACTCTATATTATAATAAATTGGTAGAATATGTTATTTCATTTAGTTCAATTATTTATAAAAAAATGAATTATTATAATCAAAATAAATTAATCTTTTTAACACCGCCACCAACCCTGAGCACCCACCCAAATCCCCATCGGCCACTATATATCCCAGCCGTTCGTTCCTCCAAAGCGGCAGCAACCCAATTCCCAAACCGTCCTCTCGTCCTCTGGACTCTGGAGGCCGGAGCAGCAGGCGCGGGTCGGCGGGGAGCGGCAGCGATGGACCTCCTCCTCGTGGAGAAGGCCCTCCTGGGGCTGTTCGGTGCGGCGGTGCTGGCCATCGTTGTCGCGAAGCTTACCGGGAAGAGGTTCAGGCTTCCGCCCGGGCCGACCGGCGCGCCCATCGTCGGCAACTGGCTGCAGGTCGGCGACGACCTGAACCACCGCAACCTGATGGCCATGGCGAAGCGTTTCGGCGACATATTCCTCCTCCGCATGGGGGTCCGCAACCTGGTGGTGGTGTCCAGCCCGGACCTCGCCAAGGAGGTGCTCCACACGCAGGGGGTGGAGTTCGGGTCGCGCACCCGGAACGTGGTGTTCGACATATTCACCGGGAAAGGACAGGACATGGTGTTCACGGTGTACGGCGACCACTGGCGTAAGATGCGCCGGATCATGACGGTGCCCTTCTTCACCAACAAGGTGGTGGCCCAGAACCGGGCCGGGTGGGAGGAGGAGGCCAGGCTCGTGGTGGAGGACGTCCGCCGCGACCCCGCCGCCGCCACCGACGGCGTGGTGATCCGCCGCAGGCTGCAGCTGATGATGTACAACGACATGTTCCGCATCATGTTCGACCGGCGGTTCGACAGCGTGGACGACACTCTGTTCAACAAGCTCAAGGCGTTCAACGCGGAGCGCAGCCGGCTGTCGCAGAGCTTCGAGTACAACTATGGCGATTTCATCCCCGTCCTCCGCCCCCTCCTCCGCCGCTACCTCGGCCGCTGCCACGACCTCAAATCCCGCCGCATGAAGCTCTTCGAGGACCACTTCGTCGAGGAGCGCAAGTAAGCACACCCTACTCCTCCCCAACCGCTCCATTTTCTGCTCACTTTTAATCAACCAACTCCAATTCCAAGAATCTATAGCTGAAAATCCTTATCAACGCCAGCCCAAATTGCTAGTATTACTCATCTAGAGCCATTGCATCGGTGTGGTGGTAGGTGACATGAACCTAGCTAGCTTCAGCCTTCGAGATACAGAGTTTGGTAGTGTACGTGCACATGTTGTCACGCATGCTAGGCGATTGCGAGGTGGGCTTTAATTCGATCGGTGGCAGATCTGGCTCAGATCTGCTGGGTAGTAATCAATCCGTTTCAGCATCATCCAGGGCCAGCAAGTCAAATTTCTTGTTCTTCACTGGCTTCAATACTTCGACTGTCCGCAAAGCCTACAAGGCTACAACTACTACTCCATGTGTCCATCCCAAACTATCCAGCAGACGACCTCCACGTCACTCTCGTTATCTCGGAGTTTTTTTTTAGAGATGTTTCCATGTCCAAATAGCATGTATCTGTGGCCAGAGAGTAGTATCTAGGGATTGGACTGAGGCTTTGTCCCGTTTGCGGTTACCTAATGTTCCCTTTGTATGCATTGCACAGTTTGATCGGTAGGTGTGACCCACGCATCATCATCATGTGGACAATTGGTTGCTTCTCGTGCGAGACAGCTGAAAGGTTTAAGTTTTGGGCAAAGTTCTTCCTTATCACGGAAGCACCGACAGCGACACAAATCCAAACAGTAGCTCAATCAGTCAGAAAATGCAGTTCGCTCTAAGCAAATTAAGCAGATCTACCAGAATGCCCCCCATCATGTGCTGGAAACGATAGCTCGCAGAATTCCAGAATTTGAGCAGTTTTTCCTATGATTCCCTCTGGACGAGTTGTACTTAGTTTACTGAAATCAACCCACTGGGTTGGATCGACCGATGCTGCCAAACAACAACATGCAGCTAGCACTTTCTTTATAGATAAAATTTGTAGCTAGCATTTCGGTTTCTGCGTCCAATTGCGACGGCCATGTTGCTGACTTTGTTAGCTAGCTGTGCGGGTAGCTTCAGATGAGCTGTTCAACTTCAACTGACATATCGCCATTGGATTTGTGTGTGTGTGTGTGCAGGAAAGTGATGGCCCAGACGGGTGAGATCCGGTGCGCCATGGACCACATCCTCGAGGCCGAGCAGAAGGGCGAGATCAACCACGACAACGTACTCTACATCGTCGAGAACATCAACGTTGCTGGTACGCAATTTATGATTTATCACATCTAGCTCGATCTGAGAGGCCAAAGTTCTACCCTTTCACTCGTATAGCTGAAAGAGATGAGTGTGCTCTGCCTTTGCTGCGAAAGAACTTTTCAGAATTCAGACTAGGACAGATTCCAACCCCATCTTCTACCGACACATCACGGCGTTGTGATGAAGTTTGCATGATACGTAGTAGGTTGTATAATATGTGTCGTGACAGGCGCGCATCGATAAGCTATGGATTAGTTGCCATGTTCTTAGTAGTATCACCTGTTTTTTTATGAGACATGTCTTAGTCAAAGTAACCATCACCTAACCTAACTATTTTTATTGTTAATTAACCGGCGCATCCGTATTACCCAAAATATGCGACCAGCTAGCAATGCATACGACCTTTGTGTTAGGATGATTCAATATTAATATATTATACACCTCCGACTTGCTGGGATCAATTTTTGACTAGGTTTATATATTAAAACATATTTGATGATTGGTTTAATTAAACTAATTTAAAATTGTGTTATGGTGGAATTTGCAGCTATCGAGACGACGTTGTGGTCGATCGAATGGGGCATCGCAGAGTTGGTGAACCACCCGGAGATCCAGGCGAAGGTTCGGGCGGAGATCGCGGAGGTGCTGGGTGCCGGCGCGACGGTGACGGAGCCGGACCTGGAGCGGCTGCCATACCTGCAGGCGGTGGTGAAGGAGACGCTCCGCCTCCGCATGGCCATCCCGCTGCTGGTCCCACACATGAACCTCAACGACGGCAAGCTCGCCGGCTACGACATCCCGGCGGAGTCGAAGATCCTTGTGAACGCGTGGTTCCTCGCCAACGACCCCAAGAGGTGGTTGCGGCCCGACGAGTTCCGGCCGGAGAGGTTCCTGGAGGAGGAGAAGGCGGTGGAGGCGCACGGCAACGACTTCCGGTTCGTGCCCTTCGGCGTCGGCCGCCGGAGCTGCCCAGGGATCATCCTCGCGCTGCCCATCATCGGCATCACCCTCGGCCACCTCGTGCAGAGCTTCCAGCTGCTGCCGCCGCCGGGGCTGGACAAGGTGGACACCACCGAGAAGCGCGGACAGTTCAGCAACCAGATCCTCCAGCACGCCACCGTCGTCTGCAAGCCCATCCACGCCTAACTAGATCTACTCTTCGCCTCTTTGCTCCATGTACTTTTCTCTACTTTAAAAAAAAATTGTTGCTTGCATTTTTGTTGCTGTCAGTGTGTGCGCGCGTTGCTAGATTTACTTTGTTATACTTGTTCTTGATGCAAACTTAATTATTGGTAATCTATATATACATATACCGCCCAAACTTAATCATCATTTAGTGTAACGTGTACGCCAATATAGTTGAAGATTCCATCGAGGATTCCCAACGCAAACATAAAGGATTCCTTTTATCGTTTTGTCCTCGCTTTCTCGCTTCTCCAACCGGGAAAAAATTAGGTGGGCCTTGGATTCTGTTAGAGTTTGTGTCAGTATATGATTGGATTGGATTTTGAGTTGTAATTATACAATTGGATTTTGAGTTGTAATTAGGAATATAAATAGAATACTTATCTAATACTCTATCTATGGGGTCATATAAATAGATGGTCAACCCTTGTGTAACCATAAGAAAGGAGACAAGTTAGGTGGTCGGTTTGGGCATGTGGCGTTGTTGCGGTGTGATCGGATGCTGGTGTAGATACCGTTTATGGGGAGGAGCGTCTGTAGTCATGCCCCAGAGTCGTGTAGTCATGCCCCAGAGTCGTAAGACTTTGTTACCAAATATTGTGTCTCGGTGTTATCTCTTCGGTGTGATCTTCTCATGGTGTCTCTTTGATCTCGTTGTTTCCGCTGTGTTAGGCCATATAGGAGAGCCTGATTCTTGTAACGAGTGGTATCAGAGCCATGGATTAGGGAAGATCAGATTGGAGGTGCGATGATGTTCCGTATTGCGCGGGATTACACGAGGCGCAGGATGATAGAGCATATCGGCGATCAACAACTCGATCGGTGGGGTTAGAGCACTTCGAGCAGATATCTCGAACCGTCCAATGAGCTGCGATCAACTAGGATCAGACTAGACGTGAAGAGATTAAGTTGATTGGTGGCTAGGTTGCTATTTGATGGTGGGTCAATCAGACGTGACACCTAGGAGATTGATGTTGTGGCGGGAAGTACTGTGGCGATGGCGAGACTTCAGCTCATGAGATGTGAGCAACATGGGTTGTTAGGCTTAAGGTGGAGTAAACAACGATGATGGTGCAAGCCATGAAGATATGCAGACGATTTTATCTACAAAGGAGAATAGATCTAGAAATAATTCAAATTTTATCTGCTCTATTAGGAAAGGTGGAGTGTGCTGCAGGCGGCCTGATTCGACGGCGGCACCGGCGTCCTAGTTCGGATGGCGTCAGCGATGGCATGCGTGAGAGCAAGACGTGGTCGGCTACAGCGTCGGCCAAGCGCTCAGCTGCGGGAATCGACCAGTGCGTGCGGGTGCTTGGGCAATCAAGCACCCGGACGCACCTTAGCGGAGGGCGCGGGGCGCGACCTGTGGAGGCTGGCCGAGGCCTAAGAAGGTTGCTGAGTAGGCTAGAAGAGACCCATGCATGATTTTGATAATATTTCGGATTTGGAGTCCGATTAGAACTCAAATTGTGTTTGAATTTGCCTCTATTTTTGTAGATTTAGAGGTCTTTTTAGGGCATAAATATGTACCAAAGGGAGGACAAAATATGCAGATCTTAAAAAGAGAAGTTTGATCGAAAATAAAAGCCTTCGATCAAAGGGTGGTTTTTGAGCGATCGACGAAGACACGTCTTGTGTAATCGGCGTGAGGAGATCGTCAAGGGCTTGAAGACTACAAAGACAAAGCTCTTTTAGAGGAGGGTTGTGTTGTGCCAAGGCGGTGCACGACAGGGCTCGACAGTAGTCATCGGTGGATCAACGAGGAGACACGTGGAACCGATGTTGACGATTTTATCACGACAACAGGAGATATAAATTGTGGATCGACGGATGACGTCGATGGCTCCTAAATTTGAGGTGATGAGGTTTGACGGGATCAAAAACTTCGGATTGTGGCATACAAGAATGAAAGATCTATTGGTTCAACAGGGAATCTTAAAAACTCTCACTGATAAGAAGCTGGAGAAGGTGGATAATGATAAATGGGATGCGATGAAGGCACATGCATCTGCGACTATCAGATTGTGTGTCTTAGATCAGATCATGTATCTCGTCATGGAGGAAATGTAACCAAAGAAAATTTGGGACAAATTGGCAGTCAGTTTATGTCCAAGATGTTGACCCAGAAACTGTATTTGAAGCAGAAGTTGTTCGGCTTAAAGATGCAGGAGGGGTCAGATCTGGCGGAGCACATTAATGTCTTCAATCAATTAATCGCGAACCTTGTTAAGGTGGAAGTAAAAATTGAGGATGATAACAAGGCAATTATTCTTCTGTGTTCATTGTCGGATGCTTATGAGCACTTGGTTACTACATTGACATGTGGCAAAGAAATCATCAACTCAGAAGATGTTGTTGTGGCGTTGCTTGCTCATAATCAAAGGAAGAAGAACAATGCAACAGGAGGGTCTTTTGGGGATGCTTTGCAGTGTTAGAAAAATCGGTGATCGGTAGCTGATCGGCCAACCACCGAGTAAGGATTAATCGGTTAATCGGGGATTAACTGAATTAATCGGTCGATCAATTAATCGGTTAAATGTTGAATATTAAATTTATAGTTAACATATTATTCTAGTCAAACCATATCTATATAAACCCCTCAAACCCTAGAGTATATAATGCCCTCAATACCTTCTCCACTCCTCTCCTCCAAGCCTCCCGCCGCCAGCCTTTCACCTCCTCCCCAACCACCCGTTCAGCTGCTATCTACTTCTCTTCCTCTCTTCAGTTCTGTGACTTCTCTCCCTCACGTAGCTCCTCTCCTCCAAGCACCTCCCTCCGGCCAACCTTCACACCGCTGCCCTCCATGTCACAAGAGTCAATCCTCCAGCAAACAGGAGGGGAGCCGGCGGCGCGCGGCGGGAGGGGAGCCGGCGACGCGCGGCGGGCGGGAGGGGAGCCGGCGACGCGCGCTCGGCGTCCAGACTCCAGCCGGGGACCGCGGGAGGGGAGCCGGGCGACGACGGCGGGGCGGCGGACGGCGTCAGATCTGGCGTCGCGAAGAAGGGGAAGCTGGCTCTGGCTTCAGATCTGGCGTCGCGAAGAGGAAAGAGGGGGGAAAACCCATTTTTTTCAGCCCCCCCAGGCCGGACCGATTAATCGGTTGGCACCGATTAATCGAGTTGACCACCGATTAATCGGTTTGACCGACCGATTAATCGGTTGACCGATTAATGGCCGATTTCAGTGAAAATTAAATGGTACATGGCCGATCACCGATTAATCGGCCGATTAATCGGCTGATCGGCCGATTTTTTCAACACTGATGCTTTGTATGTCAGGAATGATCATGGCTTAGATGAGAAGAAGGGTAAGAAGGAGAAGAATGAGACGTTATGCTACAAGTACCAGGAGTGGAGACATATAAAGAGAAATTATCCAACGCTGAAGAAGGATGGAGGATCCACAAATGTGGTAACTACCAATAAGAAAGATGACTCAGAGAGCGATTGTGATGTTCTCGTAGTATCAAGTGAAAAGTCTTCTGAAGGGTGGTTGTTGGATTCAGCTAGCTCATTTCATGCAACACCAAAGAGAGATTTGTTCTTATCTTACACTGAGGATGAAAATGGTAGCTTTGCTTACTTAGGTGATGACTCGGGTTACCAAGTCATTGGAGTGGGTCACATCAAGTTCAAGATGTGTGGTGGACAAGAGATACTACTGAAGGGTGTGAAGCATGTACCAGGGCTAAGAAGGAATCTAATTTCCCTTGGGCTATTGCATGAAGAAGGTTGGTTATATTAGGCGACACCTGATAAGAAGACCTTAAGAGTCATGCATGGAGGCAAGACCGTGATGATTGGTGAGAAGTCAGGAGCACACCAATACAATCTACAGGGTAGCGTTGTTGAAGGTGAAGTCATGCACGACAGTGCAACTTTGACGGTGTTTGATCCGAATGTTGGTGCGGCTGTGGGATTAGCCTCACGAGGGCGTTCTGCATGAGCGACTAAAGGAGAAACAACTAAAGTCGATACACGGAGGTTCACACATGGACAACTTCAAGGTGGCGAGTATATTCGTCAATGTGGAGTTTGTTAGAATTTGTGTCGAATATAGGTTTTAATTTGGTTACGATTAGACTTTGAGTTTTAATTAGGGATATAAGTAGAGTCCTTGTCTAATACTCTATTTATGGGGCCATATAAATAGATTGCCAACCCCTGTCTAATCATAAGAAAGGAGAAAATTAGGTGGTCGGTTTGGACGTGCGGCGTTGCCGCGGTGTGCCCGGATGTCGACGTAGACACTGTTTATGGGGAAGAGCGCCTGTAGTCATGCCTCGGAGTCGTAAGATTTCGTTACCAAATATCATGTCTCGATGTTGTCTCTTCGGTGTGATTTTCTCTTGGCGTCTCTTTGATCTTGTTGTTTCCACTGCGTTAGGCTATGCGGCCTTGATTTCTTGCGTTGTTTGGTTGTTGATATCTGTATAAAAATTTTATCTTGCAACTCGGTTCCACTTACTAGTTCCTCTAACTTGACTATACTTATTAAATGTTTATCATGTAGCTCGACTCTAGTTGCTACATAGTAAGGGGGTGTTTGGTTCTACGTTGCTAAACTTTAGGGATTCAAGTTTAATCTCTTTTAGTCCCTAAATTGTCAAACATGGTGACTAAAAGGGACTAAACTTTAGTCCCTAAAGTTTAGCCATTTAGTCCACATGATGTTGCTAAAAGAGACTAAAACAGACTATTGACATGGTTTGTCCCTCATTAATGCTCCTCAGGGTAAGAAAAGACTATCTGCAGACATTTATTAAGGGTAGTTTGATCATTTTTTACCTGCTTTAATAACCTTTAATTTCTAGAACCAAACATGTAGAGACTAAAATTTAGTAAGTGAATAAAGAGACTAAAATTTCCTTTAGTCACTAAAGCAACTAAGCAAGACATAAGTGAAGCCGAGTTAATCGGAATAGTGCGAACTGTGAAAATTAGAGTCACCGGCCTACCCGTCATTAGATGTAACTTTTGTACACATATCAATAATTCATGAGAGATGCACTGTTTGGTTGTGATCATCAACCCATTTTTCCCCAATAACCATGTTGAATGCGTTTCTTCGAAGTAATTTTCAGATTAATTGTGGATTAAGCTCCCGGTTGCAGGCAATTTTAATTTGTACAGTAACATTCCAATATATACATATCGATTGCATTTCATCACAGTTCATGGTGGAATGACACGTCGGCGTCATCTCCCTGCGGGTCCCACTTGTTGCAGCCCCAGCGGCAGCTCCACGCGCACCGGGAGTTGAACGGCTGCAGCCGCCTTGAGTGCGCCGCCACGATGCGCGCGGTAGCCGCCGCCCTGGGCAGCACGACGGCGTAGCCGTCGTCCATGTACTCGGTGCCCTCCGGGAACACCTGCCACAGAAGCGCGCCCGCGCCGCTGCCGCCGCGCCGCGTCGACCGAAGCATCGACCCGTACACCGCCTCGATGAACGCGTCCCTCGTCGTAGCGTTGAACGCGGCCCCGGCCTTGGTGGTGGACACCCCGAACTCCGCGAACAGCACCGGCATCCCGCCGAGCGCGCCCTCGGCGTCCTCGATGTGCGCCTCCACCCACGACGTCGCGAACGTCACCTGAGCCTCGTTCGTCGCGCCGGCCGGCAGCCTTCACGATCACGAACGTCGGCGGTGCCGGTGTTAGACACTTAGAGCTTACACACCATCCACATGCATGGCTGGCCGGCGACGGCGCGGTGCGCTGACGTGATCGGTCAATTACCAGGTGTCCGGGTAGACGTGGACGGAGGCGAAGTCGACGCCGAGGATGCGGTGGTTGCGGATGAAGTCGGTGCCGGTGTGGGCGGCGTCGGCGTTGGGGTTGGCCCGTCGCCGCGCCGGCGGCGACGACGGTCCGTAGAATCCCTCGCTGCCGACGCTGAGCAGGTGCGCCGGGTCGACGGACTTGACGTGGAACGCCATCTCCCGGATCCACGCCTGCAGCGTGTCGCCAGTAGGGTCGGAGGCGCAGCGCGGCTCGTTGATGAGCTCCCACGCCATGATGGTCGTGTCGTCCCTGTACGCCACGCCCGTGTACGTGTTCACCCCTCGTCATCATCGCCGTGAGGTGGTCCTTGAAGTAGCCCTTGACGGTCTCGTCGTAGAAGAAGGCGTCGTCGTCGGAGGTGAGGTTGGCGACGCCGGCGGCCTTGGCCCACCGCACGTACTGCCCCTTGCCGCCGTAGTCGTCCCAGTTGTTGCTCAGCGACAGGATCAGCCTGATCCTGTGCTTCCTTGCCTCGCCCACCACGAAATCAAGGGCCTACATACATGCAACGTACATTAGTACATACATCTGTAGAATTAATTAACTAATTCAAGCCATTTATTCATCGGCTACTGCCTTAAGTTATTATGAAAAATATATACATATGTTTCCATACTCAATTTTTAATAGCAAATATCTTATACTTTTATATTATGTAAGTACGTAGTTAAGATCTCAACCGTTTCCGCCGAAATCCGATAGTGTGAAGCCCAACTTCGTATCGTCGGATCCCATCGAAATGACTAACATACACGGAGACATCGGGGAGGCTTGATCTAACTTCAGATTATCTCAAATCTTAGATCAGACTCCAGAGCCTATATATTGTGATGCTAATTATATTATTGGGTGTGAAGAATTGCGTGTTCATGCAGGGAAGAGGTGCCTGTCGTCCTATCCAACGATGATGCAAACACAATTTGATGCTTGCGGAGATCTCTGAGATCGATCAATCTGCAGGTGTCGATCTCATCTGCAATATGCAAGCATTAGATTTCCGTGAACTTCTCATTCTGCAATACAATGTAATGAATACTTTGTTGTGTCATTTTTCTGTAACATTCTTAGTGTGTTTGGCTTAGCTCCAGCTTCACACTATAAAGAAACTGAAGCTCCGCCAAACACATCCCTAGATTTCTAGATTTCTCGGTTAAATATCATCAATCCGTAGTACATATCTCTAGATTTAGAATTTTTGTGAGCTAAATTTGACCAATTAAAAAAATCTAGATCTTGAGCTGTGCCGAATATTATCTTATATATATCAAAACACTACCGAAGGTAATCATATATATTGATAATTATTGTTCTCGTTATTACATGATCAACTCAACCAGTCAGCCCTAATTAAGAATTTAAATCTTAAACCATATATATTAATGACCATTATTTGTAGTTGTACCTCAAATCATATTAATTTATATAATCTATAATATGAATATACACATTAATCAAGGATTTAATTGAACATGATAATAATTTGAGCAAAAAAAACACTAAATTAATCAGGCATAAATGAAATTTTTAGGAGCTTTGCTTGGCGTGTTGGTCACCTTGAAGACCTCCTCGTCGTAGACGGAGGGGGACTTCTGGAGTGCCCTCCACCCGCCGTCGTTGAACGCCCACGTCCGGCAAACCGTGAGCCCGACCGCCGCCGCCTGCTGGAACACCTCGGTGACCTTCCCCCTCGTCGACGGGTCGACGGCGAGGACCATCAGCCAGTACGTGTTGAATCCGTTCACGTACAAGGGACTGATGCTGGCGCCGTCGCCGACGACGAACTGCGCGCCCCTCGTCCTCACCATCCCCCACTCCTCCCCGCCGTCGACCACCTCGTCGTCGTCGTCAGTAGTGAGGTGAGCACGGCGCCACCGCTCCGACGACACGAGCAGAAACACGGCGGTGAGAGCTCCAAGTATGAAGAAGAAAAGGTGCAGCAGGGAAGCCTTCCTTCTTGTTCTCTCTTTGCATGTCGCCATGGCCGCCGCCGCCGCCGCCGCCGCCGATGCTGCTTTACCCAGCCGCAGTTATAGATCTATTTATACGCCAAAACTTGGCTAAACCTGATAAAAATTCAGATTAACACGATGTATCTAATCTCTAACCATGCATAAGAGATAAATCTTGGAAGCACAAAAACAGATTAGAAACCTATCTATTCCTATTCCCATAATCCCATTCGATCGATCGTATGGCTACTACCCATAGATATGATGCAACTTAACGAACAGACTTGCTTGCTATTTATATTTGGAGTGATCGATCGATGAGAGTATGCATGCATGAGATCTACGCACGTACAGTGTGTGATGGAGACTGGCCGGACTAGCTGTGACGCTGTGTATGTACGGACATATATGCATGCATGATATAGCTTGGAAGCAAGAGATCAAGAGATGGAGGTAGATGCTTGCCATGCATGGCTCGATCGATCGCTCACATTGCTGAGACTCGTACGCTTGATTAGGTAAGGTTTTAAGCAAAAGGAAGAGGTCGATTCGATCGGGACAGGATGGAGCCTGGATAGAGGAAGCCAAAACTGGCTTAATTGGAAGGTAGCTAGCTGCAGCGATCGACGATGGCTGCTCGATCTCTTAGACCTAGCTCGAAGCCAAAACTGCAGTAGAGAAACTGAACCGCATCTTAAAACAGTTCTAAAAAGGACAATAATACCGAAAATAACTGGATTGCGCATACATAAAATGGGCTTCCAAAAATAAAAATTACTTGTGCAACCTTGTTAAAATAAGATACTATGTATTAAAATCATTCTGACATTCGCCGTATTCTTCTGTAGATCAATGAATCTAGATACATGTATTATGAGATAATACTATTCTTCTCAAAGTGCCGGCATGAGTATACATCTAAAAGTAAATAAGTGGTCAAATAGAGTAACGAGTAATTAAATCTAGTATAATATATGTAATTTTAAGATAAAAAACATTTTTTAGAATTTGTAGAATTATACATTTGAAACAAAATTTGAACTTTAAACTTATTACATTCTAAGGAGAGGAAGGGAGTGATTTTTGTTGCAACCCACGTGCCACAATCTGGAGAGAGAATCTAGAGCATGTTTAGTTCTCAGCCACGGATTGTCACGTCTAACTTTAGACTTGTCACATTGAGTTTGAGAATCGTTTGGTTGGCTACTCAGTTGAAACTCGGCACAAGCCAAAAACCCTCTTGTCACACTTTTTCCACACAAAATTGTAATGTTTTTTCTCGTCACAAGTATGATAACCTCTTAAATTGATGCGTGGCTAATTGTGGCCGTCAACCAAAAATCCCTAGTTCGGTGAATTTGGCGCAATCTACAATTTAACTTGCCGTTTGTACGAAAGATTTTTTTAATAACCATTTTTTAATCAAAACTACAATTTTGGATTCTGAATGGTCAACTGGTGACCGGTTGTCAACTCAGTTGACTCGACAGACCAAAAATCGAGACAGGTCTAACTATGAAATTTTCCAAAACACAAACCTAAATTTGTATTTTTAAATAAAAAATAATCATGTTTAAAAAAATCTTCCACGTAATGCCGAAACAACCCTAAGCTAAAGTCTAAACCCTCTTGTCCCGCACCCGCCGCCACCCCTGCCCTAGCCGACGCCATGGCCGGGAAGAAGCGCAAGTCCACCTCCGATAAGCATCCCAAGCACCGCCTCCCGCTCGGCGCCGACGCCGACGCGGTCGCCGACGCCGCCAAGCGCCGCCGCTCGGGAGCCGCCAAGAAGCACCAGGCGGAGGAGGAGGCCTCCATACCGTCATCCCTCAGCGCCAAGATCCTCCGCGAGGCGCTCAACCAGCAGCAGGAGGAGACCCTCGCCGAGTCCCGCGACCAGCAGCTCTCCGCTGCCGCACCGCCCGTGCCATACTCGTTCCCCGTCCCCAGCAACGGTGGCGAGGAGGGGGACGAAGACGAGGACGACGTCGATGAGTTCGACGGCTTCGACGCGCAGAGTGAATACGAAGGCGGTGTGGTGCGTCCCTTACTTTTGTTTGCCCGTGCGACCGATGTGAATTTGCTGATTATTTTGCTGATTGTTGGCAGCCGGAGATCGATGAGGAGGATGAGAAGGCCCTCGCCGCCTTCATGTCAAAAGACAACTCTTCCAAGCGCACACTTGGTGATATCATTCTCGATAAGATCAGGCAAAAGGACGCCGAGGTCTCAACAGGTGATCATCCATACATACCTCTTTCTATTCTGATGCTTGGGATACTAGTCCATAACTGTGTTCTAAATCGTGATTACTGTGGCAAAAAAGGGCTTTAGAAAATAGCCGGAGCTATCCTACATTGAGAGGTGTTAAGTTCATCCATTCTCTTTCTAAAAATCTGCCAATCATACCATCAAAACGCGAAAAATTGCTATTTTGACACTTCAAATATGTGCACTTTGTTTAGGAATTAGGATAATACTTCTGAAGCTAACACGTAGGGCCACTTAAGTCACTGAAAGTGGGTCTGAATGTCAAAAATACAAACGCCACTTCTTTGAAGTGTCAAGATAGCAAATCTCTTACAAAAAAAGATATCAACAATAATCTTATGACATGATGCAGATAAAACATGAAAATTAGGTATCAATATTATTTGTTCTTCAATATATCTGATCTTTCGAGAGATAAACTGAAGTTAAAGCTGCAAATCTTCATAATTTAAGGTCAATATGTACATCATGAAAGTGAATTATATTCCATGAATATGATATCTATATTATCTGATATGTTGAAAGTGAATTGTATTCCATGAATCATCATACCCAGCGATGATGAAAGGTGTACTCACCATTGAACTGTTGATGCTCTGCAAACAAAGAAATGATTTTTAAGGTTTAATGATTCATAAATACAAATGCGGAACAGGAGTACCTGTCAATAAGTCAATATGCTCATGAGTCATCAGGATTCTGGAATATGAATCCTGAATGCCCCAGCGCCCAGCTCTCGATTGCCCCGGTGCCTAGGTGACACATTAAAAAGTATGCATGAATATGATATCTAACTAATGCCATATATGGAATATATGACATAGATGGGAATTTTCATTTGTTGTACTGGAATACGAATTATAATAGTCTTAACATTTCAAAGTAGTTTGAAGTTTAAACTTAAACCCTAGATGTTCATTAAACTTTTCAAAATCAGATTCCAATATGGACATGTGAAACACCATTTTTCAAAGGGTTAATTTTTTCTGTGCCATTACAATTTTTATGTTTTGCAAATATGTCATC
Source organism: Zizania palustris (assembly GCA_019279435.1). NCBI lineage: Eukaryota > Viridiplantae > Streptophyta > Magnoliopsida > Poales > Poaceae > Zizania > Zizania palustris. The sequence goes on from JAAALK010000284.1 coordinate 4,249,544, forward strand.
GATGTGTCACTGATAGATGGGGCCACCACAGTCACTGACAGTGACATGTAGGTAATTTTTGAAAATTATAATGGCATGTGAGTAATTTCCCCTTTTTCAAATCATTATGTCAAACTCCAAGTTTAGTTGGTTAAGGACCCAAATATATAATTAACATGCTGAATAATTGTTCACAAACCCAAATTAGCATGAATTAGGCATACACCAGCTATTTCTGCCATTCTCGAGTTGGAATGATGGACAGCTATAATGTTGTAATAGTGCACCTATGTGATATGCCCTAGTATTCCAAGGGTAAAAACTGCTATAGTGCTGCTATAACCCACTTTTTATGACATTGATCCATAATAATGTCCATTCATCCAACAACTGTTTAATCACTATTTGTATGATTTGATTAGACACATTTCTAAAAAAGGATTAAATCGATTACTTGTGATTCCTGATGTTAATGTATCATATATGTGTGTGCAGAAGGACAGACTCCTATCAAGTTGGATAACAATGTTGTTGAACTTTACAAAGGGTACTCACATCTGCCTCCTTCCCTATTCATGTTAAAAGAATTAGTTTTGCATCTTTTCATACAGTGTTGAATTTGTCGCAAGCAGGGTTGGGGAGTTCTTGAGCCGATATACAAGCGGGAAAATTCCCAAAGCATTCAAGCGTATCCCATCATTTGAGTTCTGGGCAGAAGTTCTACAACTGACTCAGCCGGAAAATTGGTCCCCTAATGCACTATATCAAGCAACACGATTGTTTTCTTCAAACATGAATGCAAAGAATGCCGTGCGATTCTATGATGCGATTTTGCTTCCACGTGTTCGTAATGACATAAGGCAGAATAAGAGGCTTCATTTTGCACTGTATCAGGCTTTGAAAAAATCCCTATATAAGCCTGCAGCCTTTTTCAAGGGAATTTTGCTGCCACTATGTCAGGTAGCTCTTTTTAAACTAATGAATAATGTAGAACACAACATTTGTTATATATCCATTTCCTCTGTAGTCTGTACTGTGCTAACTTTTTCTTTTGTATATGGCAGCATGATTGCATTTCTTAGTCAGATTAATTATGGTGTGAAAGTTCCAGCAAACATTCAACTTGTCTATACTCTATATTGCCAAATAAATGTTTGAACAGCAGATATTTCCTTTTTCATCTACCTTATCTACTGGGCCTGCTTTGTTCATTGTTTTCCTTGCCCTATGTGCTACTGTTTTATTTTAGGCTGGCTGCAGATTTGCAGTTGCACTAGGTCCAACTAGATTCCGTTGTTTTCTCATTGAGCTCATATCATGTCTGCAGGAAAGGAATTGCACTCTACGCGAAGCAGTAATTATCGGTAGCATCATCCAGAAAGTCTCCATTCCTCCCCTCCATGCAAGGTCAGTTGAACATTGTACAAGATTCATGTCTTTAAGATGCTTGCTGAGTTGCTTATCTTTACTTGTCATTTTGATGCAGTGCAGCATTAATGAAACTAGCAGAGCTGGAGTACTGTGGCACTACTAGGTAAAGTGTTGGCAACTAGTCTAGTCCCTTTGTCCATATAATTTTAGTTGTGTTTGGTAAACAAAACTGTGATGAAACTTTATCTTTTTGGTCTAGTAGCTAATACTATCTGAATGACATTTTAAACCTTTTTGTATGTATATATTCTTTTGGTACCTTATTCACTTATTGTTTTTTTGGAGCATGCTATAACCTGTTTTTCTCTGTTGCAGCTACTTTATTAAGCTGTTTCTAGATAAGAAATATGCTTTGCCATACCGTGTGCTTGATGCAGTTTTTGCTCATTTCATGGGGTTTCTAGATGAGGAGAGGGCCATGCCTGTTATATGGCATCAATCATTGCTTGCCTTTGTGGAAAGGTTAGTGATATATGTGTAAATGTGAAACAAATTTATTCAGGGCATTCACTTAGATAATCTGAGAAGCATCACTCTTTTGTTTATGCCATGCAGCAAATTTATACCATCCTTTTTTTCTGTTTCTTGGTTACACTAGTTTGATAACTAGTGCATTATATTCAGCTTCTCTGCCATCAGTGGCAGATGCCTGATGATGCAATAGGTCACATGTGTTTCTTTGTATGTGTCATTGCTGATATTTTTGCTACTTTATTATTTTAAGTGTTGTTAAATAATTTATGACAGGTACAAGAATGAATTAGAGAAAAAGGATAAAGAGAAACTTCTGCGCTTGTTTGATCACCAGAAACACTATTTGGTAAAAGATAATTTCATTTCATCAATCATATGCATGCATGATTCCCAAAGTGTTCTCCTGATTTTCATTAGTTTATTTACTGATATGAATTACTCCTCGAAACCTTTAACTCTATATAAATGTTACTCCAGAAATCCGGAGAGAACTTCGGATGAGCTGCAACAGGGGTGAAAAGGAGGCAAATATGTCAATATATATCCTTACAGCTCATGCCTTCTATTCTGATCTTTTGCATGTTTTTTTTTTATATTCAACTGACAAAAGGCGTGCTCTAGTTGTGCATAGAACAATTTGCCTGCTTATTACAAATTACTTGTGTTGAAGTGCAGTTTTTTCTTAACGTTGTTCTTACGTTCACCAATTTCTGTGATCACCAAGCCAATTGAAGAAGACAGGTGGAATATTCCTGAAGTACCCATGGAGGACTAAATCGGTTTGATTCTTGGTGAGTGGCACAATTTTAAGACAACATGCACATTAATTTTGCTCACAACATGAACTTTAGCCAAATATTTTCCTTTTTATAGTAGAGAAGGATCAAGATTAGCGAGAGAAGTTGTAATCAAAGTTTTTTTACTGGTTTGAAAAATGTATTAGAGGATACTTGAAAATTGTTGAGGGATGTATCGGTCATATTTATAAGAGATACAAAAACATGAACTGTCCATCTTTGAAGGTCAGTTTTAATCTGAAATTGGGTAAGTTTTTTGTCATGAAATTGATTTGTACTACTGGTGTTTAAAATGCATCACTAATTCATGCATGCACCGCGTTGTTTGCAATTCATGCGTAAACTGGAAGAATAAATTTCAGAGAAACATAAGCTCGGCTCTCAATCTTCGCCTAATATGCAGATGATTCTGAGCGTTAATATGGTTTTTACTGAAAAGTAATTAAAGCAGGTAAAACTGTATTCTTACTTTCTGAATCCTGGAATTCTGAATATAATCTCGGCACCATGGTAAAACCACTGCCACAGCATTATGACAGCATCTGTTACTTTTGTTTGGGTTGTTTCTCAACTAGTCTCTGCAAGTATATCGTTTTTGAACAATTCCACTTGTTTGTTTTTTAAAGAAACAGCAGGATCTGAAGAATCTCTTGTGGATTAGAATCAATATGTTGAAGGATTCTAACATTTTGTTCCATTTTTCGAGATATAAGATAGAGAATATGTTGCTTTCTTGGGCGAACTAAGTGTTCTTTTGGGTTAGCTTTTGGGAGTAGCTTTTGTTTTTTAGAATTTTTAGTAAAAACAGCTTTTGACACGGTAAACTCTGGACCTTGTAAAAGTTTCTCTGGACTTTTTTTTGATTTCTGACTTTTGCTTTTGAATATTTGATAATGCTAATATTCACATAATGACATTTCAAATTTTATGTAACAATACAAAATTCTATAAATTGAAATTTCAAATTTCATTCAACCATACAAAATTCCATAAAATGATATTTTAAATTTCATACAACAATACATACATTCATAAATTGATATTTCAAATTTTATATGATCATACAAAATTTCATAAATTGACATTTTAATTTTCATAGTACAAAATTTCATAAACTGTTTTTTATACAGCTCACAACTTAAAACAAAATTTCTACATTCGTTTCAGCCAAACGGTCTTTAACTTTCTCACAGTTAACATTCCACAACAACTTTTATACAACTCATAACTGTTAGCTCAACCAAATACACCGTAAGACATCTCCCCTTCCATCTAAAAAATATGTTACT
>JAAALK010000284.1:4253613-4348950 GCA_019279435.1 Zizania palustris
AGTTTAATCATTTGGTAAAATCTCCAAGGGAATTGACTCTCTGACTTAATCATCAAGGGTTAATAAATTAGCAGTCAAAACTTCCGTAACAAACTGTAGAGCCTTAAACGAGTCAGCTGTATTACCAGTCTTTTTTTGCTGCCATTTCTTTCTAATTTTTCAGTTGGTTTCAAACTACTGTGTTGTTCATTCTGGAAGCATACAAAGCAATACTCAATAAACGCACGAAACTCCTGACTTCAGGCTACCTATAGTTTTCCCCCTAAACTTAAACGCCTTTAACTCCCAAAAAAATTAATGATCGCTAACTCTGTTCAGATATACTGGCACTGATCTGATATCTCAGTGTTATTTCTTCAATTCATCTCGACACTCATGATGCAAATCAACATTAGTTCATTTTCAGCCGCCTTTACTCTTACTGTGATGTAGTGATGTTGTTATTGTACCCTTTTGTTGTTGCTCTGCTGCAGTTAACAAAGGAGACAACGGTGCAAGCACTGGAGTGGCCTCAAACCTGGTAGAAGCCATACAAGGAGCTGGCTTCAAGCTGCAGGACGCTTAGCCTCAGCTTAGAGGATTTAATGAGGGTGCTGTGGCTGTCGAGGAGCAGGAGGTGACGAGCAAGCCACGGAGTGACTGAGTGGACTGAGTGATGTATTCAGCTTGCTTGGTCTGAGCTACTTTGCTCCATACGTATAATTTGCTCCTCTTATTTGGTGCTCTCCCAATATTTGTTTAGTTATTGCAGTTCACCCCTCCTCTCCTTGTAATCTTTGAGAAAGTATTTAATTCCGAGTTCTAGCTTACGGTGCTCCAGAAAGGAAGAAATGGTGTTTTTTCTGAAATTCGCCGGACTTGTTTTTTTTCATATATGTCTGTTACGGGTAGCAGGCCCAACAAGGCCCCTACCGGCCAGGGCAGGTTAGGTTAGTTATAATTCTGTTTACTGTTTTAGCAGATTAAGTTAGTTATAATTCTGTTTTCTATTTTAGCAGATTAGGTTTGATCAGAGGGTCTTGTGCCTATGTAAACAGGATCTCAATAGGAGTTTAGGCGTCGAGTAGTTCAGTTTGACTTTTGCCTTCATTTATTCTTGCCTTTTCGTCGTGTCGTCGCAACGGCGCCTGTCGGTGACAATGTCACTGCTTAATTTCGTTAGTTTCAACTATTAGTGAACGTAATTTTTGTCAAAATGTCAATTTGTGCTCACTAAAAATCAATGATGATTTAAGCTCCGTGACCAACTATTACTTGCTTTAGATGGTCAGGGCCGGCCCTGGGGTGGGGCCACCGGTGCCACCGCCCCAGGCCCCACGGACCGGTGGGCCCCCCTGTATGTATGTGCATGTATAAACCAAGCGTCAATTAAATAAGGCAATTAACACGGAATCAAATCAATCAACGCCTTGATCTAAGCTTTAGTTCGCCCGTCAGCCCAACGCCGACAAAGCAGCAACGCCCATTCACCGGTTCGCTCGAGCCCCGATGCTCTGATCCTATCGTTCGCCCAATTACAGCAGTGCGACCGATGTTGTGCTGCGGTGTTGTAGCCTGGCGCACTGCTTTCGCAAATTCTTCATAATGTTTGTTATCCTATTCTGCCAAGACTAATGCAAGGCACGCACTGCTATCTACTATTGATAATGATGGATTAAATTAAGTATTGATTAGTGAAGCCATGATAAGCAAGGGCTGAAATGCTTATATGCAATTCTGCAGACTAATCTAGTTTTAGTTATGACTAATCGATTAGTTAGTTACTAACGATGTAAAATAATTGGAGTGATTAGTAGGAAATAAGGGCAAATCAGTCAATTTCTATCTGGATTTTGGATTAGCTCGTATGATCTAGCTACGGGAGACTATTGGCCTCCGACTCCTGGCTCCTTCTCCCTAGTCGTCTCGTCGATCTCCCTCCCCGTCCCCTCGACCTCGACTCCCGCCTCCTCGCAAGTTCGCCCGACGCCTGCGCCGCCGGCTTCCTGCTGCTTCCGCCGCATCCTCGCCGGAGAGCACCCGTACGGCCGGACGGACGTCCTCTTTTTTCACCTTTCATTACCCACGCCTTTTAAGTTTTATCTTTCTTTGCCTTGACCGTAGAATCTCTTCTAGATCCGAAAGATTTTCTCTTTGCCTTGACCTTGGTAGTAATAGAAATTTGTTTCCATGAAATTTTGGGATTCAGCTGAACCCCGTGGCCCATGCTCCACCACGTTAAGCCCGCCCTTGCAGATAGAGCTTATGTGGATGTTTGAGCATATAACCATGTTTGTTTCTATTTAAAATGGTTGCAAAGTTCGAAATTTGCACATGATAACATGACATAATGGTCACATCTGATACTTACAGTAAGAGGAAAATAATGGATTTTATTTTGTGTGTACTATTCTGATGCATTTTTTTTTTGTAAGAGATGATGTTCTATTGAATTACTAGTCCATCTCTTATTGAATTCTTGTATATAACAGGCAAAATGGGCCCAAGAGTCTTCTACTTATGTTCATTATTGGCATCGTACTTTTGGGTGGTACAAGCTTGGCCTTTGATAATGCTGGTATGCAGTGGTCTTTCTACTATTCAACTATCTGTCCATTGTGAGCTTTATGTTAGTAGGAAACCGAAATCGGTGAGTCAATCATCTGGGTGATGACTGGTTAGGATTCTATTATATTGGAAGTAGCTGAAAATACATGATTCATTTGTCTGTTGCTCCTTACCGGTTGTCACTACTGGTCTACTTACTACTATGATTACTTCATATGTTTCAATCCTTTTCAGTTTCAATATGGAATTTATTGTGCTTGTTGTGTTCAGGGCAATGAAACCTTTACCTTCTTGATATGTTACTGACAATCTATTATATATTGGTCCATTCTATATTGGCTTGTGCTGCTGGACGCTGAAAACCAAAGTGATCTATACTATCCTACATTAGAGAAAGTACTTATCCAGCAAACAGCATCATAATGACAGTATTTTCCTCTGAACTGGGAAATAATTTACTTGTTAGCATATCAAAGAGCTGTCAATGGCTCTGCGCCCCTGCTTGTTATTCTCTTAAAATGATATGCATTGCCAGAATGACTGATTGGCTGTGTGCCTGTGTGGTAAAGTTTCATATATCTTGATATTTGTCCCTATTTTTAATTAGCTTCTTATGCCCTACTTCTTTATTTTATTCTAGTTGGTGAAAACATTCCAAATGAGAACACGACACCCTTGATAATGAAGGGAAATCCACAACTATGTCAACTTTGTGAGCAGTTTGCCACGGAAGCCCTCTTCTATCTTAATGAAAATGAGACCCAGATTGAAATCATTGCTACTCTTCACCAAGCCTGTTTAAAATTTCCTTCTTTTAAGTTGGAGGTATTGCCACTTTGCACTAATCTCTAATTTCAATAGCTGAAGCAGTGCACTGAAAACCTTTTTTTGGCATGGCAGTGTACAAAGCTGGTGGATTATTATGCTTCTCTCTTCTTCACAAAAATTACTTCTTTAAGCCCAGAAGAATTTTGTGTATCAGTAAGTCTTTGTGATGAAGTGACATTCATTCATCTCCCAAGACATGAAGATGCTTGCACCCTTTGCCATGAGGTGGCTAATGAGATTCTTACTGATCTTGATAATCCTGATATGGAGGTACTTATTATTTTAATCAATTATTCTTTTTAATCAAATTATTCTTTTTACTCAGTCTATTATTTGCTTATAACCTGTGGATGCTGTTGAAATTGATGTGCCTTGAAAATACCAAGGAACCAAGTTCAGTATGTTAGCTACCTACTTTCATCTAATAACATATGCCGATCCTCTCTTCATCATGTGTTTTGTGCACCATGTGTATACTGTACTCATGTTGGAGGATTATCGATTATGTGTACCAAAGGTCCAAAGTACTCAACTAACAACCAGTCTATCTAGTATTTATCAGTAAAAACGAACACAACCATAATAGGAAAATATGTGGTGTCTAATCCAAAATATCTTGACTAAGTAAATGTGAATGAAGGCAATCAATAGGGAAAGATACACTATACTTTCTAGCTTTATGTGATAAAAGTAATTTCTGAGAAAAAATCAAGCATTGCTTTGGTCTACTTTTGACAGCTTAACATAATTGAGCTACTTCTGAAAGGATGCAACAATGCAGACAATTTTGTACAAAAGGTAACCATCTGATGACCCAAACTCCTTTTCCTTTATAGTTTCAGTATGTTTTCTCCTGAAAAGGTATTACAAGGACTCAAGGAGTTACCTTGAGTTCCCCTGAAAGTGTCATTTTGACTAACTCAGCCTGATTATTTTGAACCGTGCCTTGCTTCAACTCAGTGCAAGAAGTTGATCATCCAGGATGCACCAGTCATACTAGAACATATCAAGAAGTTTCTGAAGAAGAAGGATCTCTGCAATTCTATCCACGTATGTGGAGGCAAAAAATTCCCTGCTAGAGCAGGAGTCCTTAGGGTTCTATCTGCATCCTGAACTATCCTTAGAGATTGTACAGTTTCACAACAAAGTTTAAAGGTTGTAAATGTAAAGAACTTCCCAAATCTGTCCGAGCAATGTAGGTTATAAATATAACATTTGTTTACGTCTGCACAAAAAAAAATAGAACTTGATTGTGTACATAGAACTTGATGAGCATGTATATTTAAACCGTATTTTTGTACATCTATGTGAGCAATCAAATTAATTCCTGCATAGTAATAACTATAGTATAATCACTACCATCTTCATTGGTGTAGTTAAAAGAATATAACGTTGGTACTTGGTACACACCCCACTGATGAGAGAGCAGGAACATTGCTGTGAAAACTTGGTAATAGTTAGGCAGTTAGCATTATGTAAAAGTTTTGTTTACAGTGTTACCTTACTTGTATTACACTATGATTACGCCTATAGTCGGTTGTACGTAGAAGATAATAACGTATTACCCTTTACAGATTGTGTCTATAGATATCCCCTCTTTACTATTAAAGAGAGAGAACCATGAAATGCTATTAAAATTTTGATATTTTCTTACACGTCATTACTATTTTAAATCTACTCTTTTATGTCATTTGGGTTTACCTACAGACTCTGAATATCTACTTTTTTACGAATATTTGGACCCAAATGACATAAAGAGTGAATTTGAAATAGTAATGACATATGAACAAATACCGAAATTTTAATGGTATTTTTGGCGAATTGGAAAATAACGGTGACACAAAAGCAATTAATCCTAATAATCAACATTATAGAGTTACTCCGTTTGAAGACCTAAACATGACTAAAATATTTTATTTATTTCTAAGTCCTTCAAGGTTTGTTGAACTTGCACTGCGAATACCTTTTCAAAGCTGCTTGTGTGAGTACTGAGTCTAAGAGTGATTAGGTGAAGTAATGCATAATTAAGTGCGACAAGGATGATTTGAAGATACAATTTGCTTTTTATAAGTACTAGGTTATTAAATTTAAGATAGATCTTGAACTTTAAACTTGTTACATTTTTAAACGAAACTAGCACCAAACTATCAATGATTGTGTCTATTTTATTGCTTAATTATAGGCAGGAGCAATAACATCGCTTTCAGCTGTCCCCATCCTACTAATAAATTTTTGGTTTTAATGGAAATTAATTCCCCATCAGTCTTTTTCACATGTCAATAATGTTGCTACATTATTGTTGCTTCAAGTTGGGCATTGCTGTTGTTATATCTCATCATTTGACAAAACAAACAAAGCATCTTAATTGCAGATTATATGTTTGAGCTGACTGTCTTGCAGATTTAGTTTTGTTTTTCACAACTTGTGTCATCCCCTCATTGTTCTTCTTATCAATGGTATAAATTCGAACTTTCCCCTCTTTTTAGCTGTTTTTCGAAATGTCTAATACGATGCTCTCGGACAATATGTTCAACCTGTTAATCAGTGACGTGCGTTTTTAATCTCGTCAACAAGTCGGTTTGCGTGACAGAGTGAATCATTGCGTGCATGATATCTTCCTGGTAATAATGCATGGTTTTGCTGGAAGGTGCGCACGAGTCAGAGTACGCTAAGTGAAACATCAGGGAACCGGCTCCCCGGCTCCCCTGACATCGAGACTCCTTACGAATGGCTTATGACGTTACGGAGATGAACCCCACCGTATGGTGAGCCTATCTACGAAACTTCCTTTGGTACTTATCGAACTGAAATCTGACGGTGAGCGACGAAAGAGGATTTCATTTCAACATCAAGTGGAGAGAATCTTCTACTGGCGAGGTGACGCGTCACGTAAGTTGGCTCACATGGATGCCACGAGGACAGTATAGAATCTGTGGTCGTGCTCACCAATAATGTTCCCTTGTTTATGCTAGCTAGCTTACCATCCCCAACAAACCAAGTAAAGAAAAATTAAGTGACAACCTTGGGTGAGAATGAAAAAAAGTTTCATATATAATAATACGCCCAAATCAATCGTACTATATATGATTGATGATTGAAGTAAGCTGGTTAAACAAGTAAATTAACTATGGAGTAGTTCTTTAGCATATATGAAGTGTGTGTGTATATATACACACACATACACCAAAACGCTATTTTACGTCGACCACGGAAGTACTACTTTCAGTAATAGATTTTCTCAATAGACTAGCAATTGAGTACTAATTTTTTCTCGACAGTGGATTTTTCAGTAAAATAGCTATTCTACATGCACGTGCGTAGTGTAAGATAACATATATATATATATATATACTTGTACTTTTTTCTGATACTGGGTGCTGCTGAGTTCATTGAGATGTAATTAAGAACAAGCATCCACATTTGACAAGGCAAAGCTACCGCGTGTCGCCGTGACAGCAATATAATTAATTATATAATTAAAACCGATGTTTGAGTGGATACGTGTTGATTTGCGTTCTGTAAAACTCTCGTTGAAATATTAAAATTCTCCCGTGTCGGCACTTGTGATTTTTACCATTCGATTCTGAGGGATTTTCCACGTTAAATTTATGTCTTTGTTCTGTATTTGATATGCGATTCTTGCGTTAATATTTCTAACAATATGTATGTATCATGAGGAGCGAGGCAGTTCTAAAATATATTATATTTTTAAGGTTAAAATCAGTAAAATATTATTTTTATTTTTGTATATGGATATTATCTTTGATTTTATTATTCGTTGCTTCACCCAACTATTCATCAACTTATTTTACGCAAAAGGAATAGAAAGAGGAAAATAGCGAATTAATTAATTTTTGTGCCGTCATATATATAGCACCAATGCTTAATACGTGCTAAGGCTATTCACAGTGGTTGGTTTCATAACACTATTTCGTAGAAGTCCACACCAGCTTTGCAACTAAATGAAATACCCTCTCTCAGTGGAGAGTTTTATTTCATTATTTCCTAGGCTAACCAGTGTAATTAAATGCAACTAGCTCTCATGAAATACCGTCTCTCTGATGAAACGATTTACTCTCGGTGGTATTTCATTTTATTTCACCCGTCTTAGAAACGGATTAACACCATGTCATGGTAATTAATGCCATGAAACCCCCATTGTGAGGCTATTCACAGTGGTGGGTTTCATAACACTGTTTCCTAGAAGTCCACATCAGCTTTACAAGTTGCAACTGAATGAAATACCCTCTCTCAGTGGAGAGTTTCATTTCATTATTTCCTAGGCTAATCAGTGTAATTAAATGTAACTAGCTCTCATGAAATATCCTCTCTCTGATGAAATGATTTGGCTCTTAGTGGGTATTTAATTTCGTTTCATCCGTCTTGAAAATGGGTTAGTACCATGTCATGGTGATGACACTACTTCATTCTCTTCCATCATTAATTGAATGTCACGTCAGCAAGAAATATGATGTGGCATGGTAATTAATACCATAAAACTTCTATTGTGAATAGCCCAAGTACGAATTAAAAACTGTCTGAGAAACCAAGGGTGGTTTCGGTGTATGTGATGAGTGATTGACAGGTTTATTTACCCTCTGTTCGAAGGGTACCTCCGGAGGGGCTTCGGAGGTGGTACCTCCGAAGGGTGTTCGGAGGTGTGTCACCGGAGTGTGTTCGGTGTTTGCTTGCTGCAGCTGCGCAGCGGAGTGTACCTGTCGGAGGGGTCCGACAGTACGCGATGACTGGGTTCGTACCGAGGGCTTCGGTACTTTGGGCGGTACACCGGAGTGTGTGCCGAAGGTTGCTAATCCGGAGAGGTCTCCGGAGTACTGGATACACTTGTTTGCTTGTCGGTGGTGCGCAGGGACTTCGGAGGCGACGGACAGGGTTCGAGCCAGGTGAACCTGGGTCAAGCGGGTGGCTTGATGCCAGGGGAGCAGGGAGCTCCGTCACGGTGGCTGCGAAGGTGGTCCGGGTCGGTCCTCGGGTCGAGGCGTGCCAGGTGAAGGCAGAGAGTGCGGAGCGTGGCTCCGGCTGAAGGTACTCCGAGACAAAGTCCTCGGAGGTGAGGCACTTCGAAGGTACTCCGGATGGAGTGATTTCGAAGTTGGTGGACCAAGTCCTCTGCGGAGGCAAGGAGTTCGAAGTGTGCTCCGGAGGGAGACACTCGAAGGTGGCCCAACGAAGGTCTCAGAAGTCGAGGTGCATCGAAGGCATGGTCCGGGTGAGGCTCGTCGTGGAGTGTGCTCGGGGAGAGGCACTGCGACGGAGTGCTCATGGAATGCTTCATGCGAAGGCCTTGGACGAAGGAGGGACTTCGAAGGGTGGTACTCCGAAGGTGGGCTTCGGAGTGAGGACGACTTGTGGTGCTTCGGCCATGCATGGCTTCGGTACACGGACGGACGGTGTTCGAGCTCGGAGTAGCTGCGAAGCCGTGGTGATCCACTCCGGAGGTGGTGGTGCGAAGGCCCAAGGGCTTTGACGGCTTCGGCTCAAAACCGTCACTGTATCGAAGGTCTTCTTCGGCGGAGCGAAGGCCAACAGGCTGCAGGCTTCTCGCCGAAGCTTCAGCACCCCTCGCGTGCGAAGGGAGGTTCCAGAAGTCAACACTGTAAAGGCTGACACTGTCTGTTCTGAAAAAGGCTGACACTGTCCCCTCTGCAGCTGACAGAGAAGCCTCCAAAATAAAGGTGGACTACCTTTTGTACCCCTTAGTTCTGTAGAGACAAAATGGATGTAAACCCTAGGGGTAAAGTAGTCACTTCCTTAGGATGAAGCCGTGGGCTATAAATATGGGGGCTCGGTAGGTAACATTTAACACTTTGAGCATTTACTGTTGAGCTCCTGTAGCCACACTTCGATTGAATACATCCTGAGTTCATTTTCAGTGTTCCTTGTTCAAGCGGCGAAGCCCTGTTTTTCTTGTGCTTTTTGCTTGAGCTTGCTTTGCATACTTCGCTAGTTTAGTGCACCGAAGCCTGTTGAGGCGAAGGTAGTTTTTCGTGCGAAGTGTGTTTTACAGTGTGCTGTCGCTCTGTGTAACACGAGGCAAGACCTCGCTGCTTACTAGCGAAGCCCTGTTCTGTTCCCGTAGTGCTTCTTGTGTCGAAGCCCTTAGCGTAGTCCATTTGCGTGTGCGTGTAGACCTTCGGGTACGAAGCCCAGCACCCGTTGCTGTCGCCAAGTACTTGGTCGAAGTCCTCAGAGGGCTGTCCACTCTTGCGAAGGGTGAAGTGCGAAGCCTGCTCGAAGCACCTCGAGTGCGGAGCCTGCACTGACTTAGCAGAGTAGATTTTCGAGGGTTGTTAGTGGAGCGAAGTCTTCTTGGCTTCGAACTTTTGCTCCTCCGAAGCCTGTGTTCGAAGGTGTCGAAGTACCTCCGAACCAGACCTTCGAAGGTTGTGTTCGAAGCCTGTTCCGCAGAAGACAGAACAGAACCGAAGGCTAAGTTTTTAGCCCGAATTTTAAAAGCTCCCATTCCCCCCCCCTCTGGTCGCCGTTTCCGGTCCAACAATTGGTATCAGAGCAGGTTAAGATCACCAGTTGACCTTAACCGGTTTTGTGATCTGTTGGCGACATGGATAGAGGCAGTAAAATTCCTCTGTTCGATGGGACAGACTTTGCATACTGGAAGGTGCGCATGGAGGCTTACTTGTTAAGCCAAGGAAATGCAATTTGGGAGATTGTGGACTCACAATACTCCATCCCTGATACCCGCACCACTCAAACTGAAAAAGATCAGTATATTGCCAACTCGAAGGCAAGGAACATACTGTTCATTGGTTTGAGTCGGAGTGAGTTTGACAGGGTGCAGCACCTTAGGACTGCTAGGGAAATTTGGACAACGCTCACTATTTATCATGAGGGCTCTACTCAGATTAAGGCCAGGCGCCAAAGCACCTACAACCAACAGTATCAGCTGTTTGTGCAGGCACCTGGTGAATCTATAGATGCCATGTTTTCGCGCTTTGATGCTATAGTGAGCAACTTGCGATCTAACGGGACGCTTGCTTACAGTGATCACGATAGGGCTATCAAGCTTCTCTATGCTCTTGACCGTAGCATATGGGAGGTGAAGATATCCAGCATTGAGGAGTCCACAGGCTATGACACATTGACCTGTGATGAGCTCTTTAGCAAGCTGAAGTCCACAGAGATTGCCAAGGCATCTCTTGCAGTGCACAGAAGCTCTTTGCCACAGCCATTGGCATTGGTCTCTAGCACTAGCCGTGGCACCACTGCAGAACCAAGCACATCAGGCACTTGTGTTCTTGCAGATGGTTTTGCTTTGTCCTCCCTGGTCTCCGTCACAAAGGAGCAGGTGGATACTCTAGCTGATGACGAGCTTGCTCTCATTGCCCGGAGGTTCACCCGCTTTCATCATGAGAGACGGGATCAGAGGAGAAGTGGTTTTAGTGGTTGCTATGAATGTGGCGACACCTCTCACATTAAGGCAAATTGCCCCAAAGTCAAGAAGAGAGATGAGAGTGACCGCCCTAAATACCACAAGAAGGAGAGGAAGCCCTTTGTGAAGGGCAAGCGCGGCAAGATGGCTAAGAAAGTAGCCAAGGCCGCTTCCAGAGCTTTTGTTGCTGCTCTCAGCGACATCGACACATCCTCAACTGAGGAGTCGAGCTCTGAGGAGGAGGAGTCCCCAAGAAAGGAGGACAAGAAGGACAAGAAGGGACGTGACTTCACCGGCCTTTGCTTCATGGCCGACAGCGATCATAGCGGCGATGAGCTTGACTCATCTGAGGTAAACCTATCATCTGACCAGCTCCTAATCAAATTAGATGAGCTGAATGAAGTTGTGCTAGGTCAGGATAGATTGCTTGTGCAAGCCGCTAGAGAAAGAAAAGACCTTAGACTTAGGCTAGAAAATGTATCTACTGAATATGCCATGCTTAAGTCTAAATTTGATGATGCTGAATGTGAATCATGTTCTGTTGTCATGAGTGAGCTTGCTCAGTTGCGTTCTGTACATGCTCAAACTCTTTCTGAGCTTGAGACTGCACAGAAGCAGCTTTTGGAGGTGGATTCTAGACCTCTTGATATTATTGATTGCATGAACTGCTCTTTATTACGCGATAGCATTTCTTTACGTGATAAGCATGTTCATGATTTAGAGGCTAGATTGGAGAGGGCCGGTAGTTCTAAGGATGTGCAACCTGTTTGTGACACTTGCATTACCCTTAAGGACCAGCTAGGCACTGTCAGAGAGCGAGCTGAAAACCTCATGTCTGAAAATGAATACCTTCTTTCTGTGGTGAATAAATGCACTGAGGGAAAGGGTAGGATGGATTTGCTCTTGGCCAAGACCAAGTTGTGTGCTGACAGAGCCGGGGTAGCTCTAGGTTTGGGTTTTGAGAGGATAGTTTCAAACAGTAAGTCCAAAACTGTTTTTACCTCTCCTACCACCCTAGAGAAAGAGAGAGCTCTGTTGGACACCCCATCAGCCAAAAAGCCTACCCATCCACCAAAGAAAACCACTCCTCCTGCCAAGAAAAATCCTCCCAAGAAAACCACTGTGAAGAAACCCAAGGAGCCTGTGAGAGTTGCTCCTGTGACCCATGAGAGTGCCCCCAGGAGAGTGTTTCACTGTTCTTATTGTCAGCGGGCGGGTCATTTGATTGGTTTCTGTTTCCGTCGCATCAAGGATGAGCGACGTGCACAGGCGATGAGCTATCAGGACATGCATTACCCATCTTTAGGTATGCATGAGTCTGAGTATTACTCTCGTCCTGTTTTCGAGGCTCCTCGTGCTTCTCGGAGAGGTTTTGATCCTCGAGGTGTTCACCATGTTCCATATGGTGGTAGACCTCGGGCGAGTAGCTTTGTACCTCGTCAGAGTAGGAGACCTCGACATGCTTTGCGTTCTTTGCATGTAGGTAGACCTCGCACTTTGCATCATTCTGATTATTATGTGCGTAGACCGTCTGCTTTTACTGTGCCTACTACTCGTGTCACTCAGTGCTGGATGCCTCGCCATTATTTTACTCACCCCAGCACTGAGCGATCGAGACGCTCTTATCATGTGTAGGCGACAGGTCGAGGCTTGGAGGGCACGTGGATAATGGACTCTGGTTGTTCGCGCCACATGACCGGAGATGCAGCTTGGTTCTCCAGCCTCACGACAACCAAGCAAAGGGAACATATCACCTTCGGAAACAATCGAAGGAGTAGAGTGAAAGGTAAAGGTGTGGTAAGAATTAATTCGAACTTCACTCTCAAAGATGTTGCTTTGGTTGAGAACCTGGGATACAATTTGCTGTCTGTATCTCAGTTGCTTGATGAGGGCTTCGAAGTGCGATTTCATCGCGATACTTCGCAAGTGCTCAATTCTGATGGCGTTGTGGTGTGTAAGATCTTTAGGGTTGGGAGAGTTTTTGGAGCTGATTTTTCAGAGTCGTCTGGATCTTCTCATTGTCTTGTTGCACATTCGACTTCTGAGCTTTGGAAGTGGCATAGGAGACTAGGGCATATGAGCTTTGAGTTGCTCGCTCGTCTGAGCGCCCTAGGTCTGATCCGAGGATTGCCCAAGCTCAAGTTTGAGAAGAATTTAGTTTGCGCTCCTTGTCGACATGGAAAAATGATTGCCGCTTCGCATTCGCCAGTCACCACAGTGATGACTGAACAGCCCGGAGAACTTCTCCATATGGATACTGTAGGTCCTTCTCGGGTTAGTTCTTTAGGCGGCAAGTGGTATGTTTTAGTTATTGTCGACGATTTCTCTCGCTACTCTTGGGTCTTCTTTCTTGCCAGCAAGGATGAAGTGTTTTCACACTTTCGGAGCTTGGCTTTGAGACTTTTCACTGAACTCCCAGGTGCATTGAAATTCATTCGAAGCGATAATGGCACCGAGTTCAAAAATAGTCTCTTTGTTGATTTTTGCATGGAGCATGGCATAGAACATCAATTCTCTGCTCCGCGGGTTCCTCAACAGAACGGTGTTGTTGAGAGGAAAAACCGCACTTTGGTTGAGATGGCTAGGACGATGCTTGACGAGCATAGGACTCCTAGAAAATTCTGGGCTGAGGCCATGAACACTGCATGTTACATCTCAAACCGAATTTTCTTGCGCTCAATTTTAAACTTGACATCTTATGAGCTGCGTTTTGGGAGACAGCCCAAGGTTACTCATCTTCGAGTTTTTGGCTGTCGCTGCTTTATCCTAAAACGTGGTAACTTGGATAAATTTGAGTCGCGATCTTCTGACGGGATCTTTTTGGGTTATACTACTCATGGTCATTCTTATCGTGTTTATAACTTGGAAACTAACACTGTCATCGAGTCATGTGATGTGACTTTTGATGAATCAACCCCCTCTGTTAGTTCTGCTTTTGAACAGGCAAATGAACACGACATGGAACAGACCTTATTCGAAGACGAAGATCCCGGAGAATTCGAGGATGATCCCCTACTACCCTCGACATCAACCCCCGAAGCTGACCCCGCTTCTACTACTTTGGCACGAGGTCCCGAAGCGACTACCTCAACATCGGTCATCTTGGACCACTCCAACGCACAAGTTGAGGGGGAGACTGCATCCCGCCGCGAGGCTCCACATCATGTCCAAAGGATGCACCCTCCCGAGCAGATCATTGGTGAGCTTGATCAAAGGGTAACACGTTCTCACGCTCATTTCACTAATGCTGCTTTTGTTGCTTCTTTCGAGCCTTTAGATGTTAGTCATGCACTTTCTGATTCTAGTTGGATCAATGCCATGCATGAAGAGCTTGAGAATTTTGAAAGAAACCAAGTCTGGACTTTAGTTGATCCTCCACCTAATGTTCATTTCATAGGAACAAAATGGATTTTCAAAAATAAACAAGGGGAGGATGGAACAATTGTTAGAAACAAGGCTAGACTTGTAGCTCAGGGCTTTTCTCAACTGGAAGGGATTGATTTTACTGAAACTTTTGCACCTGTTGCTCGCCTTGAGGCCATTAGGATTTTGCTTGCCTTTGCGACATCCCGGGGATTCAAACTCTATCAAATGGATGTCAAAAGTGCTTTTCTTAATGGCTTCATAGGTGAAGATGTTTATGTAAAACAACCCCCTGGTTTTGAAAACCCCAAGTACCCACATAAAGTCCTTAAACTTCATAAGGCTCTTTATGGACTCAAGCAGGCCCCTCGGGCTTGGTATGATAGACTTAAGTCTTTTCTGCTTGAGCGAGGGTATTTGATGGGCTCTGTTGATAAAACATTGTTTACTCTCAAGCATGGCAAAGATTTCCTCCTAGTGCAGATTTATGTGGATGATATCATCTTTGGTGGCTCTTCTCATGCTTTAGTTGCCGAGTTTGCAGATACCATGAGCAGGGAGTTTGAAATGTCAATGATGGGTGAACTCACCTTTTTCCTTGGTTTGCAAATCAAGCAAAGCAAACAAGGTACTTTTGTCCACCAGACAAAGTACACCAAGGACCTGCTCAAGAAATTCGACATGTCCGATGCGAAGCCTCTCGCCACTCCAATGGCTACATCTGTAGCATTGGACCCTGACGAAGATGGAGAAGCCGTAGATCAGAAGGAGTTCCGGAGCATGATCGGCTCCCTCCTCTACTTGACTGCCACGAGGCCGGACATACACTTCGCTGTGTGTCTGTGCGCTCGTTTTCAGGCTTCGCCACGAGCTTCGCACCGCCAAGCGGTTAAGCGCATTCTAAGGTATCTCAAACACACCCTTGAATTCGGCATATGGTATTCATCGTCTTCATCTTTATGTCTTAGAGGTTATTCAGATGCGGATTTTGCTGGGTGTAGAATTGATAGGAAGAGTACCTCTGGCACTTGTCATTTTCTGGGTACGTCTCTGGTTTGCTGGTCTTCCCGCAAACAGTCTAGTGTTGCACAATCGACGGCCGAGGCCGAATATGTTGCTGCAGCTAGCTGTTGCTCTCAGATTTTGTGGATGGTTTCCACTTTGCGGGATTTCGGGTTAGATTATAAGAGTGTTCCACTTTTCTGTGATAACACTAGTGCTATTTGTATTGCAAACAACCCGGTTCAGCACTCCAGAACCAAACACATTGATGTACGGTATCATTTTCTCAGAGATCACAATGAGAAGGGTGATATTGAACTTCAATATGTTGATACCCAACACCAGCTTGCCGATATTTTTACAAAACCCCTCGATGCTTCTCGATTTGCTTACTTGCGTGGGGAACTTGGTATTTGTCATCCCTACGGCATTTTGTGAGGGGGAGCTGATTTTAATTGTCTTGCATATGCTCATTATGTGTGGAATTGCACTTACATCTTTTGCTATTATATGCCTGCTTTTAATTCAAAGAAATCATGACAGCTCAGCTCTATGAAATATGTCTGGAACATTGATTGTGCATGATGTTTTATTTTCTAAAAATCAAAACTTGCTCACCGCATAATCTTGTATCTAGCTTGTTTAGGGTGGACTGCTTTTAGCTATCTTTTATCTACTTGACAGCAAGACACTGTTCCTTGGATGCTAAAATTTGCAACTTGAAAAATTGTGTTCTTTATTCATGGATATTCACCAAAATATTTCATTTATCTGAATCAAAATCAAAAAATTCCATGATTTGCCTGGTTTAAATGAAAAGATCCAGGAGGGTTTGTTTGTCGCACTACTCTATTCTAGACTGCTTACCATTGCACATTGGTCTGAACTGGAATAGCGTAGTGTATGCCAAAATCACCGCCTTAAGCTTCAGATGGCTTTCTTGCCTAGGCTTGGCCTGATTGGAAAGTATAAGGTGGACAAACAAATAACCCCTGGCATTAAGAAAAGAACAACAAAATTAATTGATCATCAAGTTTGCTTTCACAGCTCCTTTTGAACAAGACTTGTCTGTCTAGGGTAGAATTTGTTAGCTTGGCGCAGTCCTTGCCTTCTCATGTCTAACTACTGTGATTAAGTGGTGATGCTTTTACTTCAAAATGACAAAATCACATGCCATCATCTTGTTTCACAGATTGTTAAATTGAGCTGAGCACATGATCATTTGTGTTAATTTTGGCATATTTTTGCATTATATGTCTTTGCAATTCTATTCATTTCGCAGCTTTGCATCTTTTGAATGCTCCTTGATGCTTGCATTGCCAAAGGGGGAGAGATTTTGCTATGTTCTCTGCTGCAAGAAGGCATTACTTCTAAAGGGGGAGAGAGTTTTGACATAAAGGGGGAGAAAAATTTGCTCAACTCAGGGGGAGTTTTTATCCAAAGGGAGTTTTGCCGAAGGGGCTTTTACTCTTTTACAAAGGGGAGAAAATTTCTTTTATCAAGTGACATGCTTTGGCTCTTTTTGAGTTTTTATGGTCACTTGTATGCTGAAAATTTTTACATTTTCTTGAACTTCAATTTGGTTGTCAATGCACTCATCAAGGGGGAGATTGAGAAACCAAGGGTGGTTTCGGTGTATGTGATGAGTGATTGACAGGTTTATTTACCCTCTGTTCGAAGGGTACCTCCGGAGGGGCTTCGGAGGTGGTACCTCCGAAGGGTGTTCGGAGGTGTGTCACCGGAGTGTGTTCGGTGTTTGCTTGCTGCAGCTGCGCAGCGGAGTGTACCTGTCGGAGGGGTCCGACAGTACGCGATGACTGGGTTCGTACCGAGGGCTTCGGTACTTTGGGCGGTACACCGGAGTGTGTGCCGAAGGTTGCTAATCCGGAGAGGTCTCCGGAGTACTGGATACACTTGTTTGCTTGTCGGTGGTGCGCAGGGACTTCGGAGGCGACGGACAGGGTTCGAGCCAGGTGAACCTGGGTCAAGCGGGTGGCTTGATGCCAGGGGAGCAGGGAGCTCCGTCACGGTGGCTGCGAAGGTGGTCCGGGTCGGTCCTCGGGTCGAGGCGTGCCAGGTGAAGGCAGAGAGTGCGGAGCGTGGCTCCGGCTGAAGGTACTCCGAGACAAAGTCCTCGGAGGTGAGGCACTTCGAAGGTACTCCGGATGGAGTGATTTCGAAGTTGGTGGACCAAGTCCTCTGCGGAGGCAAGGAGTTCGAAGTGTGCTCCGGAGGGAGACACTCGAAGGTGGCCCAACGAAGGTCTCAGAAGTCGAGGTGCATCGAAGGCATGGTCCGGGTGAGGCTCGTCGTGGAGTGTGCTCGGGGAGAGGCACTGCGACGGAGTGCTCATGGAATGCTTCATGCGAAGGCCTTGGACGAAGGAGGGACTTCGAAGGGTGGTACTCCGAAGGTGGGCTTCGGAGTGAGGACGACTTGTGGTGCTTCGGCCATGCATGGCTTCGGTACACGGACGGACGGTGTTCGAGCTCGGAGTAGCTGCGAAGCCGTGGTGATCCACTCCGGAGGTGGTGGTGCGAAGGCCCAAGGGCTTTGACGGCTTCGGCTCAAAACCGTCACTGTATCGAAGGTCTTCTTCGGCGGAGCGAAGGCCAACAGGCTGCAGGCTTCTCGCCGAAGCTTCAGCACCCCTCGCGTGCGAAGGGAGGTTCCAGAAGTCACACTGTAAAGGCTGACACTGTCTGTTCTGAAAAAGGCTGACACTGTCCCCTCTGCAGCTGACAGAGAAGCCTCCAAAATAAAGGTGGACTACCTTTTGTACCCCTTAGTTCTGTAGAGACAAAATGGATGTAAACCCTAGGGGTAAAGTAGTCACTTCCTTAGGATGAAGCCGTGGGCTATAAATATGGGGGCTCGGTAGGTAACATTTAACACTTTGAGCATTTACTGTTGAGCTCCTGTAGCCACACTTCGATTGAATACATCCTGAGTTCATTTTCAGTGTTCCTTGTTCAAGCGGCGAAGCCCTGTTTTTCTTGTGCTTTTTGCTTGAGCTTGCTTTGCATACTTCGCTAGTTTAGTGCACCGAAGCCTGTTGAGGCGAAGGTAGTTTTTCGTGCGAAGTGTGTTTTACAGTGTGCTGTCGCTCTGTGTAACACGAGGCAAGACCTCGCTGCTTACTAGCGAAGCCCTGTTCTGTTCCCGTAGTGCTTCTTGTGTCGAAGCCCTTAGCGTAGTCCATTTGCGTGTGCGTGTAGACCTTCGGGTACGAAGCCCAGCACCCGTTGCTGTCGCCAAGTACTTGGTCGAAGTCCTCAGAGGGCTGTCCACTCTTGCGAAGGGTGAAGTGCGAAGCCTGCTCGAAGCACCTCGAGTGCGGAGCCTGCACTGACTTAGCAGAGTAGATTTTCGAGGGTTGTTAGTGGAGCGAAGTCTTCTTGGCTTCGAACTTTTGCTCCTCCGAAGCCTGTGTTCGAAGGTGTCGAAGTACCTCCGAACCAGACCTTCGAAGGTTGTGTTCGAAGCCTGTTCCGCAGAAGACAGAACAGAACCGAAGGCTAAGTTTTTAGCCCGAATTTTAAAAGCTCCCATTCCCCCCCCCTCTGGTCGCCGTTTCCGGTCCAACACTGTCTCTAATTAATTAAGCCATGCAATCGAATTGTCATTATGTAAAGATGCATATGTGTGTGTTGTTTGTAAGTGCCAGTATATATATACAATATCACTTTGTAATAAGTTTTGTATGTACTAGAGATGGTAAACTACCCATAGCAACACACACTTTTTGTGTATGTTAATGTACATCTTATTGTTTCAATTTGAGATTATAGTAATCCAACTTATTTTTATAAACCGAAACAATTGTATTAGTTTATTATTTCATCGATAGAACATAGTTTTTTATAAGCCAAATTACTACGATTCCAAGTTAAAATATACAGTCTTAGCATAGCGTTTTCATAATTTCCTCTACACTATTACGCAGTGGCGGAAATAAGGGGGGGCTTGGGGGGCGCGCGCCCCCCTACTGCTATGCAGCTCCCCCAGCTCCCCCTGTTCCACTTTTTTTTATATAAATAATAATAAAATTAATTATTAATATAAATTTTTATGTTAGAATGTGGTAGAATCTCACATATGTTGTTTTCTTTTTCTTAAATTTCTTTGTATTTTTATTTACCTACATGGTTTTCTCTATTTTCCATGTATACTTTTAATTTTCTCCTAAACTGCATTGCCTGTATATATACATAACTTCCTCCTATAATAGCATATACACGTGAACAAAATTATCAAGTGATCTATAATAACCGGTTATTCATGTATTTATAATTTTATTTTAATTTTTATCTCAATTAAAATCTCAACATGCCACCCTGCCCGTTCTGACTAGGCCCCCACGTGGCCACGCCACCTGCGGCAGACGTCGGCCGTGTCCTACCGTCCTACGTTACTGCGGTCGGTGTCGCCCTGCACCGTGCATCCCTATTTATTGCATGTTTATTGCTTATTACTTCTTATAATCTTATTTCTTAGAATCAATATAAACACGAATGGAGCTAGTTCTCACAATAATAGAACTTCATGAATCAAAGAACAATATTGAATAAAAATTAATTAATTATACTAAAAGTGTATTGAACCCTTGATCCTTTAAACTTAGCCCCCCCTACATTTTCGGTCTAGCTCCGCCACTGCTATTACGCTATTATAATTTTTCAAGAAGTTAAAAGGTGCCATTGTGGCAATACCTATAGGTGAGTGACACACCGATTTTATATTAAAGGCAAATTTTAATTTTAAGATACATCGGATTAATAAGGACTATTTAATCTAATAGTGACGATTACGAGAAATCGACATTAACCACGGTTAAAAGAAGTTGATATCTTACATGAAAGGTAATATGTCCACTTGTTTTTTTCTAAGTCAACAATTGATATTAAAATTAGATAAGTGATGTATTAAAAAACATATTATAATAATATGTTTCCAACTTTTCAACGAATATAAAATCATGAGCGCGAGTGGCCTCTCCCGTCTCCCGACAAACACTACACTCCACCTCGATCAAATTCTCGACGGAGATAGATATGATGCTACCGGACGATTCGCGGGCAGTCGCCGCCGCCGCCGAAGCCGACAGCTACACGAAGGTCCTGCAGGGCCGGTACGAGCTCGGCGGCGTGCTCGGCCAGGGCGCCTCTTCCAAGGTGTACCGCGCGCGGGACGCCCGCACTGGCGTCGACGTGGCCGTCAAGGCCGTCCGCAAGCCGTGCTGCCGGCCGTGGTTGACGTCGACCGATGCGGCGGCCGCCGCGGCGCGGCGGTCCGTGGAGCGGGAGGTCGCCGCGCTCCGCCGCGTGCAGGGACACCCGCACGTGGTGCGGCTGCTGGACGTCCTGGCCACCCGCTCCACCGTCTACCTCGTCCTGGAGCTCGCCCGCGGAGGCAGCGTGCTGTCCTCGCTCGAGGACCGCGGCCGCTGCTCCGACGAGGCCGACGCGCGCCGCCTCTTCGCGCAGCTCGCCTCCGCGGTCGCGCACGCGCACTCCCGCGGCGTGTTCCACCGCGACGTCAAGCCGGAGAACCTCCTCCTGGACGACCGCGGCGACCTCAAGCTCGCCGACTTCGGGCTATGCGCCTTCGCCGATCAGCACCTCGGCGTGGACGGCCTCGCCTCCACGTTCTGCGGCTCCCCAGCCTACGTCGCGCCGGAGATCCTCCTCACGATGCGGTACGACGCCGCCAAGGCGGACGTGTGGTCCTGCGGCGTCGTGCTCTTCGTGCTCACCGCCGGCTACCTCCCATTCAACGACACCAACCTCATGGCCATGTACCGGAAGATCTGCACCGCCAAGTTCCAGTGCCCAAACTGGTGCTCACCGGAGCTCCGGTCCCTAATCGCACGGATGATGGACCCGGCGCCCGACACCCGCATCAAGATCACCGAAATCTTCCACCACCCCTGGCTCCAGCAGCAACACGGCCGGAATAATCCATCACTCGGCTTCATCCCACCTACACCCGCTCATCCCACCCCAGAAGTGCAGAAATGGGAGGCAGAATCGGATCAAGCAACAGCTGAACTAAACGCTTTCGACATCATCGGATTCGCGTCGGGATGCGATCTGACCGGGCTTATAGGGGCGCCACTGCCGGAGCGAGTTCGGTTCGTCGTGCCCGGCGTAGACGCCAGGTCAGCTCTGGACAGAGTGGAGAAGCTAGGTCGAGAGGAGGGGCTCGAGGTGAGGAGGAAGGGGGAGGCGGCATGGTGCGGATGGATTCTGCTGGAAGCGGCAAGCGGACGATTCACTGCACAGGTGAGCGTGAATCGATTGCCCAAGGAAATGCTCATGGTTGTGGCAGAAAGGGGCAGTGGAAGTGATCAGAACCCTAAATTTTGGCAGCATCTTCAGTTTGATCGTAATTTCTTGGAAAATTAAAAACACGATACACTTGCTTCTCGTTGCAAGTGATGTAAGTATATACACCATCAAATTAGTCTAGTTGATTCGTTGAACATGGACGCACATATATCTTTGAATGCTGCGAAATGAGTTCGTCCACTCCGTACCATCGGATTTCAGAAAAACGATTGGAATCCAATCGTCTACATTAGAGCAGTCGGTTTCGTTACGAACATGACAGCGTCAAAAGTTTTGATTGTGATACGATATCTTTCTGAAAAATAGTTTTGGATAAGATTTGTATATTTATATTCGTCATAATGTTAAAAAACTATAAATAATACCCTAAGATTATGTTTTAAAATTCAAAATTTTGGGTAGCTTTTAAGCAAATGAGAAACAAGCACGGTATCACATTTAGCCATGAATGGATGGCACACTGTAGCATGCCTTTAGGGATGGCGACGGGATGATCCCCAGCAGGGAGAGCTCCCCATCCCTGATGGAGCAAAATCTCTCCGTTCCCCGTCCCCATCCCCGATTTTGGGGACTAATTTTCCTCATCCCCATCCCCCATCGAGTTGATGGGTACCTACTGGGGGACAATCTTTATCGGCGATGTGGATGGATGGCTGTGTTAGAGATTTGGAGGCGTTGAAACACTACAGGGGAAAGGGCTGTAGCTGGTGGCGACGACGAGGAGGGGGCATAGTTGGCGATGACGGGGAAGGCCAAGATGGGTCGATGGGGGCGGAGTGGCACAAGTACAAACACGACCAGTCAACCACTTAGGAGGAGAGAGGACTAACTCGTACTAGTGGAGACAACGAGGGATCTGGTGGTGCCTGTGGTCTGTCGGAGTCCAAACTATCGGAGTAGGGGGAGCATGTGTGCGGTGGCGTCAAAGCGGGGAGTGGCGTCTTGATCGTTGCAGAGATAGGCAACGTGTGCATGGTGCCCTGGTGCGCCTGTGGGTTGTGGCGGCGTGGAGATGAGGCTGGAGGGTTGGGGGCTGGTCGGTTAGGGTTTCTCAATTTCATGGTGTATACATGTGAAGAGGACCCACATGTCAGTGAGTCAGTCCCTCTTATTGGGTTCCCCGATATAGATGGCCAAACGGGCTGCACGGCACGACACGAGCACTAGCACTATCAGGCATGGCACGATCAGGCACGGCACGACAAGGCACGACATACTACTCGTGCCGTGCCTGATAGTGCCACCGTGCCTGTTCATCGGCCCAGGCACGACACTATTAAGCATTAGGCGTGCCGTGCCGGGCCGCCAGGCACGATGGCACGCCAGTGCCAGTGACGGCACGAGCACTATTAGTGTCTCACACCAGAATTTAACCAGTACTAAAATTTGAAACTTAAAAAATGTATTCAAATATAATGGGTAGAAAAGCAATAGTTTCAGGCAATATCACACTTTATTAAGAGCTTTAGTGCAATGGTTGCCTCATTAAAAACCTGTCTAGGTAAAACTCACCCTTGTGAGAAACCCTAAACAGGAAAAGAGTACAACCCAGCTCCTTGTCACAAATGTTCACAAATGTTCAGAATATTACAATCCCATTACACAAATGTTCACAAACTAATCAAGATAAATGTTTTCAAATGATTCTTCAAGATCCTTATCATCGACCAAGTGTTGCATCTTTGCTTCAGCATCCTCCCAATCTTTAATGCAGGTCAGCATCTCGACCACATCAGGCTTCAGCTTCCTCCGCCGCTCCTCGATGATCCTGCCAGTTAGACTAAAAGTGGATTCTGAAGATATGGTAGAGACAGGAACAGTTAAAACATCTTTAGCCATCAGTGACAATACTGGATAAGTGAGTTTGTGCTGATGCCACCAATGCAAGATGTTGAAATCATCATTTAATTGATTCACAGTGTCACAGTCCAAGTAAGAAATGAGTTCAGAAGTATTAGAAGATGAAGATGTTGCAGCCTGCAGCAAGGCAGTTGCAGATGTATCTCTAGCCATATTTAGAGTAGAAACCAAAGAATGCATATCAGCAGAAGCACCCACATCATCATTATCATCATAAATTTCATCCCAAGCAGACCTTTTATTACCAGCTAGGTTAGGAGGGACAGTCCTTGCCAACCTAACAGATCCATGTCTCTAGTGGTTGTTTGCCTAGAGACAGGTACAAATGTAGGATTATGAGCAGTTCTCATGAAATATTCAAATGCAGGAGATTCACCCATATTAATAGGAACTTCTAGCCGAGCAATCAATCGAACCAATTCAGTACGTGCAACCATAGGACAATACTCCCAACTACGCATACTACCATCAGGATTAAATGAGATCTGAGACTGAGACGAGCGGATTTTATCACGTCTCCTGGGGCATTTATCCCTATGCCTAGTAAGGTGGCCAGTGCCACCAGTAGAGAGAGCAGAGTACTGCTTAGAGCAATGGATGCACTTAGCTCCATACCTGACATTCTTACCATTGACGTTTTTAAATAGCTTCTGGAAATCTAACCACACTGCCGAGGTAGAAGGACGGGAGCGCTTGGCGCTTTGCTCGTCCATGTTTCCTACCCCGGCCGTGGCTTCTTCATCATGGCCACCGACAAGAGTATCGGAAGTATGGCCACCGACACCGAAAAGTTCCACGGCGTCCTCCCGCACGTCATCCTCGTCGTCATCGCCGGCCAACCCGCAACACCGCCTCTCCTCGTTACCGTCAACCTCATCCATCTCCTCCACGGAGTCGAGCATCGTCCTCAGCGGCTACAACAGTAGGGTTAGGGATAGGGATAGGGTTAGGGATAGGGTTAGGGTTACCGTAAAAGAAGAGAGCCGCCGAGGCCGAGCCGGACTACCGGAGCTAGAGACGGAGGCGAGGCAGCGAGGTGGACAGTGTGAGGGGCGACGATGATGAGAGGAGCGCACGAGAGGACTAGAGCAGCGCGGCGGAGCGGCGAGATGAGCGGGGAGCCGAGGAAATGGATTAGGGTTAGGGTTAGGGTTACCAGAGAAGAAGAGAGCCACCGAGGCCGAGCCGGACTATCGGAGTCGGAGACGGAGGCGCGACTGCGAGGCGGAGTCGGAGGCGGAGCGCCGCGCACGAGAGGAAATGGATTAGGGTTAGGGTTACCGGAGAAGAAGACAGCCGCCGAGGCCGAGTCGAACTGCCGGAGTGCCGAGGTGGAGACGTGGAGTCGAAGCCGGAGGCGGAGCGCCGAGGTGCCGAGGTGGAGTCGGAGCCGGAGGGGAAGGGGAGGCGGGCGGAGCGCCTCGCACGAGAGGAGTGCGGCGGAGCGGCGAGAGGAGCGGGGAGTGAGGGGAAATAATTTTAGGGTTAGGGTTCGACGCCGAGGAGTTTATATACATCGGTGAGTGGGCCGTGCCTGATAGTGCCGGCCCATTTAGTCGTGCCGTGCCTGGGCCGACCCTACGGGCCGAGATGGTGGCCCAGGCACGGCACTGAGATCGGGCCGTGCCAGGCACTGGCACTACACACGGTGGGCCGTGCCGTTCCTGGGCCGTGCTTTTTCGGGCCGTGCCTGGGCCGGCCCATCGTGTTAGTGCCATATGGCCATCTATATTCCCCGATGGGTAATGGGGATGGGAAACCTTTCCCGGCCTTGGCCACGTCAGCCCCAACGGGGATTGATTTTTGTCTGTGAATCATCCCGAGGGAACAAAAAATATAAAACCCATTCCCTAATAGATGAATTCATCATCGGGTATCAATTATCAGGTCCCATTGACATCCCTATGCCTTCCACAGTCTACACTCCAAAGTGTAGGAACCCACAAGCACCATATACTTTTTATATATTGCCCCACCCTGAAAATTCCCTTAATTAAAACACATTATCTAAATCATTTTCTAGAAATTGTTGAATTAAAACATGCATGAAAACATAGGGCTCAACTAAACATCTTAATTGAATCAACTCAACAGAGCAAAGGGTATTTTTGTAAAATTCCATGAGTCCCAAAAGGGCATTTTTGTCTTCAGCCGTATTGGGCATTAGCATTGGCGTGTGCGTCTTTATTGTTGTACAATTTATGTTATATTTGCACTACATATATAACTATATATGCTTAAATATATTATTTCAGTTTTACTTAGTTTTATATGTTGTCGTGTCTTTTATTTTAAATGTTATTTCACAAATGAGCTTCTCATTCCTAACAAAACTACTCAACTTTCATAAACTTAAACCGAAGAATAAAGCTTAATAATTGATATTATCGAGTGAAAAATTACAAACTTTGCTAGGGAGAAATTTTAGGCCATGCAAAATTCATTAAAAATACCCCATGTGATGATCAAAGTTTTTTTTTAAAAAAAACTTCACAACACAAGTCTACTTTTGTAAAAGGAGATTCGATCGTATACACTCCAACAAGAAATTGAGGATTTATCTTTCACATCTCAATGATATATGGAGTCTACTCAGATTAATATCATGTGAGTCGGGAAGATAAATACTTGCCGGAAACATGATCCCGGGTATTTTCCGAGTGAATTTGTGAAGCCCGAGTGGAAGAGGGGCCCCTAGACACAACATTAAAACAATCGGTCAGTAGTCAATGTTAACCAGCCTGCTAGCAGTCGGTCGTCCAAGGGTTCCCGAGTTCAACATTCGGGAGTCCTTCCCAACTGTTGCAGGTAGTCGAACGGTCGCTATCAAGATCCAATCCGCTCTTTAAACTCTATAATTATATGGCTAATATAGTCATTACCACCTACAATCATTAACCATGATATGACCATTATCCTGATAATTAATTATGAATGTGGCTCATAACTCACCATTTATAACCCACGATCCCTCTTATATAAAGAGATCAGAGGGAGCCTGCAGAGGGCACATCTTTCCATACACGCTTTTTCAGATTCTCAAGAGTGAACCATTTTATCTCAATTATACACACATGAGTAGTGTTGTTATCCTCCGAGAGGCCCGAATCTATCTAAAAAACCTTGTCTCTATCTCTTTACTAGAGATAACCATTAAATCGTCACACGACGCATCCGTCAAATCTAACCAAATATCTCTGCGGGCACCCCCCATTCCCATAGTGTGCTATTGTTCAAACACAACGACAATACTCAATTTCCGTCGAACACATAGAATATATGATCATTTTTTAATTGGTAACAAAATAAAAATTGAAAAAAATCAAGAAATTTTTGTTCAAAATCCACGGCCCAACTGATCAGCCCATCTCTTCCTCCCCTACCATATCCCTAACCCGATTCCCCACCATTCCCCACCCGGCCGGCGCCAGCCGCACGTCCTCGCCGAAATCCGCCGCCGCCGCCGCCGCCGCCGCTTCTCGCCATCTTCCCCGAATGCCACTGTTCGTCGAGAGGTTCTTGCGCTGATTTTTCTGGGAGGCGGCGATATCGCCAAGCGCTCTGCGCCTCTGCCCGCGTCAACCAGTCGGTGGCGGAGCAGGTCAGTTTCATCCGAGAAATACCGAGCCTCCTCTTCATGAGCCGGCATGGGTAGATTGGAGATTGATGGATTTCCTTCCCTTGAATTAACCCATACCATTGCTTTCGTCCCGGTTTGCTTTCCTTGTTGCGTGCTTGGTACAGTAATAATAGCCGCACGTTAGGTCCGCTCCTGTTGATGAATTATCCTTTGAAATGGTATTGGCGATTGCTCTAAAATATTATGCAGCTTTGAGTTTGAATATGAATGATGTGCTGTACGGCATAAACCAAATTACCGAGCTGAGATTATTCTGCTTATTAGGTTCTGTATTATATATTTTTGTTTCGTAAATTTGGTGGCAAAAACCAATCTGGTTTTATACCGTAGGATCCAAAAGAACCCACTGTGGGAGCATGGCAAGGTACATGTGTTACCACACAACATATATTAGGATTGCTGTGGATGCAGAGCACACCATTACAAACACTAGCTCCCCTTTTAAAGATTATATAGCATATTGTCCGCATGATAAGGCACATAAATAGACAGATAGATCCAAATATCTTCTTCAAAGCCTTTCAATATCAAGCAAGTTGGGGGTAGGCTAGAGTTGAAATCCAAACTTAGGTTTCATCTCCATTAGAGTGGCTAGGTTTTCCATTGGTTTGCCAAGCCTAATATAACCTTTTAGGGAAAGGGACCCTCCCTCCTCCTTACCAGTGCTTGGGACCTGCTATGTTCAGATAATATAGGCACACTTAGATAGATCCAAACATCGAAATGAAAAATTGATTATCCTCAAATAAAAAGGTATATACATGACTACCTATTACCTAAGATCATGAAGTATTCACACATTCATATGTGCAAAGAGTACTATTTCTTCACTAATATGCCCCCCAAGTAACACACACGTGTCTTTGCATCATCACCCGTCTCCTTTTATGATGGAGTAAAGATTGCTGATGCACGCTGGCTGATGAGATTGTTTTAGAATTGGACAGTGTGTTTATTCTTATGGTTTTATTAAGTAGTGCTTTTGTTATGCTTCACATAACTCTGTCTAGGTGAAATTGCAGTTTGTATATTGAAGCTTTGCTGTGTATCCAACAAATATTTCAATGGCACTGCTACAGTTTGGCTCTACCTTAGTTCCTAAACTTGGGGAAAAGCCTCAGCTATTACCCAGATCATTTGCAGTTGCAAGAGTTAGTTATGCTGATCGAGGACTTCTGGCGTCGAAAAACTGGTACGTATATGTGCTGTTAAACAATAAGATGTACTAGGAATGCTAAAAACTGATGATTTATACGTTGTGTTTGTACAGTACCAGAGGGAGAGGTAAACACATAGCATCACCTGCTGCTAATTTACATTCGCGGACCTCTTCTCAACTATACAATGCGCCATCACCGAGGTTTCGTGGTCGAAGGGCCTCACGGTTCATTGTCAGAGCTGAAGCTGTGAGATATTTCTTTTTCCTTTCTTCTTTGCTTATATTACTTCTTAGAAATGCCAGCTTTTGTGACATGGATTTCAAAATCTTAATTGACAGGATTTCTATTCCGTACTTGGTGTTTCAAGAAATTCTAGTAAATCTGAAATCAAGAGTGGTAGGTGTGCTTTTATTTGGCAGCCTAGGTGTGCAGTTATTGATTTGATTAAAGTTCAGTTCATTTTATTTATTAACTAGTGTTGGTTCTGTTCTAGTTTGAACCTTGCATTAGCTACCCTGTATTGGTAATTTAGCAAACATAGTAGAGTACTTCTATCTAAGTGTTAATGTTAGATTGTTAGTACTGTTTCAATCATACAGTAAACATGTGAAAAAATGTATAGTATGGTAGCAACTGTT
The DNA here is from genome assembly GCA_019279435.1 of Zizania palustris. Lineage (NCBI taxonomy): Eukaryota > Viridiplantae > Streptophyta > Magnoliopsida > Poales > Poaceae > Zizania > Zizania palustris. The sequence goes on from JAAALK010000284.1 coordinate 4,282,410, forward strand.
TACCAGTGCCATTAGCATACAAAGTAATTTTCCTAAAAATAAATATGACATAAACTACTACAGCTGTTGCAAACTTGGCCATAGTGAGCTTTTGGGTCCTCTTATTTATTCTCGAAAGTTTACTTTACTACTAGAAACATTAAAAGCTAACTGTTTTCTATTTCATCTAATTTGAACGCTATCTTTACAAGTCCCTTCATTTTTTAAGATACAAAGCCTATGTTTTCCGCAGTGTCATTTTCTGCAACTGTTTATTTTTTCTGAAAATCTGATGATAGCAACTTCTCATTAAGAGGGTCGTATGGTGCATAATGTTATCATTCACAGTCAATTTTGATCAAAATGTATGTTATTTTTTATTAGTGTTTTCTCTGTTAGCTCTAAAGATAATCTTCTGTTCCAGCCTATCGGAAGCTTGCTAGGAGCTACCATCCTGATGTGAACAAGTAAGTTGACCAATCATTGTAAGATAATCATGTTTCAGGCGTTTCAGCTACCTTCAATAGATTGCTGCTTTTCAGCTCCTTACAACTCATTATAAGCTTGATTGCCAGTTGTTGCGTTAATCTTTTTCATATCTAGCTAATCAATTGTTACTCTTTTGTGTTGTTTTGCTTAGAGATCCTGGTGCTGAACAAAAGTTCAAGGATATTAGCAATGCTTATGAGGTTTGTCCAGTTGGCAATACCCAAATCCCACAGTTCCTTGTGATCTATCATCTATGTTGTAGTAGGCATGTGTGCTCTGGCTAACATTAAGTTGGTTGCAGGTTTTGTCTGATGATGAGAAGCGATCAATCTATGATAAATATGGAGAAGCTGGTTTGAAGGGTTCTGGAATGGGAACTGGAGTAAGTGTTCCTATCAATGTTGTTGAATTCTGAAATATGGTCAGCAGGACCTTTCTGCAATCTCTCATGAACTTTGTAAATCTGCAGGATTACTCAAATCCATTTGATCTATTTGAGTCACTATTCGAAGGGTTTGGTGGAATGGGTGGTGGGATGGGAGGCCGTGCTGCTCGGAACAGACCAATGCAGGGTGATGATGAGGCCTACAATCTGGTGCTCAATTTCAAGGATGCGGTGTTTGGTGTTGAGAAAGAAATTGAGATCACCAGACTGGAAGGCTGTAATACATGTGATGGAAGTGGTGCCAAGCCTGGCACAAAGCCAACCACATGCAAAACATGTGGAGGTCAGGGACAAGTGGTCTCATCCACAAGAACACCACTTGGAATATTTCAGCAGGTCTCTGCTTGCAATACTTGTGGAGGCACCGGAGAATTCTCCACCCCATGCAAAACTTGTGGGGGTGATGGTCGAGTGCGGAAGACAAAAAGGATCAGTCTTAAGGTTCCTGCTGGAGTTGATTCTGGAAGCAGGTTGAGGGTTCGGTCTGAGGGAAATGCTGGGAGGAGAGGAGGCCCTCCAGGAGACCTTTATGTGTTTATCGATGTTCTCACTGATCCTGTTCTCAAGCGAGATGGAACAAACATTCTATACACATGCAAGGTGTCATATATTGATGCCATACTTGGGACAACCGTCAAGGTTCCCACTGTTGATGGGATGGTTGACCTGAAGATCCCCTCTGGTACCCAACCAGGCACAACTCTGGTGATGTCCAAGAAAGGTGTTCCGCTTCTCGGGAAGTCAAATGCTCGCGGAGACCAGCTGGTGCGTGTGCAGGTTGAGATTCCAAAGCGTCTGAGCAGTGATGAGAGGAAGCTGATTGAAGATCTTGCAAACCTCAACAAGGCTCAAACTGCAAACAGCAGGAGATGATAATGTCAAGGCTTGATTGGACAACGTGGTTGTGCCATATGCAATTTTGATGCAAACTGCAGGGATGAAGTGAGCATGAAATGCTGAAACGGTAAACCACTTCATAAACAAGTACCCTCGGCAGGAATTGCGAAATGTCATGCCTGTAACTAAATATTAAGCTATAGATAGTTCTCTGCAAAACACCAAATAGATGGCGTTTTACACCTTGTCATGTGCTTTTAGGCGAGCTTACTAGTCTATTTTTCTTGACACTTTTCTCAATTTTTGAAAGGTCTAGGATAATTATTTAATGGTGGAAAAGGGACTGAGTTTCAAACTTTGCTTGTTGCGGAATCACTGGACCATTCTGAATGTTCTGTAAGCTGCAACATGAGGTTTGCAGAAGACCTTGGTGTTAGCTTTCCTGCTCTGTGAACAGTAGATTAGGTTTTAATTTGAAGCTTGTTATCCATACACGCACTGAAATATATTGGTGCAAATGGCTTTGTTCTTGGTGTTCGCTTGCCTGTATTACAATGTTTTCAGACGACGAGTTTTCTGCGTTGACAACATCTTCTCCAGTTCTGCAGTACATGTATTTCCAATTCCAACCGTGCAAGAACTCTCCATGGGGATTAATGTTCCTCACGGCCTGGAGAAACTAGTCTTTTTTGGAGGTCGAAAACGAAATTTTTGATAATTTGCCGACTCTAAGATATGTACTTTAATAAGATATGCACTTTAATTATGATATCACTATGTAACCTAAGTCAACGACAATGAGTAACAAAAAAAAATGCAAAGTCATTTGTTAAAAGTGGTAAATTCTCAAATTTATTCGTAGAAAACTATCAACTACTTACACACACGTAATTAATTGTTAGCAGGCTCCGGTAACAATGATACTGGTGAAGTCAACCTCGTTGTGGAACCATGGATGTTTGTGTGAAGTCAAAGTTATTGTGCCGCTAGCACAATGTGTCGGCAGCAATGATGACTCGCAATAGTAGTATAGTTTTGTTGCTGATGTTCCAATTAATGGTGTTCTTTTTCTTCCCGATCGATCGAAAAGTCGATCGGTTGCCGCTGGTTTTAGAAGAGAGGCAATATATCACACTCGAAATCCCCCCCTACATTCACACCCCTGAAAGCGAAGTGAAGGAGAAAACCAATCACAACGGCCAAGCCTCCACAGTTTACTGTGTAATGTACTAGTTGCATTGATGACAAGGCAGCTGCAACTTGCTTCCACGAGAAAGAAACGTTGTTGGGGAAGATGACTAGCAGCCCCAACCATGCATGCATTTAGTCTGGACTTGGTGGAGAAAGGAATAATTGCTACCCCTTTGTTAGTTTGCAACCTATGAATTTGTCTCTAGGTTAGGGCAACCGAAAAAAACCCATGTCTTCACTGATCATTCTAGATTTCTAGTGATCTGGAAAATCTAAATGGAGAAAAACGCTAGAATCTTCAAGAGGCTTTCAATCTAGTCCTACAGAGAATCTTCTAGAAAATTAAAGAAAAAGCTCGAGCTTGGGCTAAAGTCGAGACGTCCCGCTTAGCCCCTTTTCTCTAACCTTATGTTTTCTTCCTTCTTTGTTAATATCTTTCACCATATACTTTATATACATTCTCGATCATTAATCTAATATACCGATAGTTCTCTTACCGTCTTTTTCAAAAAAAAGAAGAATTTTTCTCGACGAAAACTCGATTATGTCGAGATTAAGGATTTGTTTGAGAGAGCTATTGACGCCTGTAACTATGCTTAGATCCTGGAATCTCTATCGATGGTCCAAATTTTGAACCTAAATTATGAATGAAACTCGGTAATTAATAGAAGCTGAGAAATAATAATGTCTAGATTCTTACTGGCTGCTAGACACTCAATTGTTACTTCTGAAGCTAGCTTCCCAAACAGATGTTAATCTAGCTCGCTCGCTCTAGTTCATATGGAAAGTGCTGCCCGTTCGTTCACGCCTTTTTCGTTTCATGAAAACTTTTGTATTGGCAACGAAAGCATGGAGGATGCAAGCTTTGGTTGATTCAGTTGGGGACGCCTAATTTCTAGCTTGCCTGAGTACGAGACGTTCACAACAAAACAAGAAAAAAACTGTAGCACAAATCGAGCTCAAGCAGTCCATATATATTACAGGAAATCTCAAGGATTCTAACGAGATTTGCTTCCAGCTAACTCACGCCCTTTTCAGAGAGCGGTACAAGTGTTGATCGTCGGTGTGAACGGTGATTAATTCTTTCCCCCTTTCGTGACGCGGCTCATTGTTAATTCTTTTGTTCCGTCGTATGATATGATATATGTTAGACTAAAGTTAGTAAAATTAAACTTTAATGTCTCGATCGATCGATCAATTGGTGCGCGCCTAGCTTTTCACACATTTGCAATCTCACGCTGACTCGATCAATTCAGCATAGACGTTGTGTTTCATGCGATTCTACTGTATCTTGTACTACCATCAAGAGCAAAGTGGCTGATAATTTATTAACCTGGAGCTGCAAATGCAGTACTTAATTGGATAAGTCAAGCACTGCACGAACAACTCAAACACTACGCAGCAGCAGCAGCAAATTGTCGTGATCATAATTAACAATGTAGCTCGTGATCCATCACACATCAAAAAAAATCGCATATATATTCCACTATTATTCCTGGATGTACAAACAATTCAGGAGCACATGCATTATATTTTGCTTGGACCGATGGTCCAACGAGCTGGCAGCAATTCAATTTCTATCTCAAAACAAAACAGCAACCAATGCAATACGGTTAGCGTGAACAGGAGATCACTGTTTAGAACTCATTTTATATATAATTATTCGTATATGTCGTGCACGCATGTGCTCGCTCACTTAAAGGGTGTTTGGTTTCGTAGACTAAAATTTAGTCCGTGTCATATCGGATGTTTAGACATCGATTTGAAGCACTAAACGTGAACTATTTATATAAATAATTGCAGAATCGGAGGATAATTCGCGAGACGAATTTATTAAACCTAATTAATCTATAATTAGCAAATGTTTACTGTAGCACCACATTGTCAAATCATGGCATGATTAGACTCATTAGATTCGTCTCGTGAATAATTCACCGATTATGAATGAGTTTTGTAAATAATTTACATTTAATGCTCCAAAATAATATATTTACGCGCCTGGCCATGCACGTTTTCTTGCTGTTGACTGTGTGTAATATAATATTTGATCTGTTCAAGCAGCTTATGGAAACGGATTATCAATTAGATTATTTGTGGTGAAACACAAGTGCATGCTATTTTCGTTTCTGAATATAAATCAGTCTGATATTTTTATATTATTCATAAATCAATAAATCTTAGAAAGATAAGAATAACTTATATTAAAAACGGTATTGAAACCGCGAAAGCAGAGACAAGGGAGAAAACCTAAGGTGTGGAGTACTCTTACGTTCAAACTCAATAAACAAATGTAAGATGTAGGGTTGTTATTTAGGAGGAAACCGAAACCTAGGTAAACCTAAAAGTGATTTTGCTAAATGAGGGGTACCAAGAGGGCAAGAGGTATCTAACTAAACTTAACACTAAAAATTACGCTACCTTTTGGTACCTTCTCAAGTTTTAGGGTCCCTTTGGTTTTAGGGAGCACCTTTTGCTTTCTGAAAGCTAAAAGCCAACCAAAGAGTTTATTTCAAATCAGCAGCTTTTAGTAAAATCAGCTTTTGGCGCAGTGAAATCGTGGAAGCTCCTCCAAATCTGCTTTCTGACTTCTGGATTCTGATTTTTGAATATTTGATAATGCTAATATTCACATGTTGGCATTTCAAATTTCATGCAACCATACAAAATTTCATAAATTGATATTTTAAATTTCATAAAACCATACAAAATTCCATAAATTGATATTTTAAATTTCATATAACCATACATACCTTTATAAATTGACATTTCAAATTTCATACAACCATACAAAATTTCATAAATTGACTTTTTACACAGCTCACAGCTCAAAACAGCTTCTCCATAGTTGTTTCAACCAAACGACTTTCAACTTTCTCACAGCTAACATCCCACATCAACTTTTTCACAGTCCACAACCCACATCAATTTTTTTCCATAACTACAACTCAACCAAACACACCCTTAATAACAATAAGATAGATGATTTGTTAGAGAGACATCAAACCTAAAATCTGTAAAACTAGAAAAAAGAGAGTATATGGTATCTCTTTCTACTCAAGGTATCCTATTTGCTCTAAGAATTTTATTGGAAATGTAATATTTTCTTTTATGATGCGTCGTGCTGTATATAGAATTATTTAATAGAGTAGCCCAACCCACTTCGTCTTTGGTTTTGTTTTCGGCATCTCAAACTCAAGAGAATCATCGAAATTCATGCGAATTTTGACTTGCATTTAGCCAATCGCACCGAGTTTACGGGAATTCGCAGATATTTTCTTAGAGAAAGCTTGAATTCGTAGGCCAATATGAAAGTCAAATACAACAGCAATTGTCATTTGATTTTTTAAGGGGAAATTTGATCATATACCTATCTTTTAGATGAAAATTGAAAATTTATCCACCATATCTCAATGACATACGGAATTTATATAGTTCAATGACATGTGTGCTAGGAGGATAAATTCTGAATTTTAATATAAATGAAGGGTATATGATCAAATTTTTTCAAGGGGTCAATCAAATTCACTGGTCCATCGTTCGTCTTAAATATAATATTTTTTTGAGTTTAAAATTTTATCTTAAATTTTAACAATTTAGTTCTTGTAAAATATTATATTTACCTATAAAGTCCCTGTACTGTACTACTATCATTTGACTGAAAGGGAAATAAATTATTATAAGTGGCAAAAATAAAAAACATTTAAGAAATTTTTTTTTTTTGCTCCCAAAATCTCGCCTCTTTGACCCTGATGATCTCCTCACCCGGAGCGCCAGGATAAAAAGATCCCAGCGACACGCACGCACGCCGCCCGCCGCCCGCGCCGCGCGCAGCCATGGCGAACCCGATTATCCCGAGCAGCAGCAGCGACGGAGAGGCGGCGGCGACGAAGCTGGGACGGCTGAACGCGGCGGTGGAGCGGTCGTGGGTGGGGCGGCGGTTCAAGCTGGCCGCGCGGGGGACGACGTTCACCACCGAGCTCCGTGCCGGCACGGCCACGTTCCTCACCATGGCGTACATCCTCGCGGTGAACGCGTCCATATTGTCGGACTCTGGCGCGACGTGCACGGTCGACGACTGCGACGTGCCGTCGCCGGGGTGTATGTTCCCGCCGGTCGACCCCGGGTACGCCGCGTGCGTGGCCCGCGCGCGCCGGGACCTGATCGTCGCCACGGCGGCGTCGTCCGTGATCGGCTCCTTCATCATGGGCGCCTTCGCCAACCTGCCGCTGGCGCTCGCGCCCGGAATGGGCACCAATGCCTACTTCGCTTACACGGTCGTCGGCTTCCACGGCTCCGGCACGCTCCCCTACCGCACCGCCCTCGCCGCGGTGTTCCTCGAGGGGCTCATCTTTCTCTTCATCTCCGTCGTCGGGCTGCGATCCAAGCTCGCCAAATTCATCCCCAAGCCCGTGAGGATCTCGTCGTCGGCGGGGATCGGGCTCTTCTTGGCATTCATTGGGCTGCAGAGTAACGAGGGAGTGGGGCTCGTTGGCTTCAGCTCGTCGACGCTGGTTACGCTCGGCGCGTGCCCAGCGTCGCAGCGCGCGTCCGTGGCACCTGTTGTGACATTCCCCAATGGCACGGTGGCGCTGATGCCGGGCGGCACGGTGTCCGGTGGCATACTCTGCCTCTCCGGCCGGATGACCTCACCGACCTTTTGGCTCGCCGTCGTCGGCTTCCTAATCATCGCCTTCTGCCTCATGAAGAACATCAAGGGTGCCATGATCTACGGCATCCTCTTCGTGACCTTCATCTCCTGGCCGCGCAACACCGCCGTCACTGTATTCCCGGACACGCCCGCCGGCGACGACAGCTTCAATTACTTCAAGAAGGTGGTCGACGTGCATCACATCCAGTCCACCGCCGGCGCGCTCGACTTCCGCGGCGCCGGGCACGGCTACTTCTGGGAGGCACTCTTCACATTCCTCTACGTCGACATCCTCGACACCACCGGCACGCTCTACTCGATGGCGCGGTTCGCCGGCTTCATGGACGACGCGACGGGGGAATTCGAGGGGCAGTACTTCGCCTTCATGTCCGACGCGACGGCCATCGTGTTCGGGTCGCTGCTGGGCACGTCCCCGGTGACGGCGTTCATCGAGTCCTCGACGGGGATCCGGGAGGGCGGACGGACGGGGCTGACCGCGCTCACCGCGGCGGCCTACTTCACGGCGGCTCTGTTCGTGACGCCGCTCCTGGCGTCGATCCCGTCCTGGGCGGTCGGCCCGCCTCTGGTGCTCGTCGGCGTGATGATGATGCGCGCGGTGGCGGATGTGGACTGGACCGACATGCGGCAGGCCGTGCCGGCGTTCTTGACGCTCGCGCTCATGCCGCTCACCTACTCCATCGCCTACGGCCTCATCGGAGGCATCGGCTCCTACATGCTGCTCAACTCGTGGGACTGGGCGTGCGACGGCGTCGCCAGTCTCCAATCCCGCAGGAAAGGCGCAAGCGTCGGGAGGAGCAGCGGCGACGGCGGCGCCGGCGCCGGTGCGGAACAGGGGAAGGACGTGGAACTAGCTTAACCTTTTGACTTTTCCCCTCCTTTTGCCCCCTTTTTATTTCTCTAGTGTTTTTATGATTCTCTTTTTGCATAATTTCCTTTTTTAGTTTTTTTAGCAGACAACTAGGATTTATTGTACTATGTGAAGGTGTATCAAAAATGCATACAAGTATGTTCAGATATATTTTATGAAGTGAGTAACCAAGTTTCATTGAGCTAGTGCTTGCCCAATTTTCTGAGGTAATTTCATCAACAGAATTTACTTCACATATTGTTAGACTTTTGGCAGACATTGACCTCTACTAAAAGTACATGGTACAATTGGTAGTGGCTTTGAAAAGAGAGTCAGAAGTAGATGTGATTATTTGGATTTTTTTTAAAAAAATCAAATCTCGTTTAAAAAAATTGCAGAAGTAGCATTCAGTCGATATTTGAAGTGCCGACTGGTGCCACGTCAGCTCCAGTCGACACTTGAAATTGCAGAAGTAGCATTCAGTCGATATTTGAAGTGCCGACTGGTGCCACGTCAGCTCCAGTCGGCACTTCAATGCTGCGGCCCTATCAGATTCTGCCACGTCGTCACCAGTCGGCACTTGAAGTGCCGACTAGAGCTGACGTGGCGTCCAATCAGTACTTTAAGTGTCGACTGAATGCTACTTTTGCAATTTTTTAAAATGGGCATATAGATTTGATTTTTTAAAAAAATATTATTTTAAAAAATCTGATTATGTGACCCTTGCATATGTAACTAATCTCTCTTTTATTATATTTTTGCATGCATTCATTGCTGATTAGTTTAAGTATATTCTAGTTGTATAACAATTCATGCCAACAAGCTAGTATATTCTGTTGAATGTGATATAGTGTGTGCACTTGTAAGCATCTAGGACACTAGTTAGAGATTTGGTAAGTTTTGGTGATTAATGACAATAATATGACCATGACTAATATAATCATATTTGTTAAGTGTAAAGCAATTTATGTTGATGGTGATTGGTTGTGCTATAATGATTCATCCAATGGAGAGAGAGTGTGTAATCTTCTAGCAGGAAAGCAATTTAAGTATCCATGTTGCTAGTTTACCACATCTAAAGGATTTGATGTGGAATTAATTAAAATAAAGTAGCAGACAATCCTATCTCCAATGTGGATTGTTGGCTTCATACAAAGAATATTATGCACTTCCAACATCTAGTTTGAGAGTTTGAGCAATAAATACCTCATGAGTCCTATTTCAAGTTGAGAATCTAAAGAGAGAGTTCAAGATTCAGTGCCATTGATCATTAATTTGTTGGTTATTTAAGAAATTATTTGCACAAGGATAATCAGAGTCACTAACTACCACATTTGTAGTGACGGACTGTTTTACACGTCGTGAGCTTCTAGACTTTGTGTTGGTCAAGTAAAGGTTCATATTATTACTCTTAGTGTGTCGGTGATGCATAGACAATCTTGGTGACCTCAATGAGAATGACCCGGGCATCGTCATGTGAAGGTTGAGAGCTCACCTATCTAAAGAAGAGAAGAGTCTTGTATAGAGTACTCCAGCCAATGAGGAATAGCGGAGATTACCGATCTTCGATACCTTAGGAAAAACTCATCACTGTGTTAAGTTTACAATTTCTCTCTTCTCCTTGTAACCTTGCTCTTGATTGCTTGTGTGTTATCCATTATTCTTGGTTATTTTAATACCTACCTAGCCTTTGTACGTATATGACAAGGTTAAGGGTGCCTTTGGCAAGGCTCCAGCTCCAGCTTTTTGTCCTGTGAAGTTAGAGCCAAGTCAAATACTTTTTCTGAGGAGTGTATCCTACTAAGAGTACTCAAAAGGGTCTAGCCAGCTTCAAATGCTCAACTCCAGTTTCAGTATTGATTTTAGGATCCGAAACTTTACCAAACAGACCTTAATATTGGAACTAGCTAGGTTGAAAAATTTGGATCACACATTTAAACCATAGGTAATATGGATGGATAAAAAGATACACTTCTTTGAGTCCCGGTAAATTAATTGCTTGCCTGGTTCAGATCCAATTTGATAATTGGATGATCTAAGGATGCCCTGACAAATTAAAATTCTTCGTTGACCACGTACGTACCTTTTTAGTGCAACAAGAACTCCATTATATTATTGTCTAAAGTCAAACAAGAAAACTGCAATCTATCTATCCCTGAAATCTACGATCGATTCAAAGCAAGCAAGAGAATAACGCACTGAAATGATGTTGCATTGGGTGCCTTAGCTTAAAGTGGATGCAAGCTAGATTTGTTGCAGATCTTTTCGGTGGCGTCAATTAGTTAAAGTAGTATGTAGTAGTCAACCGCACGTGGTTACACCACCATGTGCAGTGGTGGCACGAGCAAATAATACACACCGTATTCCCTACACGAATACAATGTTTCACCGAGTACATCTTTCATCGAAGGTTTTGCCGAGTGCCACACTTGACGAAACTCACACAATAAACAAGCTCTTGGCGGAGAGGTACTTCGCCGAGTGTACTACGCGACACTCGGTAAAGTTAGCCGTCTAATGGCCGGGAGGCGATGACAGCAACTTCGCTAAGCGTTTCATGTGACACTCGGCGAAGCCACGAACTCGAGCGCACACGTGGCGTGCACTTGTAACCCCATTTTTGTCGAGTGTTTTGTTAAATAACATTTGGTAAACCTGGCCACCTGAACATGTGGCGCACCAGTTGGTTTAGCCAATATAGCAACTTTTTTAGGTGCTTTTTCAGGTGCTAGACATGGTACTCGGTAAAGTATATTTTTTCCCGAACCATTATCACACCGTTATGACTTGTTGTGGAGCATTTTTTCAAAACATTTACCGAGTGCCCTTTGACTTGGCACTCGGTAAAAACTAACATATGTCGAGTGTAAAATTTTTGCTGAATGTATTTTAGGGTACACTCGGCAATGATTAATTTGCCGAGTACCCGAACCATAGTGCACTCGACAAACTATCTGTTTCCCGCCGTGATTGCATGTGTTGCACCTTAATTAAGTGCGTAAAGAGAACATATATAGCCTTTTACTAATTAATCCCTTTGAAATAAACTTTAACAGTGCCGGCAAATCAAACTGTTGAACTAAATGAACCATAGAAAGATATGGATTCGCATCAATCGATCCTATTTTTGCAGCTCAAAAGAAAATGGGATGATAGCCGTTTAACTATTCAAGTAAAAATTGCATTACTTATATTAGTTGAGCGGTACGTTATAACGAAAAAAATAACATTAAAAGAATATCATGCAAATAAAGATGAGTAAAGCTGAAGTTAGAAAGTTTTGGCTTGCTCTGAGAAGAGTGGTGGTAGTGACAGACTGATCACCACCGCTATTTTTTTAAAATAGTATAGATTATAACATGAGGCCGCATTTTGGACATAAATTTTGGAAGCTTAGTGTGCACACCAACTAACAAATATCACAAGGAATTAATGCTTAAAGAATTATACATGTACTTTCACTTTTACTCTACCTATAAATAAAATTTCAAGTTTAGATTTATCATATATTAGCAGTAAAAAGAGGATACTCTAGCACTATTAAGAGTATAGTATAAATATGCCAAAACATTATTATCTTTGTTGTTACTCTTTATGTATAATAATGATCTGAATTTGAAATTTGTTTATACATGTGGAGTAAGATTGGAAGTACATGTATAGTTTTTTAGAATTATTTTTGTTGATATTATTTGTTAGTTTGCGTATATATTGAAGGAAGTATGCCCAAGAAAATTCCAGGGATCGGAAGTTCCGATTATTTTCGGGACCCGAGTCAGAGAGCAAAACCAACTTCGGAAGTTCCGATATGGTATCGAAAGTTCCGATGTTGGATTGGTGACTTGAATCAGAAATTTTGATTTGGAATTGGATGTTCCAATTATTTTCTGGACTCGAGTCAGAGAGCGAAAGTTGCTTCGGAAGTTCCGATCTGGAACTGGGAAAATTGTATGGATCAGAAGTTCTGATAGGTGTATTGAAAGTTCTGAAGTGTGTGAAAATAGATTGGATATGTTACGATAATGTGCTGGATTGAGAAACTGAAAATATCCGATCGGAAGTTCTGATCCAGGATCGGAAGTTTCGACGTGAGTAAAACAAATTGGATCTGTTGGAGCACGAACCAGTTGTAACCGATTTGTTGGTTTTGTGTTGCTGGCAACCAAGGACTCCCACCTCTATATAAAGAGAGGAGGATGAGGTCTTGAAAAACAAGTAATTGATAGTTTAGACCTAGCCACCAAGAACTTCTTTCCTCTCTTTCTTGATCTCAAAAGTTAAGATTGAGGATGTCCCTTTTCTCACGAGTGGTGCTAGCACACCGACGTGGGAGAATCTCATCCCTGGACGTGTGGATACCGTAGAGACGTTTCTCCAATAGCAACACTCGTGGACTTCATCACGTGAACAACTACATCGTCTTCACCGATTGGATTGGCGAGAAAGGGTCGGGACGAAGCGAGGATAGACAAGGACGCGCTTCCTCAATATTTTTTCTGCTGCACCTAGCACGTATTATGCTAGAAGGTAACAATTTATAATCTCACGAGCGCATGCTTCTTGAGTTTTGGAGCGAATTTTTGAAATGTAACTTTCCCTTTCCACAACATATATACTCTGAGTACAAGAAAAACTTCCGCAGTACATCTTCACTTTTCCATGTTAGTTTGTAAAAAACTTCTTTGAACCAGGATCGTTAGATTTTAGATATAAGACTATGATGGAGCTTATGTATTTGTACACATTAAAAGTTTTGTGTACAGAATACACGGAACCTTTGTCTCACTAAAGACTACAGATGCATGCATGCTGAACTGGTTGTGCACGTCAAAGTCTCAAGAGTTCTCACCGAGGCGGCAATGCCGATCGATTGCCTGGTGGAGACGCCGACGACGACGACCACGGCGACGTGCTCCTTTTACAACCATGCATGTTTGTCAGCTGGTAATCGATCAAAGCAATATCGATCGGACTAGCTAGCTTTTTGCATAGGACGGAGAAGAAAGCGACCCCGGTCGGCCGGCCGGCCCCTCCAATCTTTGACCTTTGCTGTGTTCTACACCAGACGCTTCAAGGCCAGTCTCGATCGATCTCGAGCAGACGTCTCGCATACAAGATGAAACCCTACAGTAGCGCTCGAGATAATAATAATTCACGCCTGAAAAAAAAGTGTACTTCAGAGATCGCTGTTCATTTGGCTCTCTTCTCCCATTCCAACATGAACCATCAAGATAAGCATGGCTGCTGCTGCTGCTGCTGCTGCTGCTGTGATATGTGCACACCATTGCAGATTCCATGAGCATATAACTTTGGCCCACTGATCTCTCTGGATGATCCCATCACATCAGGCTCAATCTGGGGCCAGGGTGATACTCTTGGTGGATCATCACTGTTCAGGGCAAAGGAAACTTGATAAAGATAAGGTTTTTGCAAAGCCAACAAGCAAAAGGATGTCTTTGCTCTTTGCTGGATGGCTGGATGACTGGATGGATGAGTATGAGAAAGCAGCTCTTCTTGCCTTGCTAGCCACTGGTTGCTCCAACAAAAAAGGAGAATGATAGAGAAAAGGACTCGTCGTAGCACATGAGAGCTGCCTGATTGTGTAGCTCCTTGTGATTTTTAGTTGTTGCTCCTTTACCTTTGATGATTGATAACTTTTGCACACAATTGACAGCAATTGGAGATTGACAGCCACCGAAGTCACACTGGTTTTTCATACGAACTGCTGCCGACAAGCAACGATTTTTTTTCATTTTTTTGGTACCGTTTATTACTAGTGGTTGGAGAACAGTTGTTTCATTAATTTTTTTAAAACTGGGCCTAATGACCTGTCAAGGATGGGATGAGAAACACGCAGTTCTATCTAGTGTACTTACTCCAACAAACAAAAACTGGGTAACATATTCTTTGATCTATTACTATGATTGAACAAGATTGATCCACATACAAAAATAACTATTGCACTGCATTTTAAGTTCAGAATCCAGTTACATGAATAATTCATGCAGATTTCACTGCGCTAGTAGTTTGAGAAAACTAAAGATAGAACGAACACGAGAACAAGCAGATACAACTTTGGTATGTCAACAAGATAAGCAATGCCTTTATTGTAGTAATGAATCCGCTTAACATTGAAACAAATCTATGGCAACACATGATCTTCAGTTGCTGATGTTGGTGTTCGCCTTGCCAAGCCCAAACAATATCTTTGAGAGCAGGTTTCATGTCTTGCTTCCACAAATTTTGGTATTCAAGTGTATCTCCATTGTTCTTCTTGATTTCTACTAAATGAAATGAAGGAGTGACCTCGAAGATCTCTGCATCAATTGACAATACTCCTTTTCTTCCTTCACTTGCACCTTCCATTCTCAGCACACCACCTTCTTTCTTTTTTACTGTCAACTTTGAACATGTGGCGACATCCTCTAGTTTTGAGATAATAGCTGAAGCTGGTTGACTTGATGTAAACCTTGCCTCTTTCCTTTTATCTGTCTTCTCAAACAAATTGGTAAGATCAAAGCCTTCTGAAAGAGAAATAATATCAAAAGCATTAAGGTTGGTGAGTTTTCCTACATCCTGTTTCTCAATATTTTTGCTGCTACTGCTATCGATGGAGGAGGAAACCACATTAACATCAGCGAGAGCTGTAACTGGTTCCTTTGTCTCCACATTCTTATGGATTAGCTTGCTGTCAAGTCCTTTTTTAAACCAATAAGTTTCCATTATTTTGTAATGGGCATTCTATTCCTTGGATTTGGATCAAGAATTCTCGACACTAATTTCCGTACATCTGATTGAAACCATGCTGGACATTTGAACTCTGCTTTCCCAATCTTTCTATACATCTCCATCAAATTTGAATCTTGAAAAGGAAGATAACCAGCCATGAGAACAAACAAGATCACCCCACAAGACCATGTGTCAACCTTGACACCATCATACCCTTTTCTGCTGATCACCTCAGGCGCCACATATGCTGGAGTACCACATGTTGTGTGTAGAAGGCCGTCTTGTCGTCTTGATTCAGCAAGAGCACTCAATCCAAAATCAGAAATTTTCAGGTTTCCATTTTCATCAACAAGTAAATTTTCTGGCTTCAGATCGCGATGATAAACACCTCTACTATGACAGAAATCAACAGCACTAACCAACTGTTGGAAGTACTTTCTTGCAACATCTTCTTTTAACCTACCTTTAGCTACTTTGGTAAACAATTCGCCACCCTTGACATATTCTAGCACAAAGTATATCTTGGATTTGGTAGCCATGACCTCATACAGCTGTATAATGTTGGGGTGCCTCACTAATTTCATCACTGATATCTCTCGCTTAACCTGATCCATTAGGCCTACCTTCAAAATTTTGTCCTTGTCGATCACCTTAATAGCTACGGTCTGAGATGTCACAATGTTCATAGCATGATAAACCTTGGCAAAAGTTCCTTGCCCCAATAATTTCCCAACCTCGTACCTTTGCAGTAGAATATTTCCATTCTTCTCAAGTTCCATCACTCAAGAAAAAAATCCCTCCAAACAATTCTCTATTGGAATTCTAGCAACAGAGAAACCATCAAAACAAAAACTTCAACCGTCATCAGAAATTGCATGATCTAGCATAGCAGTATTTCTGTCTTTGATATCATCATCATTAATTTGTGATTGGGGAATGCACCAAGTGTGCTCCTGAAATCCTCGTTCATCAAGAACCAGTGATTTAAAGCCAATGGGAGAAATGCTCTTCTCTTCACAGGAGAAATCTCTGGCATGCAAGCACATCTTTCCACATTCCCTGGAATGGGCTTTCACTGCTATTTGCAATGCTGCAATACAAACAAGAAGAATGGTTACTTTTCGACAGTCACAAAGTACAAAATATTACAATGTTCAGAAAAGTGATTGTGAATATTTCATATACAGAAGTGATGGATCAAAGACACAAGCTATCCAATTAAATTAAACCAAAAAATAATGTATGCATTCAAACAAAAGAGAAGGATGTGCTGTAACCATGACCGTAGATGTGGGGTCAACTAATACAATAGTAGGGTCAGGTTTTGTGTGTAAATGTGTGTGAGGTTGATCCCAATAAGCTTGGCCTAGCAGTTTGATGTCCTTTGAAACCAATGAAACATATTGCAGGCCCAGGAAAGCTTAGGCTTGTGGCCTTGTGGGAGTGCCAAGTCTGATCCCAGCTTGGGCTAACACATAGCAATCTGAACAATACACCTAGCTAAGCAGCATCCTCTCAGGAAAAAGAGAAGGATAGGAGCAGCTATGATGCACTCATGCACATGGATAGGTGTGGGGCCAATTAATCCAGTTCAAAGTCAAGTCCAAACCCTATTTTGGGTGAAAGCTGGCTAACAAGTATGAGAACAAGCACACATAAAGACCAAGGAAATTGCATACATATAAACAATAGTTGAATTATAAAAAATAATCGCTGCCAGGAGAAACTTAAAATATGTCTCGTTTGTTGACTAAAACCTACGATATGTAGATAACAGCACGTGACACAAAATAACAATGTAACTACCCTAATAGAAATAGAAGGTTGGCAACCGGCTCCATAGATGTATTTATATACTTCGATTTACAAGATAAACAGGTATGGTTTCAAAAGTCAGGTCCACTGTACAAGCACAATTGTCATTACCGTTATGCTTCTTGCGAGATTATTAAAGCTTGATATGAAACATATGGAGAACAAAGCCGATAATCTAAACCTTGAAAGTACATTTTTACAATGAAGAGCAGCGAAAGCACAAGGTCAAAAACAGTGATAAATCCACCAAGTGGATCATATGCAATTTTC
Source organism: Zizania palustris (assembly GCA_019279435.1). NCBI lineage: Eukaryota > Viridiplantae > Streptophyta > Magnoliopsida > Poales > Poaceae > Zizania > Zizania palustris. The sequence continues at coordinate 4,299,681 of JAAALK010000284.1, forward strand.
ATCTAATGGCAAAAGAAATAAGTGATGTGGAAAGTCTGAGAGTTCACTAAAACAGCGCTGCCGTATTTTGTAGATTCATGACAGCATTCCAAATTACCAAAGTAGGCCAGTAAGTAATTTCACAAAATCAAACTGCGCGTCTGCGCCCGCTAATTAAATGGAAAAATATGTGCAATCCATTCAATAATAAGCCAGGCATCCCTGACAGCTTGATCTGTACTACTTCAACCGAAGTAAGAAGGGCCATTTTTGATATCTTTTGAAAAATCACCAAATGGAGGAGGACTTCAGATGATATAATGTAGAAAAATTAATCCTAGACTGATAAATTGCATTCAGTTTCACTAGAAGGCACTGTTAATAGCAGCTGAGTTAATTAAAAACCTCATTACTAGAAATGGCTTCACAGTTAACAGTCTATTAGTCTCCCACTCTCCCTTAATCCTGCTACATCCTATGACTGTCCAGTGAATCAAGATTCATATTCCGCTGTTTATAACACTCATGTATACATAGCACGACAGAAACATCTATACATCGTCATCAACACCAACAATCTAAAGGGAAAAAGATTATCTTTTATTTCCCGGAGAGAATTCATCGATCTGGCATTCTAGCCACAATCCAAGACTCCATGAAAACTAATCCCCACCACCACCTCCGTCCGAGTAACATATAAACGAAATCCTCAGATGCTAGATGGCAGCAGACCAGCAATGAGTAGTCCAAAGAGAGGAAGGGAGGATACCTTGAAGGCAACAATTGCGGGCGCCAAGAAACGGAGTCTGGAGAGTCGAGAACCCCCAAGCGTAGCAATGCAGATTCACAGCTCCTGGATTACCTTTCCCGCTGCCGTTGTTGCTCTTGGGAGGCAGAAGGGCAGAACGGCGGCGGCCGGAGGAGGAGGAGGAGGAGGATGGGTAGGGTGGAAACAGGGGAGGAGCGGACGGGGCCGCGGATTTATGCTGCGAGAGAGGTGTGTGTGGTCCGGTCCGCTTTCTTGCTGGCTGCTGCTGCGCTCTAAGCATGCGCTGCATGTGTACCTTGTAGAAATCCTAAGATCTTTTTGCGATTCAGAATTGAAGAATTAAAATTTAATTTTATGAGTTGGGCTGGACTGTTTTAAAGTTAAAATTATGAAATCATATCAAGAATTCACGGTTCAGCCCAATTCCTCTCCAAGGAAAAAAATGACAGAAATCCTTACCTTCTCTCACATGTTTTTCTTACAATAATGGAATTGATTTCATGGTTTGATCGTTCAAATAAGTTTTAGAATTAATTCTTAGATTTTAATTCTATAAAACGTCCAAACAGAAATATTAGAGTTTAATTGGATTCCACACAATTCAAGGCTTATTTGGAACACAGAAATCCTAAAATACAGGAATAGGAAAAATATAGAAATATGATAGGAATGTGTGTGGAAAACGGAGGATTTGAAAACATAGGAAAAATTAGAGATGTGTTGTTTGAAACACAAGAATTAACTAAACACGGGATTTTTTTTCTAAACATTATATTAAAGCTATTTATGTATTCTCATTTGAAGTTTTATGAATTGATTTGCTTTGCAAAGGAAAGGAAAAAAGAGGTTGGAGTTAGGGATGGCAATGGGGCCCCGTTCCCCGATCCCCGACGGGGATTTCCTCTATTAGGGGACGGGTATGGGGAAATCTCATCCCCGCGGGGGGACAAACGGGGAAAAATCTATCCCCGTCGGGTGAAGCGGGGACGGGGACGTTCCTCTACTCCCCATCCCCGTTCCCCGTTAATATACCCGCAAAAATTAATTGTGGGTCCATATTTTTATATATATATACTATGTATGCATATGTATGTGTATGTGTGTATATATATGTGTATGTGTGTATATGTTTGTGTGTATATATATGTATGTATATATATGTGTATGTATATGTATATATATATGTATATGTATATGTATATATATGTGTGTGTATATATATACCTAAACGGGGATTTTCTCCCCGACGGGTACCCGAATCCCCGACGGGGAGCGGGGATGGGGAAAATATATCCCCGAAGGCGGGGACGGGGACGGGGAACGGGGATTTTTTTTGTCTAGCGGGGACGGGGACGGGGACCCCTCCCCGCCGGGGATTCTCCCCGTTGCCATCCCTAGTTGGAGTGGATGTTTAAATTCCTATGTTTTCCAATGAAATCTAAGGAAAAAATTTTCCTTCATTTTTTCTATCCGCCGATAATCCTCCATTCCAAATGAGTAAAGAGTATTAATTTCTATAGGAATTCGAATTCTACATTATTCCTCTAAAATTCTTTTAAACCAAAGGAGAATGTTTTATAGAACATGAAACGGATTCCAATTCTTTCAACATATGGGATCCAAACGGAACCTAACAGATAATCGATATACCTTTATTTGTAGATAATTGCAAGTATATTAGAAGATATGGTTTGTTTGTTTTGTGCGGTTGTGCCTCGACTCAATTATGATTGTATGGGTACTCGTTGGGTATCAAATACCTATGTTAGCATGTGTATGGAGAAGGATTCGTACATGTGAGCGATAAATGTATGTACATGTATAGATTTCTTATGTTGGGTATATTATTCTCTAGATATTTTACTTGTTGTCATCTCTATGCACGGGTGTTCTCATTCTAGATTTTGTTTTTTACATTTTGACCATTTTAAAATTATAAATAGTTCCTTTAGAAAACTTAGAACGGGGATATATAGATCCATTTTCGACACTAAAGATCCTACTGTCGAGGGTCTAACAGTTTAGTGGTAGGATCATTGGTGTAGACCCTGTGTCATTCACAATCTCATGGGTAAACGCCAGTCATTGCATGCTTGGCGTCTAGGGACGCCGGCGCCGAAGAGCTTAGTACCCGTTTGATTCTTCGGTACAAAAGTTTAGTCCCGTCTCGTCGAATGTTTAAATGTTATTTTAAAATATTAAATGTAGATTATTTACAAACCAATTCATAATATGGTGGATTATTCACGAGACGAATCTATAAAATCCATTCATAATCGATGAATTATTCAAGAGACAAATCTAATAAACTTAATTACGTCATGATCTGTCAATGTGATGTTACAGTAAACATTGCTAATCGTGGATTGATTAGGCTTAATAAATTTGTCTCGTGAATAATTGTTCGATTATGCAATTGTTTTTATAATTAGTTCACGTTTAATCCTTCAAATTGATGTTCAAACATCCGATGTGACACGTACTAAACTTTAGTCCACTGAACCAAACACCCTTTAAGATGCTCTAATGTATGTGCTAGCTAGCTAGGTAAGCGGTGCCATGTTATTGTATGAATAGCAAAACTACCTATAAAGCTACTCCAGGGTTAATTTAATGTAGTTTCCATATTAAGAGGTTGAATACCTGGTTTCAAACTCTGAGATTTAGTAGAACCATCCTAATACCTTTATAAGACTTTTAACTTTTACTCATTCCCCACAAATTCATCTTTGTGTTTGTGGATTTGTGACATAACTAATTTTCATGTGGACTACAAAGTTCAAAATTCCATTGCCCATTTATTGAGTCATGTTCAATAAACACACAAATATTATATATATAATATATATGCAAGGAAATTATTGTCACTTATTGAAAAGTGGTCCAACAAATTAAAGTAGCCGATATATATGATACCCACAGATTAGTTCAAGAGATATATTTTATACTGCATTATTTGCTGTATACTATCCTATCACGATGCTTCATGCATGTGAATACATCATATCACGCATAATAATTTCAACACCAAGGAATCCGTAGCTATTATACATTAGCAAATTTTGCAAGATATATAAAAATGTGTGTGTGTGTGTGTGTGTGTGTGGAAACTATATATATCGTCGTCGTTCAATAAACATTTCAGTTTTAACTTGTAGCAAACAAAACATTACCAATATAATATATATACACGCACATGATCAATCGACGAAACAAGCACGTGGAGATGCAGGAGGGCAACAAAACATCAAGTCCCATGCATGCAAGAAGAAAGATTTCTCGATCGAGAGAAAAGATTGATCAGCTCGATCCATTAATTAATTAAATTGCTGTGTGTGGACGACGTACGGGACCATATATGCAAAGTTAAAGTTATGCTCCAAGTGACAAATCTTGAATCAATAATGCGTGCGTGCGTTAAGATAAGATATATATGATGGTGGTTTTCATTATTAGTTATCATCAATTCGTCGATCGCATGCATCCTAGATAGCTTGGCAATGAACAGGAGTTTATTCCAAGCCGTCCAGATCTGACTTTGATTATGTGATTCAGAAGGTAGAAAAAAACCTTTCTACTTGAAAATGTGAGCATATGTTGTTTGGTGGTAGAATGGTCATGATAAATTCTTGTCTTAGTAGCATCCCGTTATATGGGTGTTTTTCAACTTCCTGACAATATCCATGCTTAGTTGGATAGAATCAGGAGTAGATTCTTTTGGAGAGATCTGGGGCTCAATAGGAAATTTCATATGGTTAATTGGAAGACCTTGTGCATACCCAAAAATCATGGGGGTCTGGGCTTCCTTGATACTAGAGTTATGAATAAATCCCTCCTTTGCAAGTGGTTGTTTGGGCTTTTGAACAACAATCAGAGCCTTTGCTTTGAGATTTTAAGGAAAAATATGAACTGGATGGTAGCCTTTTGAGAAACCTAGGAAGAAGGGGTCGTATTTTTGGCAGAAAGTAATAAAGCTTAGGCAATTGTTGCAGAATCATTACATCTTCAAGCTGAGCGATGGTAGGAATATTAGGTTTTGGGATGACACTTGGTTGGGAGAGGTCCCTCTCAAAATCAATTTCCTTCTTATTTTTGTATTGTAGTGAGCCTAATATTCTGGTGAGGGATGTTTGGGCTAATGATTGTTTAATTAACTGTAGAAGGTCTTTGAGTGATAACGAGCTAGTTCAATGGTATGAGCTTAATAGGCTGGTAGTTAATCTGGAGATTGGTGATAACAACGTTGATCAAGTTGTTTGGGGGTTGGGGGACAGGGGGTTCACAACCAAGTCGATATATGAGTGGTTGTCGTTCAGAGGGTTAAGGATGTAACTTTTAGACACATTTAGAAATGTGCATCTCCGTTGAAGGCCAAGTGTTTTCTTTGGTTGGCCTTAAGAGGGAGAATTTAGGTGGGGGGCGAATTGAAGAAGAAAGGTTGGTGTGGCGATCTAGCCTATAAGTTATGTGGTGATTTGGAGAAGGTGGACCACGCGTTGTTCAAATGTGATCTTTCTAGATTCACGTGGTGTTTTGTTAGGGATGCTTTAGGTTGGGATAGGTCTCCGGCTAGCCATATGGACATTCTGAATGTGTCAGATCTCAGATTGAGTGATGGCAGAAAAATAATTATTTTTGGGATTATGGCGGCTAGGTATTGGGCGATTTGGTTGATGACAAAAAACTTTGTTTTTACTAATGATCTTTCCAATAATGTTCTGTACTTACCTTTCAAGGTGACCTGCTTGGTGTCTTAGTGGAGGATGTGGGCTCCGGCTTGTCGGTGGGCAGAGGTTACAAATATCTATGACTTGCTCCGTGCAAAAATCAGCTTGTTGGGGACGGCGGCAAGACAAGCTAAGGAAGAGGTCAAAACAGGTGAAGTAATGTGCTCATTATCTTGGAGGGGCTGGCTGTGCTTTTGGTCAAAACTGTTGCTCCCAGTTATGTGTGTGGTTAGTTGTTTTTGGGTCTGTGTTGGTCTAGTGGTTTATGTGTGTGTTGGGGATGTCTGTGGTCATTTCTCCACGTTTGTTGGTGCAGTTCCAGGGTGCGCCAGTGATCTATTGTTTTTGTTATACTGCTGATTTTTTAAGGGGTTTCGTTCTAGAGTGGCTTGTGGTCTGTAAATGTTTGCTGGTGTCCCCAGCTTGAACTGGTTACCTACTTTTGGCTTTCAATCAAAGCCGGGCATTACCGTGAGTATGCCTGTTATTCACAAAAAAATGAACAGGAGTTTGTTCGTGGAATCGTGCATGGTTCGTTGTGGCCGCTTTGTCTCAAATGAATTAATCGAGGACTTATGTTTGGATGGGTTGCTACTGACGACGCCCATGCATCCAACAAGAACAAGGCCTTACACGTACGATCATCAGTCATCACGTACACGATTATTTACACACGATCATCGCGATTATTATTATTGCAAAGCTCGCCGTAAAACTTGCAGACGCGAGCTGATGAGCTCGCCGAACACCGACGATGATGACTCGAGCTGATGCTCCCGGCCAGCGCTGGATGAGCAGATGATCGAGCTACTCAGCTCGACCTGGCCACATCCTGCAGGTCATCCCTAACCACTAACGAAAAATAGTATTTTGCTGAGTGCCGGTTAAGTTGGCACTCGGCAAAACCCTAAAAGTGCTAAAACTATTCAGCGAAAGGTTTATCGAGTGTTATACTAGGTAAAAAATATTTGGAAAATCCTTAACACTTGTAAATTTCCTGTTTCCTTGTCATTGTTTATGTTAGATACGGTTAAAAATGCTATATTTCTAAGACATTCTTAGAAAAAATTAGAGTTTTGTTGAGAAAAACAGGAAAAATCATAACCATATAATCTATTTAATGGCCAATATCATTAGTACGAAAAATTTCTGTTTTCTTGTAGTGTCCTCTATATATGTGTCATTCTATATGTTGGGAATATGATCTTGCGGTATCTTCCAAGTGGATTTATGAGGACCGAGTGGAGGAGGGGTCAACATACATAATATTAAAGACAACCATCTAGCCAACCAACAGTTGGCAATATGAAGGTTCCCTAAGTCTAGCACTCGGGTGGCTTCCCTGACCGTAGGCAGTCGAACGACCACCATTAAATGTCAGGATGTCCATTAAACTCAACGATACATAATTGTATAATTAATATGATTGTTATCATCTAGAGTCATTATCCATGAATTGACTGTTATTCTCACAATTAGTCAGGTCGTGGGCATTAATGATGATTTGTAACTCATGATCTCTCTCGTATATAAGGAGATCATGGGAGCCCCTTCAGAGGGAGTCCTTTTAAGACACACGCTTTGGCATGCGCTCATACGCTTTCATATGTGAAAAATATACTCCAACACATGGGGTTAAGGCTATTATTCCCTGAGAGTCTTGAACACGTTTAAAATTCTTTGTCTCTTGCTGTTTGTGAGATAACCATCGAAATCGTCCACAGAACCCCCTTTACCTAATCAAATCCATACTACGAGCACCCCGTAGTATACTGCAATATGTACACAACGACACTATGTTTGTGTATTTATATGCACTAGTTTTATATTAAAACCAGCACCAATAAGATTTTTTAATTTTTATTATATATAAAATATTAAATTTGCTGAGTTTTATTAAAATTGGTACCGGCGAGCTAACGGGTGGCGCAGGAGTAAGAAGAGGGCTGGCAAGTGACCCTAAATGGTTGGTCCCTTGGGGGCCAATGTCAATGAGAGAAATATGAAGGTTCTAGAATCACAAAGTATAACATTAAGGACCTCTTTGAATGCAAGAATTTTACAGGATTTTTATAGGAATTTAATTAAATCCTGTGAAATTCTTTTTAAAAAAAACTTCATTCCAATGGAACAACCTAAGAGCTTTAAATGCTTTTTGGCCGCATGAAAAGTGTTAGGCTTAACCAAAAAAATATGAAATTTCGACAAAGTGTAGATTAATTTATTATCAAGATATATATAATGGCGCAAGTTGTTGTTGAGATTTGCATTACTAATTGAATTTTGGCAGCTACCAAAAAGGCTTTGTGCCCAGGGTCGTCATTAACAATCAGCAATTTTGGCCAGGTCATTTTATGTGATTTATTGGGGCCACAAATTGTGGTAAAATTATTGGGTGTAGAGTAAGATATGGAGAACACTTTGCAATGTTCAAAGTCATGTTAAATATGGTTTGGTTGGGGCGAATTTGCCAATTAGCCAATAAAGTCAGCTTGATCAATAACCAACTGTTGGATCTCTAAGGCCATCTCCGGTGTGCTTAGTGCTAATATGGGTGCTTAGTATAAAAAATTTAAGCATCTTTCTTAAGAGTAATATGTCTCAATGCAAAAATACATAGCATTGCTACATTATTGTTGGCTAATTTTTTACTACAACCACTTAACTATACATATATTGCTACAACTATCTTGACTAGCACTCATTAGCACGTAGTGCTACACTAAGCAACAACTCCTATCATGAAGCATCCCTGCTACAAAAACCCGTTTTTTTCTTTAAGTACTGTTGCAAGCTTCGTCCCACTGGAGCTTCCCTAAACAAGCACGGTCGTTGTTCTCCCTATATCCTTGTTGCTAGTGATTTTGACAATATCTTATTTTCTTCGATAAAAACTTTCTTAACACAGTGCTAGTTCTAACTCATCATCATCCTTGTTCTTGTTGGCCTTGTTGTCCTTGAGCATTAACAAAATAATAATAGTGCATTGACTCATGTCTCCCCTTTCCTCAATCTCCTCCACAATCGCCTCGGCCACATCCTTATCCTCATCCTACTAGATGAGACATGTAATGTATAACCTTCCTAAAAATGATGCGCGTTAATAATATACTTTTAGTAACGGAGACATGCATGCCCACCACTAATCGAGGTTATTACCCGTCACTAATAATATTTCCTGTGGTAGTATACTTGTCATCTTGAACAATGTGAGAGCTGGCCCTAACGATCTGGTAACACTAGATTAAGAGGTGCTAATACTAGGATTCAGAGGGGCTAGGTAATGAAACCAACTTCATGTATAGCCTCTATGTCCACTAAAAATAAAAATGTGATTATTACAGATGCATTTAAACCACTAGGAAAACACATTATATATATAGCTAGTGTCTCCATGAAATATGTCGATGGAGTTATCTATGGAGCGTGATATTATCATATCTACAAAGGGTTATAACTATAATGATATTATTTATGACAAGTTGGATTTTATGGCCTACCACAGATAACCTATCGTCTATGGTGAGTCGTAGTTATGTCCTATTACAGATGAATGATAGTGACCATCTGTGAGAGTTATTCTTATCAATGCAAGCTTCTGCTGTCTTATCTTAGACAATCATTTTTTTGAACCGCCAGGGATGTTATCATCCTAATATATGACTTGTTATTTTCTATCACCAAAACATTATAGATGGCTGGTTCCAGGTTGTGTATTTATATTAGTTGGAGTGAAGGGGGTCATGGTTTTCTTTTCATCTATTTGTCATCCGCCTATTATATTAGAGCATCTTCAAGAAAATTTCTAAAGAGCTTCAATTCATTCTCTAATTTTTGGATTAGAATTAAAAAAAATCATCGCCAACAAATACTCTAAATGATTCTCAAAAATAAAGAATACCTAAAATTAATCCTTTTGTTCCCTACTTTTAGGGAGCATACTCACATACTTCAATTGAGGGACTCTATTGGAGAGAAATATATTTAAAATAATTTACATCCCAAAAATGATTCCAAAAATATATATATGGAGTTAATTTTTAGAGCAACTCTTGTAGATGCTCTTACAAACAGCCCCCTATTGCTTCCTTCTCTATTACACTGTGATGTTCTAGCTAGCTGTCAGTAGTCGAGGTTATATATATATATATATATATATATATATATATATATATATATATATATATATATATATATATATATATATATATATATATCTATATATATATATATATACAAATGCTATTCTACACCACGGGTATAGAATGCTATTCTACACCGACGTGGAATGGAGGGGGTTGGGACTGGGTGGGGTGTGGGAGCACGGGATGATCGGTGTAGAATAGCATTCTACACCCATAGTGTAGAATAGCGTTCCCGTATATATATATATATATACATATACATATATAAAATTCAAAAGTAATTTCACGGTATTTGAGGAGGTACCTAACGTAACGATAAATACCAAAATTAATACTATAAATTATGATACCTCTTGGTACCTTTTAAGACCGTAAAATTTTCAATAATTCAGACTAACAGGATTGTTACTCAAATTGAAAATTGAGGGGTGTTTGGATCAAGGACTAAATTTTAGCCTGTATCACATCAGATGTTTGAATATCAATTTGAAGGACTAAACATGAACTAAGTATAAAATAATTACAGAATCGGAGGATAAATCGCGAGACGAATTTATTAAGCCTAATTAATCCATGATTAGCGAATGTTTACTATAACATCACATTGTCAAATCATGACGTAATTATGCTAATTAGATTTGTCTCGCAAATAATACACCGATTATAAATTGATTTTATAAATAATTTATATTTAATACTCCAAAACAATATTTAAACATTAGATGTGATAGGAGCTAACATTTTAATATTTTAGTCCCTGATCCAAACACTGCCCGAATATAAAGGCATATGTAAGATGAGAATAATTTTTATGGTGTACTAGAGTATGTACTGAAACGTACATTAATAATGTTTTTAGTATAAATTTTGATACCTCAGATTGTCAAAGTACTATCGCTAGGAACCAAATTCATCAATAAAAAATACACACACACATTTCGGTACCTTCTAAAATACCACAAAATTAAATCAGTCGGAAATCATTCATGTGTGTGCTAAGGCTATTCATAATAGAGGTTTCATGGAGGGTTTTATGATATTAATTACCATGACACATCAGATTTTTTACTGACATGATATTCAATTAATGAGGTAAAGAGAATGAAGTAGTGTCATCACCATGACATGGTGCTAACTCGTTTTCAAGACGGATAAAATGAGATGAAATGTCCACTGTGAACCAAATCGTTTTATCATAGAGAAGGTATTTCATTAGAGCTAGTTATATTTAATTACACTGGTTAGTTTAAGAAACAGTGTTATGAAACTCACTGCTGTGAATAGCCTAAGAGCTAGGAACCAAATTCATCAATAAAAATTACACACACATTTTGGTACCTTCTAAAATACCACAAAATTAAACCAGTCGATCTACATGTTAATATTGTCCCGTGCACACTGCCCCCTTTCCCAGGAAATCATTCAGGTGTGTGCTAATCAAAATGATCGATCACTGCACGTTCATCCATCACATAATTAAGCAGAATTCTAAAGGACATAATCCCCTTTTAATTAGTTTCAAGATGAGAAATTAAGACGACGCAATCACATTATTCGCATTATTATAAGCTTTAGCTCCATATATATGTGACCACCACGAGGCCCGGTACGGTGCGGTGCGGGATGCATGGATCAGTCGACGAGGAAGTACCAGCACAATGCACGGTGGCGACGGAGGAGCTCCTCACCGCCGGCCGCGCCCTGGACGCACGGCTTCGAGGTCTTGGTCGCCATGTCGAACTCCATGGCAAGCCCGTCGTTGCCGCAGATCCAGTACACGCAGTCGGGCCTCACCCTGGGCAGAACGCCGCCGGCGGCGCGCACCGACACGGCGTTGTTCCTGCCGACGAACACGGCATGGCCTCCCAGATCGCTCGCCTCGCTCCAGCACGCCTGGTCTCCACGGCCGGGGTCGTACCTCAGGACGAACATGTCGTTCGTCACCACGCGGTGCCGGCGCCCGTCCAGCGGCGCCGGCATCGAGGTCACCGTGCAGATGGAGTTTCTCCACACCTGGTAGAGGTTGCCCTCGCAGAATACCAGGTGCTTGGTGGCCGTGTGGTTGTACAGCGTGGAGTAGGGCGGCGGGAAGACGGAGTCCGGCTCGAATTTTCCGGCTTGAGGCGGCAGGTTCTCCACCATCCTAGTGCGGATGGTTCCATGGACACGGAGGGTTACGACGAACACCTGGCCCATCTTGGTGACGCAGTAGATCTTCCCGTCGCCTTCGTGGTAAAGCACGTCGCAGAGCTTGTCATATCCGTTCAACCTGCCGTCGAGGCCCACCACGGACCAGTGGTCGTAGCCGGACATGGCGTAGACGATGCGATGATAGTCGCAGATGGCGGCCGCGGTGAAGTCGGCCGCGCTGGGGTTGGGCGAGAACACCATCTTCCCAACCCACCTATTCCCTCCCGTCCACTCCGGCAGGAGGATCTTCTTACCCGAGATGGGGTGCACGATGATCCACTGCAGACCAAGCTCGTGGCGCTCCTCCTGCACGGCGAGCCATCCACCGCTCGAGCCGACTCTCTGCTTACAGACGTTAGCGGTCACCAGACGCTCCACGTTGCCGCGTAGCTCCAACGACGTCTCCATGGTCAGCGAGAAGGTGGAGACGAACCCCCCTCCCTGCTGGTAGGCGCGGCCGCCGCCGTCGGTCACGTGGAAGACAGATGCGTCCGTGTAGATGAACATCGGGGACAGGAGCGGCAAGGCGGAGCGCCATGGAGCGCAGACGCCGCGTAGCACAGGGTACTCACCGAGCGATAAGTGGCAGAGACGAGCCACACGCCGGACGATGTCAGGGTTGAGCTCAGCCCAGACACGGTCGACGACGACGACGTCGTCGTCAACCCCGGCGCCGCCTCCGGTGGTCACCTGCCTCTTCTTGCTGCTTCCTCCGTCGTCGGCCTCCATGAGGATCGATCGAATTCCCAATTCTACCGATGCAAGTACAAAGAAACGTCTTCAAAAATTCTTTTTGTAGATGTGTTTGTACTGATGCAAGTGAGGTTGCTGCTGCTGGTGGTGGATCGATGCATCACGCGGGTCGCGAGTCAAATGCGTGAGCTAGCTAGCGTTGCAAGAAGCCAAGAACAGACACGAAAAAAGATAGAAACTGATCTCGTCACTGCAGCTGGCCTCTATCTGCATGGTGATGCCTGCCAAATTTTTCTGTTTCTTGTTGCGCCTTTGTAGAATTTACCGATGAACTACTCCATCACATCATATATACAGATGAGATGAAAATGGGATAAAACCTTTATACGAGGAATTATCCAATGTTGTTGGTGTTCATCTTGATGTTCAATTGAGAACAAGTAAGAGGATTAAAACCGTAATTGTTGTTGATCATACATAATTATGAAATAATTGACATACTTAAGAGATGTTAATATGTATATACTGTTAGTAAGGCTAAAAGTTGGAATTGCCAAAAATGAGAAACTTCATGTATGGTTTGCAGTCAATTAGTAATATATATATATATATATATATATATATATATATATAAATGTTATCGTACAACGTGTAGAATAACTATTCTACGAAGAAATCTACTACTAAAAAAAGTAGTACTCAATTGCTATTCTACTGAGAAAATCTATTAATGAAAGTAGTACTGGCGTATAATAGCTATTCTACACACGTGGTGTACAATAGCGCTTATATATATATATATATGCATGATGCTGCTTATTATGTTGTTGATGGAATATTGTTTGTTTCCTATAGATTGATGTGAAACGATAGAGATTACATTGCTCTCTCTCTCTCTCTATATATATATATATATATATGTGCGCGCGCACTACCCTACACCATTTGTGTAGAATAACTATTCTACTGAGAAATTTACTAATAAGAAAAAAGTAATACTCAATTGATATTCTACTAAAAAATATACTAGTGAAATTAGTATTCCCGTGGTCGATGTAGAATAGCTATTCTACACACGTGGTGTAGAATAGTTATTTTACACCGACTACTTTTAATAATAGATAAAGTAGTACTCAATTGATATTCTATTGAAGAAATCTATTACTGAAAGTAGTACTCATGTCGTTGGTGTAGAATAGTTATTCTATACACGTGATATTCTACACCACGTGTGTAGAATAGCTATTCTACACCGACTACTTTCAGTAATAGATTTTCTCAGTAAAATAAATTAAGTACTACTTTTTTCTCAGTAGTAGATTTCTCGATAGAATAGCTATTCTACACTACGTGTGTAAAGTTATTCTACACCGGCTACTTTCAGTAGTAGATTTTTTATTAGAATAGCAGTTGAGTACTACTTTTTTCTCAATAGTAGATTTCTCGGTAAAATAGTTATTCTATATCCATGACGTATAATAGCATTTATATATATATATATATATACAAATGTTATTCTACACCACGAGTGTAGAATAGCTATTCTACTAAGAAATCTACTAATGAGAAAAAAGTAGTACTCAATTGCTATTCTACTGAGAAAATCTACTACTGAAAGTGGTCGGTGTAGAATAGTTATTCTACACACATGGTGTAGAATAGCGCTCCCATGAATGGGCTTCATGAGAAGCACCAATTCAATATTGAATTTCTCTTGTGTTACGTGTTACTGCAAACACCATAAAACACATATTGACACTCTATTTAGATGAAATCTAGTTTTTATCTTAGCTAGGTCACATAAGAGTAAGACACCACCACAAAAAAGCACTTTAGCGAATGGTAAATCTAGACTGAATCTAATTTTGCTTTACCCAGCTAGTGTAGATCAGAAATTTGGAAAATTACACCGCCGGTGCAAGATCAGTCGACGAAGTACCAGCAGATTGCACGGTGCAGGCGGAGCTCCTCCGCCTTCACGCCGGCGGCCTGGACGCACGGCTTCGAGGTCCTGGTCGCCATGTCGAACACCATAGCCCGGCCGTCGGAGTCGATCCAGTAGACGCAATTGGACATCACCGAGGGACGCTCGCCGCCGTCGGCGCGCACGGACACCGCGTTGTTCTTGCCGATGAACACGGCGTGGCCTCCCAGGTCGCTCGCCTCGCTCCACCACGCGTCGTCTCTGCGGCGGGGATCGAACCTCAGGACGAAGATGTCGTCCTTCACCACGCGGTAGCGGCGCCTGTTCGCGTCCGGCGCCGCCGGCGCCGTGGTCACCGTGCAGACGGAGTTCCTCCACACCTGGTACAGGTCGTCCTTGCAGAACACGAGGTGCTTGCTGGCCGTGTGCCTGTACAGCGTGGAGTATGGCGCCGGGAACGCGGACCTGGGGTCGAACATTCTGCCCAAGCTGTCCACCCTTGGGCCGCCTGGGAAGGGGAGGCTGACGACGACCATGTCTCCCATCTCGGTCGCGCAGTAGAACCGTCCTGCGTGGTAAACCACGTCGCAGAGCCTGTCAGAGTAGTCTATCTTGCCGTCGAGATTCACCACGCACCAGCGCTTCTCGTAGCCGGCCACGACGTAAGCGAGCTGGTTGTAGTCGACGATGGCCACGACGGTGAAGCTGTCCGGGGTGGGGCTGGGAGCGAACACCAACTTCCCCACCCACCTGTCGTCTCTCCCCCAATTGGGAAGGCGGATCTTCTCGCCAGTGACGGGGTGCATGAGGATCCACTCCATGGCGCGGCCGTGAAACCCCTCCTCCTTGACAGCAAGCCAGCCGCCGCTGGAGCCCACGGTTGCCCTGCCTGCGTTGAGGGTGAGCCTCACGTCCATCTCGATGCTTAGCTCCACCTGCCTCGCCAATGTGAGCGAGAAGGTGGAGGCGAACCGTCCTGGCACACGGCCGTCGTCGCCGCCGCCGCCGCCGGGGATGGCAGCGGTGTAGATGAACATCGACGACGCCGGCGGCATGGCGGCGCGCCACGGACTGCAGACTGCGCGGACCACGGGGGGGAACCACTCGGAGTGAGTGAGCGAGTAGAACTCGCTGACACGGGCGACACGCCGGAGGATGTCAGCGTTGAGGTCGGCCCAATCAGGACGACGGAGCTCATCACCACCATCTTCTTCCTCGACGTCGACGGTGCCCTGGGCCTCCATGCGGATCGAATTGGGGATTCGATCAGCAGCTCGCCTTTTCTTGATCGATGCGTGAGTACATATGATATGACGATAGATATATATGTTGATAACCTCTGCTGATCAATGCTATCTATCTATTCTAATCAAATTACATGTCATTTATAATTAATTCTAAATAATACTTACCCCTACTAAATAAACTCATGGATGATATACCATATAAATTTTAGTTCATTTGTTTTCTTTCTTAATTTATATCTTACTTAAATTTGCCGTTAACTTTCCTTATTTTTTTATATAAATGCATCGTTACCATTTGTAAAATTTAATTAACTTTCCTTGTTTGATTTCTTACTAAATAATTTATACTCACTCCATTAACTTTTAAATGACGCAGTTGACTTTTATCTTGACATTTGACCATATTCGTCTTATTCAAAAACATTTATGCAAATATGTAAAAATATAAGTTATAATTGAAGTGCTTTCAGTAATAAAATAAATTATAACAAAATAAATGATATTTGAAAAAGTTTATTTAATAAGATGAATGGTCAAACATTAAGATAAAAACTAACTGGATCAATTAAAAGTAAACAGAGAGAGTACTAAATTAACATGCCCAGTTAACCGGATGTTATCGTAATTTTCGGGCGTTTCGGTTCACAACCGTATGCATAGGAGGCGCGCGCGGGGTCAAAAGACACACCACTGCACGTACCGTTGCAACAATTGCAAAACAAAGAAGATACTGTCCAGTAGAGAATACTCAAGAACTAGCACGCAAGCACTGGAGAGGCGATCGATCGACCATTCGCTTGTTTTGGATATGATCGAGCTAGGCATATGAGCATATCTTTGTAGAATTTGTTTGGAATTCATGCGTTCAAAGAAGCATATGAGCATATCTTTCTTTCGTTTTTCTCGCATTGCGTTGCGGCTTCAATCATCGCAAGTAATGGGAATATTGGGCGATTCACAAGAGGGTTGTGGTGTGCCTCCGCATGGGAAACTAATCTGATTACGCGGTGATAATATTTAGACAACAAAACGGTTCCAAACTTAAAACACAAATGTAATGATATGAATTCAACTACCCACTCTTGAACGCAAAATGTATGCTTTGTGATCATACATTTCTATTTTTAATCATGCAGATTCAGTTTCAAATTCTATATAAGGGCATGTTTAGTTGTTTCTACCCACTTCTTAAGATAAAGGCATAGAGATCCCAAACATTTTATTTTATTTTTTGTATTTGAGATGTTAGAGGTAAACCAACATGCTTCATGATGGGTCGATGGTAAGGCATCCCAGCCAGCCATGGGAGCTACCGTCGTCGCGTGCCTCCTTGTCAGCGCCATGAGCCACTTGTCCTCTGTTCGGGAGTGGGGGCGCCGGACGGAGAGGGCGACGGCAACAACGAGATTGGGTGGCACTTATAGACGCTGGCCGGGGGCTCGCAGGTCGCAACGAGAGATTACTAAATTAATATGTCCAGTTAACGAGACATTATCGTAATTTTCAGGCATTTCGGTTCACAACCGTATGCACACGCGGCGTGCGCGGGGTTAAAAGCCACGCCACTACACGTATCGTGGCAACAATTGCAAAAAGGAACAAACTGATCCGTTGTTTACGCCGTACCTTCCGTGGCTTTGGCGTGTCGATTTTTTTTTAATTTTTGGCTGCATTTGTGTTTTTATTTTTACCTGTGTAATTATAATTAATAATCCAAAAATGTATTGTGTAGAGGCAAATTATAATATACACCAAATTTATAAGAATGATTAATTTTTATAAATTTAACGGTCATGATTAAAAGAAACCGATGCCTTGTCTTCTAGAATTGTATAATCGTCGTGATTAGAAAAAAGTTTTTTCCTAACCAATGACTGAAATTGATTATATCTTTTATCTTTTCTAGAGGCTAAGAGATGTCATCGTCCTACTTCTTCTATAACTTATACTACTAACTTATATATGCCTCTGATAAGATTATTGTTCTTTAAGTAAAGAATATAATATACATTATATTTTTAGATAGAATCATATAAACATATATAGATAGACATTTCAGATTTGATTATTTGAATGTTTAGAGTTTGCATTGAGTAATGTTGATGAGATCTAATTTGGTTCATTAGTTTGCAAGTAGCTAGCTAGGAACTCCTACTGATCGACGACGATGACCTGTAATTTCATGTGATGTTATCACAATTTTGCGCTCAACTAACGAACACCGGAATTAATGGATCTGAGATGAAGGTAAAAACCAATTTAATTAAAAGGAAAACTATTTAATCGAGAAATATATATGGAATGAAGGAACTGCAACATACATTTAATTTGAGAAAAAACCTAAACCGAGGAAAATTTATCAAATCTCCTCTTAATTTACTTGATTATTATGTGCAGCATTGTTGGCATGTTGCACTGATGTAGTGTTACTTAATTAATTACATCAGCACCTTTAATTTAATTGACTTCCCACAATTAGCTAAGCGCTTAATTAGATAAATAGCAGGTAATTAATTGTTTGGCATAATTGATTATATTCTTGTCGATCTTAGCTTGTTCTATTTTGAATTATTGTATATATAGGAATATCTAGTGCAACGTTGAAATAATTGGCAAATGAGGAAATTAATAAATTGAAAATTTTCGGATGAAAAAGGAAATTAAGTTACATCACTTGGAGAAAAATGCAAGATATGTTCTGAATATATAACTGTCAAGGAGATTCAATTTTGATCGTGGTAAAAGGAAAATAATTGAATATATAATCCCAATGAAAGGTATTTGGATATATATATATATACACACACACACACAAATGCTATCCTACACCACGGATGTAGAATAGCTATTCTACGGGAAATCTACTACTGAGAATAAAGTAGTACTCAATTGCTATTCTATCGAGAAAAACTACTACTGAAAGTAGTACTCCTGTAGTCAGTGTAAAATAACTATTCTACCAAGAAATTTACTACTAAAAAAGTAGTACTCAATTGCTATTCTACTGAGAAAATCTACTACTGAAAGTAGTCGGTGTAGAATAGCTACTCTATGGGGGTACTACTTTCAGTAGTAGATTTTCCAATTGCTATTCTACAGAGAAAATATACTACTGAAAGTGGTCGATGTAGAATAGTTATTCTACACATGTGGTGTAGAATAGCGCTCCCGTATGTCTATATATATATATCGAACATATTCTCTCACCGGGCAATATTCCATCATTAAACCTAGTTATAATTAGGGCTCTCGAGAGACATATATAGTTGAAATTTGACGACAACGATTTTTTTGAGAATGTCATGTATGCTGTCTTTGATTGAAAGCTATGTGATAGGGAGATATGACTTTGATTGAAAATTATGTGTCAGAGATGTCACTCATTTTAATACTATTTTCATCTGAACATGCTCAACGTGATGGAATTCAGAACTAACTTGCTCACCGGTATTGTTTATGGTAGAACTAATATTGGATCAATCTAACTTTCATTAATCAAGCAAAATAGCAGCCAGAATCGAATTGCACTGCAGCCAGAGCCATTCTGAGAGTGCTCACTAATTACTGAAGAAAAACTGATCTCACCAACCAAAGACAGAGCAAGAAAACTGGAACGCTCACTAAATACCGAAGAAGTTGGGAATTTTTCTCCAGCCCGGTTACGCGAGAACGGTCAATAACCTGTCTGATACAATCCAATTGCAGCTTTGGTCCTCTGGTCCGGAGTGGGGGCGATGGCGACAACGAGATTGGGTGGCACTTATAGACGCTGGCCAGAGGGTCACAAATCGCAACCGAATCGGACTCCGCAGTCCGCACCGCGTCTGAATCGAGCTTGTACATTTTTTTCATGGTTTGCACTCGTAAACTAGAAGCAATACTAGGTACGTACGCTAGCTTAGCACATAATGTGGTTGTTAACTGTACCACGAGCAGAAGTTTTTTCATGTGTTCCTCGTGTAGCTAACACATGCAAACAACTCAGAGCCTCGGTGCAATTGCTCTGCTACTTCTGCAAACGTGTACAGTTTTCCTGGCCAAAACTCTGCTCAAGTCAAGTCCCAAGTCCAAGTTTATATGGCACGTTCTTGATTTCAGGAGAAAAATTTCAACAATTTTTCTTGCTATGATGGGGCAGCACTGCACACAGAGCACAAAAAACATCAGCAGGATGGATCTGTTTTGGGAGCAAGTGAGCTCACCTGACTAGCTAAGCTACAAGTTCATATACCACACTGTGTGCAGTGTGAGCTATGATTCCAGTCTCATAAGTGACATGACAGCTTAAGGAGCATAATTATTCTCTCCATGGAGATGAGAGAATGGATTTGAATCCTAATTTATAATTCGTCGATAGACACCGAACCGAACTGCAAAACAAAAACTATACAAGTTTCATATTCATATGCATGTACTAAACTTACACCTTTTCAGACCGTACAAGCTAAGTTTATTTACATTTCTTTATAAACTGGAGTGACTGACAGACAAAAAAAAATCAGAGCCACTGATAAAAACAGCAAGACTTAAAGGAATCGTTTTAAAAAAACAAAGCATATATCCATTTCCATGTCAACGTACGCGTGATGTTGCGATCAACAAAGAAGATACGGTCAGTAGAGAATACTCAAGAACTAACACGCACGCACTGGACAGGCGAACGATCGACCATTCGCTTGCATTGCTTTGGATATGATCGAGCTAGGCATATGAGCATATCTTTGTAGAATTTGTTTGGAATTCATGCGTTCAAAGAAGCATATGAGCATTGCGTTGCGGCTTCAATCATCGAAAGTAATGGGAATATTGGGCGATTCACAAGAGGGTTGTGGTGTGCCTCCGCATGGGAAACTAATCTGATTACGCGGTGATAATATTTAGACAAAGAAACGGTTTCAAACATGTAACGCAAATGTAATGATATGAATTCAACTACCCCCTAATACAAATGTATGCTTTGTGATCATACATTTCTATTCTTAATCATGCAGATTCAGTTTCAAATGCTATATAAGGGCATGTTTAGTTGTTTCTACCCACTTCTTAAGATAAAAGCATAGAGATTCCAATATTTTATTTTTGTATTTGAGATGTTAGAGGTAAACCAACACACTTCATGATGGGTCGATGGTAAGGCATCCTGGCCATGAGAGCTAATGTCGTCGTGTTGCTCCTTGCTGGCGCCATGAGCCACTTATCCTCTGGTCGGGAGTGGAGGCGCCGAACGGAGAGGGTGACGACAACAATGAGATTGGGTGGCACTTATAGACACTAGTCAGGGGCCGCAAGTCGCAACAAGAGAGTACTAAATTAACTTGACCAATTAACTGGATGTTATCGTAATTTTCGGGCATTTCGATTTACAACCGTATGCACACGCGGCACGCACGGGGTCAAAAGCTACACCACTACACGTATCGTTGCAACAATTGCAAAAAAGGAACAAAATGATATGTCGTTGCGCTGTGCCTTTCGTGGATTTGGCGTGTCAACTTTTTTAAAAAAAAATTTGGCTGCATTTGTGTTTTTATTTTTACTTGTGTAATTATAATTTATAATCCAAAAATTTATTGCAAATTATAAGATACACCAAATTTATAAGAATGATTAATTTTTATAAATTTAACGGTCATGATTATGGAGGGAATGGCAACTATCATATATTAGTCGCTAATTCACCATCATTATGTGGTGATAAGGGCTTGGCATGTGACAAATCTAAAAGTGTATATATGAACCGACACATCACACATGTCGCAACAATACAATCATTCATCATCTTTGTGCGTGAACACGCTATGAATCATCGTCTTCAGATTATTTGACCTAATAATAGTTGAAATTTGAAGACAACAATATATATATATATATATATATATATATATATATATATACACGCACACACACGAGAGCGTTATTCTACACAACGTGTGTAAAATAACTATTCTACACCGACCACGGGAGTACTACTTTAAGTGGTAGATTTTCTCAATAAAATAGCAATTGAGTACTATTTTTTTCTCACTAGTAGATTTTTTAGTAAAATAGCTATTCTACACACGTGCGTGTATATATATATATATATATATATATATATATCAAGAGCATTTTCATAGACGGATTATCTACAGCAAATCTTGTAAATGCAGACGGTGTGTTTGGTTGAGCCGTAGATTCTGAAAAAATTGTTGTGAGCTGTGAGCTGTAAAAAAATTGTTGTGAGCCGTGAGCTGTAGAAAAGGTGAGAAGTTGTTTGGTTGGAATAATTGCAGATTTATATTTTGGTAGTTCATGACGTTTAGTTACATTATTAATGTGTAATTTTACATGTAAATCATTCTAATCATAAAATTTTGTAATGTTTATATTAAAATTATATATTTTTAAATTACACTAAAATGATATATTTTACTAAAATTTCACTTTTCTAATTTTACATGAACTGATATGTTTTAATAGCATGATAGATAATATTCATTCAAAGTTAAACTAAGAAGCTGTATAATCTAAGTTATAATAGCTTTCAAATTTGTACTACGAGAATCTGTAGATTTTAAAAAAGCTAAGTGATTAAAAGAGCTGTTTGGTTCAGATTTTAGCTTCTAGAAGTTGGTTCAAAAAAATATGAACCAAACAAAGTCCGAGAAGTTGGAATTTTTCTCCAGGCCGGTTACGCGAGAACGGGTTATAAGGAGAGAAGCAAAGTTAGCAAACACATCTGATACGATACAATTGCAGCTTTGGTCCACGATGAATCACGGAAGGAATTTTTTGAAAAAAATATTTTTTTTTAAAAAAAATCAAATTTATATTGCGATTTTGAAAAATTACCGAAATAGATACCAATCGGCACTTGAAGAGCTGACTGGATGTCACGTCAGCTCCAGTCGGTACTACATCAACTCCGGTCGGTATTTAAAGTGCCGACAGGAAAATGCCAACTGGAGCCGAAACTTGAAGTGCTGGCTAGAGCTGACGTGACACCAATCAGCACTTCAAGTACCGATTTGTAACCATTTTTGCAATTCTTCAAATCACTTGAAATTTTCTTTTAAAAAAATATTATTTGGGAAAAAATTCATGAATCACGTAGTGGATGCAATTCTGGATGGGACGGCCCATCACCAGGGACGGTTCAGTAGCTCAGTACTCGTCTATGGGACAGCAGAGCATGTGACGTTTTTTTAGTTAAGCCCAAGGTGATCGATCCACCGCTGCCCGCGTCAACTCCGAGTCCGAGTCACCTTTCGGCGTGATGACGGAACCGATCGATCGTCAACAACCGCAGAAAAACCGCGTCCCTTTAGTCAATCTCTCCGTTCTTCAAGCTGGACAGATCACAGGTTGCCGGCGCCGCGTAAAGTTACGCTTTTGCATGCAGTTGCACGAAGAAAACAGTGCCAGATTAAAATAGTGCGAGTGTGTATAGTATGTTGCGTACACACGCGCCCGGTTCCATGTTGATGGCGAACGGTGCGCACCTGGCGCCACAGGGGATTGCGTGCCAGCGGCTCCGCCGGTGGAACGGAACGCGTAGGAGGGGCGGCGGCAGCGCACGCGGTGGCGTCCGGTGTGCGCTGCTGCTCTCTCGCACGTCCGGCCGTCCGGCCGCCCATAGCGCATCATGATCCACCCAACTGCTTCCTTGACTTTTGGGCTTTGGCTACCGACGACCCCCGCGTCCCGACTCCGTCGGTCAACACGAGAGGGCGGCTAGCCGGCAAGCAGGCACAGGCAGAGTCTACTCGATCGATCCATAGACATTAGACCATAGTCCAACACCATAGACGAGATGAATAGCCAGCAGCCGCGCTCACGCGCGCTCTTCGTGTTAACAAGTCAATCCGGGAGAACATTCCGAGCCCCTTCTTCCACCTCAGCCTCCTCCTTTGACCTCTTCCACTACCCGCTCGATCGCTGTATATAAGGTCATCGAGGTGACCACCCACACATCCAACCACTCCCGTTTCCCTTCGTCTTCAGCGACGTAACCCGCAAGCTCAGCTCGCTTCCTCTCGTCGTCGATCTCCTCCTCGTCGCTCGTCGCCAGCCGGCGAAACAAGCAACCAATGGCATCCCGGATCCGGAGCAGCCGTGCCGCCGTCGCCGTGTGCGTCGTGGCGCTCATGGCCCTGCTCGTCTCCCTGCAGCCGGCGTACGCCGCTAGGCCGCTCCGGCCGGCCGGCTGGAACAACGCACCTACTAGCCGCGCCCGCGTCGTCGTCGACAACAAGTCCGCGCCACTTCTCCTGGCCATGCTGCCGAGGGCGCCAGTGCCCCCGTCCGGCCCGAGCGGCGGCACGAACGAGTTCGGCAACTAATCAACACGCCTCGATCAACGGAGCACCAGCCGCATGCAGATGCAGCCATGGAGAGAGTAGACTGTGATGTACATAGTTGATACAGGATTGGTACATACGTATACGTACATGTAGCACGTACTGTATACCTTCATTCTTGGTATTGGTATAGCTGTTTACAAGAAACTTTAATTGATCAGATGATTTATTTAATTATAGAGAAAGGAGTTGAATTTATTATAGAGGGAAAAAAGGTGTGTATTTATATATAACTCCTGATAAAATTGTTTCTTAAAAATATAGAGGAGATTTTTATCTTATATAAATTTTATTTGAACTAATCCAAATATAACTGAGGAAATTTTGGGGTTCCCGTGGATTCAACTCCTCACATCTACCTGAAATCTGAACCCAATCCGCACAGGATTACACATTTTGCCTTCTTCCCGCCGGCCACCATGGCCACCCCCGCCGCCGCGGCGGCGGCGGCGGCTCTCTCGTTCCCCAGGGCACTCTCCCCTCGTCTCCCACCCCGCCGGCGCCGCGCTGAGCCGGCCTCCTGCGCGCACTCCGAGCGCGGGGTCTCGTTCGACCCAGGCTCCGCCTTCTACCGCAGCGACAGCGCCGCGGGCCGCGACCTCGCCGTCCTCGCGGCCACCCTCCACCGCCGTGGCCGCCGCCCCGACCCCTCCGTCCCTTTCCTCTGCCTGGACGCGATGTGCGGCTGCGGCGTCCGCGCACTTCGCTACCTGGAGCAGGCCGGCGCCGACTTTGTCTGGGCCAACGACGCCTCCGACGCGCTCCGCCCCGTCATCGTCAACAACCTCTCCCGCTTCGAGCGGGCGCCGAACAGGAGGTGGGTGGTGTCGCACCTCGACGCCACCCGGCTGCTAGCGGAGAGGTACCTCCGCCGCGAGTACTTCGACGTCATCGACGTGGACTCGTTCGGCGGCGACGCCGAATACATCAGGGCGGCATTCTTGGCTCTCAGAATTAGGGGCCTACTCTACATGACATCCACCGATTGGCGGTCCGCGCGAGGCTATGGCTCAAGAAGGTGCCTTCTTGATCTATTTCTGCATTTCACACATGTCTAATCTTTATTTGTAATGCATTTGCATTAGCATCATAAGTGTTAATTCATCCATCTTCATTGTTTGCAGAAGTGAAATGTTGGGTGTCAACTACTCCTCTTAATTGAATTACCTCTTGTAGCTCAATTAATGATTATAAACTTATATTCTGAAAATATATGTAGTTTTAAAGTGCCATGTAGAAATGTTGGTTTTGTTGATTGTTCTCTAGGTCAGTAGATGTACTACAAATTGCTATAAAACATATGAAAAGTAATTTCAATTATTCGAGAGCATGACTCATATGTTTAACATGAAAAAACCATGTCAGAAAGACAAACCATAAGAACGTGATTGTTGATTATACAACAATCTTAACTATATTAAAGCGGAGACTTACTCGTCCGTCCGCAGACTCCCTTCCCCGATCTCACTTCCTATAAAAAACCAATCAAAACTTATACCCTAAAAAAAACCGGTGCAACCACCCACAACGGCACGTGCCCCGCATGCACACAAGCAGTTTCATTGCGTGAGAAGAAAAGAGGAAAAGAAAAAAAGAAAAAAGAAAAAATAATAAAAAAGAAAATAAAAAACTAGAAAAAGAAAATTGTATTTATATTTCAGTCTTTTAATTTATGTATTTTGCGCGAAAATAAAAAAACTATTATAAAATAAGATTCTGTTGCAAAACACAGGCCTCTGACTAGTAGTTACAAAAGAGGGGATTTTAGAGTAAAGCATCAACATCAAATCAGAAATTATTGTTAAAGTAGGCTTAGACATGGCAAACATAAATTAAACTGCTCACTTAAATTGTGTACACTTCTCAAATACACATCTCCATTTCATTGGCATATGGAGGCATTGCCAATGTTAAGTGGGCTACATTGGACATCAGTTTATGTGTTGAACTCAACCAAGTTTCTTTTGTATTGGGCATTGTGACAACCATACTTCTAACTTCTTTCATGTGAACCCTGTAACATTCTGTTTTTCTTAGCTCTTTGTCTTCATATGGAGCATATGTGCGTCCACTGCCATATCCAAATGAGGTCGGTTTGCGAATGCTTATAGGTGGAGCTGCACGGGAAGCAGCTATTCTGGGATTTCACATAACACCATTGTTCTCATATTATGCTTATCATGGCCCTATTTACCGTGTCATGGTGCAGTTATGTAATGGAAAACAAGATGGCATCAGGTGAACTCACTGCTCTTTTATTGTAGGCCATTCTATAACCAATCAGTTCATATAACAGAAAGCTCCTAACGCCCTTCTACTTTGGCAGTAATTATGGTTTCATTTGCCACTGCAAAAGTTGTGGCCAGTCACAGACTTTTGGATTTGATGAATTGGGGCAGATTACTTGT
This sequence comes from Zizania palustris, assembly GCA_019279435.1. NCBI lineage: Eukaryota > Viridiplantae > Streptophyta > Magnoliopsida > Poales > Poaceae > Zizania > Zizania palustris. Next base: position 4,326,102 of record JAAALK010000284.1, read on the forward strand.
GGTTGTGCAGACACAACAGTAGGTACATGAGTCTCTGTGGTGGTATAGTAATGCTAAGAGCATCATAATCAAATTATGTAGCTACTTTATTTGTGCCATATGTTATCTATTGATGTTTTTTCTTTGTCGGAATGATATACATCTTACTATCTTAGTCAGGCCTGATTGTAGACACGTTTGGTTGCATGGATGGGTAAAGTAGCCTGGCTCCTACGTGCAAGATTCCCTCTAGAGTTAGGCTTACTGGTTACTTACAGATCAGTCATAGCTGTGGAGCCAGGATTGGATAATGATATATTTAGAAAATGTTAGAGCATATTAAATAGTTTTAATGTAATTGAAATGTAGATTAAGACTTCTGAAGGTTACATAAGAGCTATTTGGGTATATCAACACAAAATAAAAGGTTATACCAACACTCCCAGACAATCAACCAAATAGGATCTGTAAGCAGGATACCAAACTTGACCTATTAGGTTTGAAGATGACGCATATCCTCGGTTAATATGCTGATAACAGCATGTCATATGCTAGTAATGAATAAGTGTTCATCACCATAGTTGTGTACTGTATGCCATATGCAAGAAATCTTGTCAAGCCATCCTTACTATTGGATACATGAACGAGGAATTGCTCTTTATGGTTATTTACTTCTTTACAGGATGCCAATTCGATCACTGTTGTAGGCCCACTTTGGACAGGCCCTCTCCATGATGCCACCTTCCTAACTGAAATGTTAAGCTTGGCTACAGAATGGGGATGGGCAAACACAATTGAGAATGGTGTCACACTGGAAAAACTTCTTGGCACAATGATTGAGGAAAGCGACTCAAGGTTGCCCCCTGGATATATCAGACTTGATGAGGTATGTCCTGTAGTTCCATGTTCCCTTATTCAGCAATCTATGTTGTACCATTGTTGAGTTACTGACATAAATCTTCCAGCAAAGCTAATTTGTTGCATGCCATTCTAGATTGCTAGCCGAGCAAAAGTAAACTCTCCACCACTTGGCACCCTCATAAACTCACTCCGCAAGGTATTTGACTTGTCTGTTATATCAATATTCTGTTAACATGAAAATTCCTATTTAGCACAATTACACAAGTTTCTTCTTTTCACTCATATGTGAGACATATCAATAAATTCTTCATGATAACCATTGACTTCTTAATGAATTATAATAACTTTTTTATTTTGTTAAAAACATGTATTGGTTTGTCTTTGCAACTCTGAGCACCCTCTGAATATTTGAGCAGGAAGGTTATGCTGCTTGTAGATCTCATATCGGTGCCAATGCAATCAAGACCAACTGTCCCATTGGGTCATGCATAGAGGTTGCACGGGAGATCCGAAATTTGCGATGACTGTTAACTACATCCTATATGGTTGGTTGATGAAGCAGACAAGATTATTGCGGTTGAACAGCACAAACGTCTATCTGGGATGAACAGTTTGTCAAGGTTATCTGCAAGCATTGGCTTCCCAAAACTAGAGGATACCTACACAGTAGCGGTAATCTGAAATTGGCTACAGACCTGCACTACCAAGCAACATTTTTTGTTATGTTGCTTATCATGTGGGAAGCAGAAATGTTGACTCTGTTCTTGAGGCATTTGCTTCCATTCGCCTGCTGTGTTCAAGCATCAACATCCTTTGATGAACACTATTGTTTCAGTTCTTTTGTATGTGTAACGTTGAGAAACTAGGAGCTGCACTCTTAGGCCTTGTTTGGAGGGATGGGTCGAGATTGCAGGCTTCCAAACAGACCCGGAAAATATTAGAACGGTTGGTAGATATTCAGTTTTGTACTTCTATATCAGCTATATTACATTGTTTTCCTTTTCAAGTCAAATCTCACAAAATTACAAGTTATTGATAATATCACTTTGATGTAAATTTGGCTTGTTAATTTGGCCACATCTAAAGCTTGTTTCTGATGAACTAGATTATATTGAAGCTGAAGCGTACAATTGAAATAACATGAAACGATTGTTTAAGACAATTCAAGACATACATACATCACCACCTTCTCATACCTTTATATAGGCAGCAACTAACCTAAGTAGAAGCTTCTTGATTGTTCTACATTGTTTCACTAGTGGATTATTAAATCTCTAATCCAAAATTTCTTACAAACTACAAGATCCTAGAGCTTGCTAGTATATACACTAGCAGTGTCTACTTAAGAGTAGAAACTTGTAGTTAACAAAGTTCTAGAGTAGGCTAGTAAGTCTTGTAGTTTATAATTACATTTAATTATAATGGACACAAAATCCATAAAATATGTATCCATAACTTGTATTTAAAAATGTGGTTTTCATAAATCTACCGTACTGTATAATTGACGAGTTAAGAGTTAAGAAGATAGACATATCACTGGTATGGTAATTTTGAGTCATTCATTTTTACTGTCTATGTATGAAAAGTGGTAGCCATTCATCTTTATCTTTAATTTTTAATCTATTAAAAAATGTTAAATCTCACAATTTCAGCCAATCATCTCAACAAAATTATATCTCCACACAATTTGATGCCAGCCTTTCTTTCGACACATATGATGTGCAGTAATTACATACATGTTCTTCACCAAACAGAAACATTCTTTTCTTATTGGTTTTGTACTCATCTTCAGAATGGCTGTTGCTGTTGGTCACTTGCTTGGTTTTCTGATCGTAAGTCCTCCATCTATTGCTGAAATCTCACCAACAACGACACCGTTAAAACAGTCCAAATTATACTGAACCAAATAAAGTTCATCTGTAGATGCAAGAACATAGCAAGCACAACTACTAGATGTTGAAATGGAGTTTTTGCATGGGACAGAACAAAGGAGGTAATCTCATTCACTCTTTTTCTTGAGTAGCACTTACACAATAATATAGGCAGCAACTAGCCTAAGTAGAAGCTTTTGATTGTTCTAATCCAAAAATTTCTTACAAACTACAAGATCCTAGAGCTTACTTAAGAGTAGAAACTTGTAGTTAACAAAGTTCTAGAGTAGGCTAGTAAGTGTAACAATCATCAGTCTGGTTTCAGGAAGAAGCCGAGCTGCTGGAGCATGCATGCTGCCGCGGCGGCGCACGCTGTTGCGGGATTTCACCGAGCTGACGTTGTACTCCACCGCGGAGATCCCGAGCAGCTTCATGTCCGTGGGATCAATGGTGTTGCTCGTCGACCGCGACGTCCTCTCTATCTCCTCCAACTCTATGCGCGCCCTCTTCCTGTTGAGCTCACGCTGGAGTTTGTCCTTCTCCTGGGCTCCGGCGATGAGCTCCCTCGCGTCAGTGGCCGGAGATGTGGCTCTCTCGGTGACCTTCTTCTCTTGTTGCTCCTGCGCCGCCACTGCCGTGCTGCCGCGGGATCGCTTCAATCATCGCAAGTAATGGGAATATTATTGGGCGATTCACAAGAGGGTGGTGTGTGCCTCTGATTAAGTGGTGATAATATTTAGATAAGGAAACGGTTCCAAACATGAAACGCAAATGTAATGATATAAATTCAACTACCCCTCTTGAACGCCAAATGTATGCTTTGTGATCATACATTTCTATTCTTAATCACGCAGATTCAGTTTCAAATGCTATATAAAGGCATGTTTACTGTTTAGTTGTTTCTACCTATTTCTTAAAGATAAAGGCATAGACATCCCAAACATTTTATTTTTTGTATTTGAGATGTTAGAGGAACACCAACACGCTTCATGATGGGTCGATGGTAAGGCATCCCGGTCATGAGTGATTCCAAAAGGTGATTCCAGTTCTTACTTTTCTGAGTCTAAAGAAGTGTCTTCAATGTCGTGTGAATCACCTGTGTGTAGTTTGCTGTTTTTTGTTCTTTTGATTTTAATTTGTTGACATAAACCAGTTTGTTTTAGCCATAGTTGTTCCAATCGATATTATTGCAGTTCACTATTTTTGCAGGTTTAATCTCAATCTACATTAGTTGTAGCATTGCATACTTTGGCCTTGTTTGGCGAACTTAAGCTCAATCCATGTGCATGGGTTCCATTTCTACATTTCGCACATGTCTAATCTCTATTTGTAATGCATTTGCATTAGCATCATAAGTGTTAATTCATCCATCTTCATTATTTGCACAAGTGAAATGTTGGGTGTCAACTACTCCTCTTAATTGAATTAACTATTGTAGCTCAATTAATGGTTATAAACTTATATTCTGAAAATATATGTAGTTTTAAAGTGCCATGTAGAAATGTTGGTTTTGTTGATTGTTCTCTAGGTCAGTAGATGTACTACAAATTGCTATAAAACATATGGAAATTAATTTCAATTATCCGAGAGCATGGCTCATATGTTTAACATGAAAAAACCATGTCAAAAAGACAAACCATAAGAACGTGATTGTTGATTATACAACAATAGTTACAAAAGAGGGGATTTTAGAGTGAAGCATCAACATCAAATCAGAAATTCTTGTTAAAGTAGGCTCAGACATGGCAAACATAAATTAAATTGCTCACTTAATCTCGGCTCAATCCATGTGGATGGGTCAAGGATTTGAGATCTCCGAACAAGCCCTTAAAATATCAATGCCTTGCACCCGTTTTTGATGTAACTGACAGCAGTGACCTAGATCTCTCGAGGGATAGGTCAGAAGGTCGCTTTAGGCCTCCCACCTTGCCCGAGTTGTAGTTTTCTTGGTGTTTGCTAGTGTTGTTCTTGTTGCCACTTGGTGGCACCCCTATATTTTCTATATTTATTATAATTAGTATCATACCCATGCTACATAATATTAAAAATTAAAAACAATTATGAAACAATGCAATTATGAAACAGAGTTGACTGACGGTGATGATGATCCGGTGGTTAGGATCCGATCGGAATGACGGACGGAGACGGGGAGGGGACAATGGATTCAACAGGTGATGAGGGCGGGTGACGATGGAACAAAAATGCACGATGCAGGCTCTGGTTCACGAGGCTAGCACTAAAATTGATGGTGGAATACGGTCATGGACTCCTGATTTTAGAGAAAGGTGCCAGATTAGGAAAGGGCGGGTATGGAAGGGGATTTCGATTCCAAAAATAATATTGCATCATTAAGACATCTTCCATTTATTTATTATTTCTATATAAAACTAATCAGATTTCCATATATTGATGATTTCCTTATAAAATAAATCAAATTTCTTATATTAATAATTGCCATATAGAACAGAAGATCAATTTCCATACAAAAAAGGAGGGGTCCAACGATAGAGAGAGGGGATGCCATAATGGGCTGGTCCGACCAAGAAAAATGAAGATCTGATGGCTATGATTTATTAGATGCGAATAAAGGGTTGTGATTTAACACACAGATGGTTTGGTGGACACTTATAACATCCTGATCTTCAGGCTATTTTAAAACTTTTAATTTTAATAAAAAGCTAATTTTCAAGTTTTGGTTTATTGTTGATTTATGGTTGTTGGTGCCAAAATAAATCGCAGAAGAAACCTCAATCGAATTCTAAACCAAAAATATCATTCGTCCACCTTCGATTTATCATGGAGAGTTCTATCAAACTGCTCGTCAGATCTTACAATCACTATCTAATCATTCTATTATGAAATATTAAAATTTCCTCCAATCCAATTCTCCGATGCAATTATTGATTCCAAGTATTTCATCTCGAAATAAACTGTCTTTAGTCTGAAGATATTGTTTCTGAAAACCATTCAATGATTAAATCTTAAATCAATATCCAAATCGAATTTTGAGATAACTCAAGAAAACATTCACTACTTATATTCTTAAATTTTCTATTAATTTTTAATCTATTAAAAAATGTTAAATCTCACAATTTCAGCCAATCATCTCAACAAAATTATATCTCCACACAATTTGATGCCAGCCTTTCTTTCGACACATATGATGTGCAGTAATTACATACATGTTCTTCACCAAACAGAAACATTCTTTTCTTATTGGTTTTGTACTCATCTTCAGAATGGCTGTTGCTGTTGGTCACTTGCTTGGTTTTCTGATCGTAAGTCCTCCATCTATTGCTGAAATCTCACCAACAACGACACCGTTAAAACAGTCCAAATTATACTGAACCAAATAAAGTTAATCTGTTGAAATGGAGTTTTTGCATGGGACAGAATGTCGCGCCCCGATTTAATAAATCAGGACTTTATTGAAATTCCATAGAAAATCAATAAAACAAGACGTTCATCACACGACCACGTACAATACGAGCAATCATTCACGGTTCGTAGACCGCATTAATACAAAAGTGATTAAAGATGAAGAGAAACTAATAAAACAAGGGTCCTAGATGAACGCCTCCTTCCAGTCTCGCCTTGACTGGGTCGCTACTCCAGACCTTCATCCTCCTCGTAGTAAACTGGCTCTGATGTTGTAAGTCAACGGGGTGAGTACAGATGTACTCAGCAAGCCACCGAATGCAAATATAATGCAAGGTAATAACAAGGGAGATATTGGCTAATTTAGCGGAAGCAGCATATTTGTAAAGCTTTAAATGAGAGCAATTTATTAGTACGGAAAAGTAAACATGTGCATGTGTATCATCATCTTCTAACTCGAGGGGTACAGTCAGCCCCACCTCGCTCAACAGTCCTTACGTGCCATGAATAACTTGAACATTCAAACAATTGTAAACTAACTGCGAGTAGTCACACAACCCGCCCTTGACCGTGGGCTCGGCTTTTCGAAAAGATTAAATTACTCTGATCAGAGATGTACCACTGTACCCACAAGGCACGCACTCATCACCTACACCGAAGTGTAACGAGATGACCCATCACACGGGAACTCGTGCCAAAACCTTCCATATAGTCCTCCCCGACTCAATAGCACCCTCTTATGGGTTTCATATGGTGTCCCGACGCATCGGAGCCCCACCATACCCCCCCTTGAGCCTCGTCGGTACAAGTCGCCCGCAGGCTAGCCCCTTGCCCCCTCCTCTATGGTGCATCAAGCCGGAGTATTCCATACTTCCAGTTAGGACTTACCCATTAGACTTGTGGTTGGTACGGAAGTGCTTTGCAACAGATCCCGCAGACCGGTCCTTATAGTGCCCCGGGTGCGACAAACCAGTGCCCGAGCTTGCACCCGGAACCCACCATACTTATAACTTAGCCAACTCCAACAGAGTCCAGAGACGAGAATAACGGGGAAATTCATATACAGAATCCAGCTATCTACGAATCATTCTTTTTATCCTATAGCAGTTGTGCCGGTACATTGGGCACTAGCTAATATTTTAATAGTAGAGTGACAAGGAGTTAAGGCTCAATAAGCATGGCTTGGGTTTGCACACAAGGACGGGGATCTAATAAATATAAGTGTAAGGCTTTGATATTTGACTAATGCAATATTAACCTATGAGTTATAGCGATATTTTATTAAAACATGGGCTCAAATATGATCAACTGTTTCCACAGAGGTGGTCGATGACTTGCCTTGCTCAGCAAATGGGGATGGAGGAACCTCGGGGTAGAACTCCTGCTCCTCGACGAACTCGTAGTCTTCTCGATACGGAAAATAAACAATACATTCAATAAACAGATAAAAATTCACCAAATATTAAACATACATATTTGTAGGTTTGATTATGTGAAGTAATATTTTTAATATTTCAAGGTTTTGTTCAAAACAGTAAAGTTTAATGTTTTAGAATTTTCCCTATTTATTTTCTGTATTTTTTAATTTCAACCCTAAGGGATTTTTATTCATTTATTTATTAATAATACTTTGAGTAACATAATCATACTGTTTTTATGGCATTAATGTGTAGAGACTAATATTCTGATTCTAACAAAATTTGAATGGTGAAATTTGGAGTTAAAATGAGCAAGATATGAATTTTTGAAGTTTAAACAATTTTCTGGAATTTTATTTAAACTAAAATCAGTCTCTGGTCCACGGTGAACCAGGTTCACCGTGAACCCGTGACTATGCGCGTGGACCCGAGCGATCTGGGCCGTTGGATCTGGATCCAGCGGTCAGATGCGAGGCGGGTGGGTTAAGTGGAAATGGACGGCTGAGATTATAACGCAGCGAAAGGGTATACGTGGACGCACCAGATTGATCCCGGGGTTCAAGTAACGATCGACGGCTGCGATCGCCCCGTACCCCTTTGACCAGATCTACGGGTGAGATTAAATCCCGAAGGGTTTTAATCTGTGCCCTTGGTGCGCGATCGTGCGGCCAGGATCAAATCCGGCACGGCACGCTCGGAAAGGGGCCTCGCACCCTTCGTCTCCGGCGACGGCGGGCTCGGGTGCGGCCATGGCGGCGACGGCGAGGGCCTAGGGGCTTAGCTAGGGCTAAAAATGGAACGCGGGAAGGATGGCGATCACGACGGTACCTCGGGTGGCGACGGAGGGCGACGGACGGTGGCCGGCGGTGAGGGTAGATGACGAGGAGGCCTCGGGTGCTCGTCGGCGACGGTGATCCGGCGGGATCCAAGGCCAACGGAGGGGTGGACGAGGACGGGCGGTGGTCGACGATCAATCCGGTGGCGGTGGCTAGGGCGAAGGGGGTCGGGATCGACGGCGATCGCTCGCCGGAGGTGGAGCAGAGGGGAAACCCGAAAACGACGAGGGAGCGCTCTGGTTCACTCGAGCTCGGGCTTTGGCGGTGTGGGCTGAACGCGGCGAGAGGAGGGGCTTTTATAGGGGTCGTCGGCGGTGGATATGGTAGGGTATCGGAGGAAACCGAGAGGGCTCCTTCCAATTTCCGGCGAGGGTTCCATTCTCCTCGGGTATGCTTCCTTATGCGCGAAGATGCGTTGCCACGGATGGAAAGGGGGCGGCGGTATGCGAGGGAGGCGATCCGAGGCGATCCAGGGCGATCCGGTGGCCGGCGGCGAGGAGACAGAAGGAGATCGCCGGGAGAAAGGAAGGGGGCGATCCCCTTCCATCGGAGACGAAGGACCTGACAGGTGGGCTCCACCTGTCAGTGGGCGAACGGGAAAGGAAAAGGGCCGACAGGCGGGGCACGGCTGTCAGTGGGCGAACGCGAGCGCACAGAGGCTGACGCGTGGGGCCAGGTGGGGCGCGGGCGGGAGGAGAGAGGGGAGGCGAGCGCCGACAGGCGGGACCCACGGGTCAGTGAGGGAGTGGCGATGGGCTGGGCCAAAAAGGCCGTCGGGGAAGGTTTCTGGGTTGAGGCCCGTTAAGCTTTTTAATTCTTTTCTGATTTAAAATAATTCCAGTAATTCATTTATTTGATTAAGGGTTGAATCACTGTTGATAAAAATTTGTAAAAATTCCTGAAATTATAACTTGGCCTCTAGTTCATCTCATAAAATTTTCAAGTCCAGATTTTGAGTATTTCCCCCTGTTTGGTTTTATTTGGGTTCTTTTGTGATTTTCCTTTAATAATAAATCCAGAAATAATTATAAATAATGTTTTCTTTTTTATTTTATTCCTTTTAATTTTTGGGGTGTTACAATCCTATCCCCCTTACAGAGAATCTCGTCCTCGAGATTCGGATCAATCCTCGAATAGCTCAGGATGCTGTGCCTTGAGTTCATCTTCTTTTTCCCATGTGGCTTCCTCTACTGGGTGATTGCTCCACTGCACCTTGCAGAAGCGGATGACTCGACTCCTGGTGGTTCTTTCTTTGACTTCCAATATCTTGATCGGTTTCTCCACATAAGTCAGATCTTCTTGGACATCCAACTGCTGAAGATCCACTTGCTCCGTGGGGACGCGGAGACACTTCTTGAGTTGAGAAACATGAAACACGTCATGCACTCCAGCTAATGAGGGCGGTAATTCCAACTGATATGCGACTTCGCCCTGGCGTCTAATGACGAGAAATGGTCCAACATATCGAGGGGCCAACTTTCCTCTCATGTTAAACCGTTGAGTCCCACGAAGAGGTGTAACCCGAAGGTAGACATGATCTCCTTCTTCAAAGGCTAAGTCTCGACGGCGATTGTCTGCGTAGCTCTTCTGTCGAGATTGGGCTGTCTTGAGTCGGTCTCTGATAATCCGTACTTTCTCTTCGGCTTCACGGAGAATGTCGGTTCCGAATACTTGGGATTCACCAGTTTGGTCCCAAAGTAGAGGCGTTCTGCACTTACGTCCATATAGGGCCTCAAAAGGAGACATCTGAAGACTGGCTTGATAACTATTGTTGTATGAAAATTCTGCATATGGCAAGCTCTTGTCCCAAGTGGCTCCAAAATCCAAAACACATGCTCGAAGCATATCCTCTAGTATCTGGTTTACCCTTTCCGTTTGTCCATCTGTCTGAGGATGGTAGGCGGTACTGAAATTTAATCTCGTGCCCATCTCCTCTTGGAGGTTCTTCCAAAACCGAGAGGTAAACTGACTTCCTCGGTCGGATACTATCTTCTTGGGCACTCCATGAAGACATACTATCCTGGCCATATATAGCTCTGCTAGCTTAGGGCCACTGAAGGTCGTCTTGACGGCTATGAAATGAGCTACTTTTGTAAGCCGATCAATGATCACCCAAATAGAATCATATCCAAGTTGGGTCTTTGGTAATCCGGTGATAAAATCCATACCGATCTCTTCCCACTTCCATTCCGGCACTTTAAGTGGTTGTAACAATCCTGCGGGTCTCTGATGTTCAGCTTTTACTCTTCTGCAGGTGTCACACTCGGCGACAAACTGGGCAATCTCTCTCTTCATGCTAACCCACCAATATCGTTCCTTCAGATCTTGGTACATCTTGGTACTGCCGGGATGAATGGAGTACAATGTCTCGTGGGCTTCTCTTAGGATAAGAGTCTTTATTTCAGGTTTATCCGGCACACATATCCGAGTTCCAAACCATATGGTGCCATTCTCGTCTTCTGAAAATCCGGGGGCCTTTCCTTGTCTCATATTCTTCTTAATGGCAGCTATATCCGGGTCCTCCGACTGAGCTTCACGAATCTGCTCAAACAATACCGGTTGGGTCTCCAAGGTGGCTAGATATGCTCTGGTGGTCAATCCAAGATTTAAGTTTTCCATTTCCTTACATAACAAGGGTGCGTGTTCTTGAATCATCATGGCTGTGCAATATCCCTTGCGACTCAAGGCATCAGCTACCACATTTGCTTTTCCGGGGTGGTAGTGTATGCCTAGGTCGTAGTCCTTAATCAATTCCAGCCATCGTCTTTGCCTCAAGTTCAGATCTGGCTGTGTGAAGATATACTTCAAGCTCTTGTGATCCGTAAAGATCTCACAGCGATTTCCAACTAAATAGTGCCTCCAAATCTTAAGGGCGTGCACTACGGCGGCTAATTCCAAATCATGGGTCGGATAATTCAACTCATGGGGTCTCAATTGTCTGGAGGCATAAGAGATGACTTTTCCATCTTGCATAAGTACACATCCCAATCCCTGGCGAGATGCGTCGCAATAGACATGGAAGTCTTTGCGGATATCCGGTAGGGTCAGTATAGGTGCAGACACCAAACGAGTCTTGAGGGTGCGGAAACTTTCCTCGCATTCAAGAGTCCATTCGAACTTTTCTCCTTTCTGCAACAATCTGGTCATTGGCTTGGCTATCTTAGAAAAATTCTCAATGAACCTTCGATAATATCCGGCCAATCCCAGAAAACTCCGTATCTCAGATACGTTAGTGGGTGGCAACCAATCCGTGACTGCTTCTACGGTGGCAGGGTCTACTGCGATTCCTTGCGCAGAGATGATGTGTCCAAGGAACTTTACTTCTGCCGTCCAAAACTTGCATTTGCTGTACTTGGCATATAATTGGTGTTCCCTTAACTTTCCTAGGGTTAACCGGAGGTGAGTCTCATGCTCTTCCTGATCCCTGGAATAAATGAGGATGTCGTCTATGAAGACCACGATGAACTTGTCCAGATATTCCATGAATACCTTATTCATCATATTCATGAAGAATGCAGGGGCGTTGGTTAATCCAAAGAACATAACTGTACACTCATATAAACCATAACGGGTAGTGAAGGCCGTCTTGGGTATATCTTCTTCTCGAATCCTCAACTGATGGTAACCAGATCGCAGGTCAATCTTCGAGAATACCGTAGCTCCTTTGAGCTGATCGAAGAGATCATCGATCCGAGGCAATGGGTACTTATTCTTGATCGTTACCTCATTCAAGGCGCGATAATCCACACACATACGCTTTGCCTTGTCTTCTTTCTTCTCGACAAAGATGACGGGAGCACCCCATGGTGATGTGCTTGGTCTGATATAACCTTTCCTTTCAAGATCCTCCAACTGTTGCTTCATTTCAGCTAACTCATTGGCGGCCATCCGGTATGGTCGCTTATAAATAGGAGTTGTTCCGGGCACCAAGTCAATCCTGAACTCGATGTCCCTCATAGGTGGCATCCCTGGTAGATCCTCTGGGAATACATCTGGGTACTCACTGACTACTGGTATCTTCTCCAAGGTAATCTGATGTAGTCTTGTCCTTCTGGCCTTCATGCTGGGCATCTGGAACTGTGACTATAATCCCTTCTTCATTAGTCACCGTTACTTTCCTCTGGGCACATTCTATCACACCTTGGTGTTTATTTAGCCAATCCATCCCTAGAATGAGGTCCAAACCTTGACATTCTATTAGAATGGGATCGGCCCAAAATATCGTGCCTTGGATATCTACCCATACCCTTGGACTAAAGGAACAAGCGAGGGTTTGCTTTCCTGGGGTAGCTATTAGTACTGGCCTGGGTAGTTCACTTATGTCCAGTGCATTATTTTCCACAAAAACAGTTGATATAAAGGAGTGGGTAGCTCCGGTGTCAAATAATACCACTGCATACGATGAATGAACCATAAACTTACCCATGACAATCTCTGGTGCAGCCTGGGCTTCTTCGGCGGAGACGTGGTTCACTTTGGCGCGGACGGCGGGGTTGGAGGTGACTCCTTGAGCTCTCTTGGGATGGGGGCACTGGTGGGAGTAGTGTCCCTCTTGGCGGCAGTTGAAGCATACCACAGGCTTACCATGCCTGTCTCTCAAGACCTCCGGCTTCTTGGCCGGGGCGACTGGGGCGGTCGGTGCGACTGGAGCGGTGCGAGGTTGACTGGCTCCGGCGTTGGCAGCTGGCGGCGCCGGGCGATATACTGGTCGGGGGTGGTACTGTGGTGCTGGTGGAGGTGGAGCAAAGCGGGGTCTTTGGGCCATTCCTTGATTCTGCCTGAAGGCAATCATGCGCTTCTTCTTCAAATCGACCTTATTTTGCTGGGTCTCTTGCATGATGGCCTTGTTCACCAACTTCTGGAAGTTGGCGAAGTCTCCAGAGATGAGTTGTAGAGACAGCTCATCCTTCAGTCCCCGGAGGAACTTAGCCTGCCTGGCCGCATCCGTACGAACCTCTTCAGGTGCGTACCTGGCCAATCTGTTGAACTCGTGCAGATATTCAGTTACGGACCTGCTCCCCTGCTGCAGGTCCCTAAACTCTTGTTGCTTCTGAGCAACGATGCCGTCGGGGATGTGGGCGGCACGGAAGGCAGCTGAGAACTCTGCCCAAGTGTGGGCGTGGCCCGCGGGTAGAGTCTCGCGGTGGTTGTCCCACCACTCAGCGGCGGGACCATGTAGCTGGTGGGTGGCGAAGGCCACCCTCTCCTGCTCAGTGCAGGTCAGGAGATCGAGTTTCTTCTCGATCGCCCGCAACCAATCCCCAGCCTCCATGGGGTTGGTGGTGCTCGAGAAGGTCGGTGGGCGGACTCGGAGGAACTCCGAGAGCTGAGTTGCGGGAGCGGGAGCTGGTGTGGCGGGTCGGGGCAGCTCGGGCTGTTGGTGGAGGCGGAAGAAGTGAGCCTGCTGCTCTTGCATTTGCTGCTGCTGCTGCTGCATCTGGTGCAGGAGGGCTGAGACCAGCTGGTTTTGCGTGGCCATCATTTCCGCCAAGGTGGGGTGGTTGGCGACCGGGGCCTGCCTCTGCCCGGTGGCTCCCCATTGTGGCAGATTGCCACTCTCCCCTCCGTTCTGAGGAGCGTCTGATCCCTGGGTGTTGGTCATCCTGGAATTTCCAATGTACACATATTTATTTTGGGTGAACTTCTTTATTTCAAAAGATACCGTTCTTGCGGTTACATTTATTTATTCTCTCATTCATGCCTTATATTGTGACATGAATGCTAAATACAAGCAATCAAAATAAAAGATAACAATCAATCGTAATACTACGTCTAGGGCAGCTCGGGGGACGGCTCGATCTCGGGCTCGTGGGAGACGGGTGGGGTCGAGGAACTGGACGGTCCGGCGGGTGGTGCACTGCGGGAGATCCTCTTGGGCCTCACTGTGGGAGTCTGGATGGGTTTCTTCCGGCGAGGCGGAAGAGGTGCGATCTCCTCTATGTCCTTCTTTAACTCTCTGAGCTGCTGACGAAGCTGGGTATGGACCATGGCGCCCTGGCGAAGAAGCTCGTTCTGACGTCTCAACTCCTCTACCTCAAGGGTCAACAGAGGGTTCTGCTCTAGCTGTCGACGGAGCTCGGCGTTCTCCCTGGTCAGGTTCTCCGAAGTGTGGCGGTAGAAGTCGATGGTGTCGTGCTGGCTGTCTGCGTCGAGGACTGCCTCTGTGTGGAGGTTATCCATGGCCTCCAGAAGTCTCATCGTGCGGGTGATGGCGGAGCTGCTCTGGGTGAGGGGGCTGATGTAGATGCTGCGGTGACTCCCGGGTGTGCGCATGGGCATGAAGCGGTAGACGGTGTCGCGGAGGTGGCAGTCGTAGACCAGGCGAAGCTCAGCGAGAGACTGGAGAGCGGCTCTCTGGCTGGCCACCACGAATGAAGGTCCTCCAACTCCATGGGTGTAGAAGGGTGGCTGCGTGGAAGAGGGGCGGATCACAACCGTGACCTCGCAGTAGCTCTCGTTCGCATCGGGAAAAATCCCGTGGAACGCAGGCTCATGGGAAAATCCCAAAAAGTCGACGAGCACGCGAAGCTCGCGGATGAATCCGGCCTCGTCACGAAGAGTCCCGCTCATGGTGTGAACCGGCATCTACAAAAGAGAGAAAATTTTGTGAAAATCTTAGAAGATGAGAGGATAAGTAATCTTTTGTAAAATATAGTGAATATATATATAAGTCCTAAGGTCAGGTCTGTTTGGCTTCCTACAGTCAAGTCGGCTCTGATACCATCTTGTCGCGCCCCGATTTAATAAATCAGGACCTTTATTGAAATTCCATAGAAAATCAATAAAACAAGACGTTCATCACACGACCACGTACAATACGAGCAATCATTCACGGTTCGTAGACCGCATTAATACAAAAGTGATTAAAGATGAAGAGAAACTAATAAAACAAGGGTCCTAGATGAACGCCTCCTTCCAGTCTCGCCTTGACTGGGTCGCTACTCCAGACCTTCATCCTCCTCGTAGTAAACTGGCTCTGATGTTGTAAGTCAACGGGGTGAGTACAGATGTACTCAGCAAGCCACCGAATGCAAATATAATGCAAGGTAATAACAAGGGAGATATTGGCTAATTTAGCGGAAGCAGCATATTTGTAAAGCTTTAAATGAGAGCAATTTATTAGTACGGAAAAGTAAACATGTGCATGTGTATCATCATCTTCTAACTCGAGGGGTACAGTCAGCCCCACCTCGCTCAACAGTCCTTACGTGCCATGAATAACTTGAACATTCAAACAATTTATAAACTAACTGCGAGTAGTCACACAACCCGCCCTTGACCGTGGGCTCGGCTTTTCGAAAAGATTAAATTACTCTGATCAGAGATGTACCACTGTACCCACAAGGCACGCACTCATCACCTACACCGAAGTGTAACGAGATGACCCATCACACGGGAACTCGTGCCAAAACCTTCCATATAGTCCTCCCCGACTCAATAGCACCCTCTTATGGGTTTCATATGGTGTCCCGACGCATCGGAGCCCCACCATACCCCCCCTTGAGCCTCGTCGGTACAAGTCGCCCGCAGGCTAGCCCCTTGCCCCCTCCTCTATGGTGCATCAAGCCGGAGTATTCCATACTTCCAGTTAGGACTTACCCATTAGACTTGTGGTTGGTACGGAAGTGCTTTGCAACAGATCCCGCAGACCGGTCCTTATAGTGCCCCGGGTGCGACAAACCAGTGCCCGAGCTTGCACCCGGAACCCACCATACTTATAACCTAGCCAACTCCAACAGAGTCCAGAGACGAGAATAACGGGAAATTCATATACAGAATCCAGCTATCTACGAATCATTCTTTTTATCCTATAGCAGTTGTGCCGGTACATTGGGCACTAGCTAATATTTTTAATAGTAGAGTGACAAGGAGTTAAGGCTCAATAAGCATGGCTTGGGTTTGCACACAAGGACGGGGATCTAATAAATATAAGTGTAAGGCTTGATATTTGACTAATGCAATATTAACCTATGAGTTATAGCGATATTTATTAAACATGGGCTCAATATGATCAACTGTTTCCACAGAGGTGGTCGATGACTTGCCTTGCTCAGCAAATGGGGATGGAGGAACCTCGGGGTAGAACTCCTGCTCCTCGACGAACTCGTAGTCTTCTCGATACGGAAAATAAACAATACATTCAATAAACAGATAAAAATTCACCAAATATTAAACATACATATTTGTAGGTTTGATTATGTGAAGTAATATTTTTAATATTTCAAGGTTTTGTTCAAAACAGTAAAGTTTAATGTTTTAGAATTTTCCCTATTTATTTTCTGTATTTTTAATTTCAACCCTAAGGGATTTTTATTCATTTATTTATTAATAATACTTTTAGTAACAGAAATCATACTGTTTTTATTGTATTAATGTGTAGAGAATAATATTCTGGTTCTAACAAATTTGAATGGTGAAATTTGGAGTTAAAATGAGCAAGATATGAATTTTTGAAGTTTAAACAATTTTCTGGAATTTTATTTAAACTAAAATCAGTCTCTGGTCCACGGTGAACCAGGTTCACCGTGAACCCGTGACTATGCGCGTGGACCCGAGCTGATCCTAGAGCCGTCGGATCTGGATCTAGCGGTCAGACGCGAGGCGGGTGGCTAAGTGAAAATGGACGGCTGAGATTATAACGCAGCGAAGGGTATACGTGGACGCACCAGATTGATCCTGGGGTTCAAGTAACGATCGACGGCTGCGATCGCCCCGTACCCCTTTGACCAGATCTACGGGTGAGATTAAATCCCGAAGGGTTTTAATCGTGCCCTTGGTGCGCGATCGTGCGGCCAGGATCAAATCCGGCACGGCACGCTCGTAAGGGGGCCTCGCACCCTTCGTCTCCGGCGACGGCGGGCTCGGGTGCGGCCATGGCGGCGACGGCGAGGGCCTAGGGGCTTAGCTAGGGCTAAAAATGGAACGCGGGAAGGATGGCGATCACGACGGTACCTCGGGTGGCGACGGAGGGCGACGGACGGTGGCCGGCGGTGAGGGTAGATGACGAGGAGGCCTCGGGTGCTCGTCGGCGACGGTGATCCGGCGGGATCCAAGGCCAACGGAGGGGTGGACGAGGACGGGCGGTGGTCGACGATCAATCCGGTGGCGGTAGGCTAGGGCGAAGGGGGTCGGGATCGACGGCGATCGCTCGCCGGAGGTGGAGCAGAGGGGAAACCCGAAAACGACGAGGGAGCGCTCTGGTTCACTCGAGCTCGGGCTTTGGCGGTGTGGGCTGAACGCGACGAGAGGAGGGGCTTTTATAGGGGTCGCCGGCGGTGGATATGGTAGGGTATCGGAGGAAACCGAGAGGGCTCCTTCCAATTCCGGCGAGGGTTCCATTCTCCTCGGGTATGCTTCCTTATGCGCGAAGATGCGTTGCCACGGATGGAAAGGGGGCGGCGGTATGCGAGGGAGGCGATCCGAGGCGATCCAGGGCGATCCGGTGGCCGGCGGCGAGGAGACAGAAGGAGATCGCCGGGAGAAAGGAAGGGGGCGATCCCCTTCCATCGGAGACGAAGGACCTGACAGGTGGGCTCCACCTGTCAGTGGGCGAACGGGAAAGGAAATGGGCCGACAGGCGGGGCACGGCTGTCAGTGGGCGAACGCGAGCGCACAGAGGCTGACGCGTGGGCCAGGTGGGGCGCGGGCGGGAGGAGAGAGGGGAGGCGAGCGCCGACAGGCGGGACCCACGGGTCAGTGAGGGAGTGGCGATGGGCTGGGCCAAAAAGGCCGTCGGGGAAGGTTTCTGGGTTGAGGCCCGTTAAGCTTTTTAATTCTTTTCTGATTTAAAATAATTCCAGTAATTCATTTATTTGATTAAGGGTTGAATCACTGTTGATAAAAATTTGTAAAAATTCCTGAAATTATAACTTGGCCTCTAGTTCATCTCATAAAATTTTCAAGTCCAGATTTTGAGTATTTCCCCCTGTTTGGTTTTATTTGGGTTCTTTTGTGATTTTCCTTTAATAATAAATCCAGAAATAATTATAAATAATGTTTTCTTTTTTATTTTATTCCTTTTAATTTTTGGGGTGTTACACAGAACAAAGGAGGTAATCTCATTCACTCTTTTTCTTGAGTAGCACTTACACAATAATATAGGCAGCAACTAGCCTAAGTAGAAGCTTTTGATTGTTCTAATCCAAAAATTTCTTACAAACTACAAGATCCTAGATCTTACTTAAGAGTACAAACTTGTAGTTAACAAAGTTCTAGAGTAGGCTAGTAAGTGTAACAATCATCAGTCTGGTTTCAGGAAGAAGCCGAGCTGCTGGAGCATGCATGCTGCCGCGGCGGCGCACGCTGTTGCGGGATTTCACCGAGCTGGCGTTGTACTCCACCGCGGAGATCCCGAGCAGCTTCATGTCCGTGGGATCAATGGTGTTGCTCGTCGACCGCGACGTCCTCTCTATCTCCTCCAACTCTACGCGCGCCCTCTTCCTGTTGAGCTCACACTGGAGTCTGTCCTTCTCCTGGGCTCCGACGATGATCTCCCTCGTGTCAGACTGTCAGTGGCCGGAGATGTGGCTCTCTCGGTGACCTTCTTCTCTTGTTGCTCCTGCGCCGCTGCCCGCCGTGCTGCCGCGGGATCGCTTCAATCATCGCAAGTAATGTGAATATTATTGGGCGATTCACAAGAGGGTGGTGTGTGCCTCTGAATAAGTGGTGATAATATTTAGATAAGGAAACGGTTCCAAACATGAAACGCAAATGTAATGATATAAATTCAGCTACCCCTCTTGAACGCCAAATGTATGCTTTGTGATCATACATTTCTATTCTTAATCACGCAGATTCAGTTTCAAATGATATATAAGGGCATGTTTAGTTGTTTCTACCTACTTCTTAAGATAAAGGTATAGAGATACCAAACATTTATTTTTGTATTTGAGATATTAAAAGAACACCAACACGCTTCATGATGGGTTGATGGTAAGGCATCCCGGCCATGGGTGATTTCAAAAGGTGATTCCAGTTCTCACTTTTCTGAGTCCAAAGAAGTGTCTTCAATGTTGTGTGAATCACCTATGTGTAGTTTGTTGTTTTTGTTCTTTTGATTTTTAATTTGTTGACATAAACCAATTTGTTTTTGCCATAGTTGTTCCAATCGATATTATTGCAGTTCACTGTTTTTGGGTTTAATCTCAATCCACATTAGTTGTAGCATTGCATACTTTGGACTTGTTTGGAGGACTTAAATCTCAGCTCAATCCATGTGGATGGGTCAGGATTTGAGATCTTCAAAGAAGCCCTTAAAATATCAATGCCCTCCACCCTTTCATTTGGATTGTTTCTGATGTAAATATCTAGCGGTGAACAAGATCTCTTGAGGGATAGGTCGTTTGAGGCCTCCCACCTTGCCTGAGTTGTAGTTTTCTTGGTGTTTGCTAGTGTTGGGCGATGGGTATGGTTGGCTCAATTACCTCGACCTCGATGGGAGGGCTCGTCCTTATCCTCTTGGAGCCTGAAGCGTCGTTTGTGGCCGCCGGTCGGGCATCCAAAATATGCAAGAACTGCTTGCTCTTGTCGAGTCGATGGCACGGGCAGACTTTGGTGTGCGCCGCCGCTACCGCGCCTGCCATGGGATCGCTTGCTGGCCACCAAAGCCTTGGCCTGCGGAGGAGGCCACGCGGGATCTCCAACTCTGGACACGCTTCATGATGGATCGGTAGGCCATCCTGGCCGTGGAGGAGCCACCGTTGTCGCGTTCCTCCAATTGGCCACTTGTCCTTTGGTCGGGAGTGGGGGCGCCGGACGGTGGACGGCGACGGCGACGCGATGTAGAGAGCGAGGGTGATGGCAAGCAATTTATAGACACTTTCTCCTTTCTCACAAATCCGAATCGGCGACGAAGGAGGTTGAGGAGATGAAACAGAGGGAGTACATTACACGAGAAGGGTATATACGATCAAATATAAAAGCAATACAAATACTTAACATTGATAATTTTCTTTGGTCGATATTTTTTCCATATTCCCAATTCTAGTCTGATTGTTCTAGCACAACTATGCTATGTAATTTGAGTTGAACACTGATTGGTGTTTCTTTCTCTACTTTCAAACTTATTATATAATTAAAAAAAGTTATTTCTGAAAGATGAAATAAAAATGTTATTTTTGCATACCGTTGCTACGTGTACCACGACATTTGCTACAAAAGGAAGGATAATAGAATATCTCATGTATGGATTTTATCTTTAGATGGTGCAGTGATTATTGGTTATCATTCAAAAATTATACATATATATGGACATATTTAAAATTTCAAAATATTTCAAATATTTGATTTCTTATTTAAAAAATATCATTTATAAAATTTTAAAATTTGCAAATTGTATACATTTTTTATAAATTTTTTTTCTTTTTCCTTTTTCTTTTTTTTCTTTCTTCCTTCTCTTTTCTCCCTTTCTTTCTTTCCCGTTGCCTGTGCATCGTTTCCTGTTGCATTGCATGCTGTAGAGCCAGTGGAGCCCACAATGGCCATCTGGTTGGCCATTTCTTTTGGAATGCGTTTTTTTGCTTGGATGGCTAAAATTGGCATGGAGAGCCAAATAACCACTTTTTTAGAGATGTTCTAAGGCCCTATCTTATATAACTAACAGCTCACCTCAATCCAATCTCAACAGCTCTCCCTCTCCTCTTCTTGATTCCGTGCGTGTGGAGGGCCGACGTCCGCCCCTCCAATGCTAACACCGGCCTCGCACGCCACCGCCTGTCGCCGCTGCGTGGCCCGACGCCCCTGGTCGCACGCCTCGTCTCCTCCGTCGCCTCCTCCATGCGCCACCCGCCGCCAGCACCCTCATCTTCTCCGCCCCGCCACGTCCAGACGCGCACGACGCCGCCGCTGGTTGACCCTTCCTCTGCTCGCCCCACCACTGCCGGCGGCCCCCTCCCCACACTAGGCCCCGCCACTGAGTCCTTCCTCCGTCGCGCGCTGCCCCACCACCGCCCGTCCTCCATGGCTGCCTCCGTGGCTCCCGTCGCCACGCACCAACGCCCCTCGACACCGTGCACCAGCCTCGCCGCAGTCGTGTCCTGGCCTTCGCCTCCCCCCGATGCCCTGTCGCTCAAAAAAAGGATATTTATGTTCTAGTCATAGTGTCTCCGTTCCTCCTGCCTCCTCCATTTCTTGAGCAGTATGAATTCCAAGAGTTCTCAAAAAGGATACGACACGTTGCTAATATAATTGTTTTTTGTTTTCAACGTTACATAGCACGAGTACAATACTAGTTTGAATTAACTATACAGCTTGCTACATCTCTTTCTTTCGTTTTTCTCACATCGGGGCTTCAATCATCTCAGGTAATGGGAATAAGGGTGTTTCACACGAGAGTCGTGGTGAGCCTCCGTATGGGAAACTAATCGACATGCCCGCTAGATAAGGAAACTAATATTTAGAAAAGGAAATAATTTGAAACTCGAAATGCACAAGTAATGATATGAATCCAACTGTCCCTCTTTACCGCTAAATGTATGCTTCGTGATCATACATTTCTATTCTTGATCACACAGATTCAATTTCAAATGCTATATAAGGATATATAAGGACATGTTTGGCTGTTTCTACCCACTTTTAAGATAAAGGCATGGAGATCCCAAACATTTATTTGTGTTGCATTGACATATTTGATATGTTAGAGGTACACTGATAAAATCATGTAGATTTGGCTTCATATATCCCCTTTAGATAATGTCTTACCAATTTGTTCCCTTAACTATCGGTTATTGGGACCACATAGAAACATGACAAAAAATAATATTTAGAAAAAAATATACATATTAGTAATAAAATTATATATTTTTAGTATGCATTCCATTAACCTAAGGTGTCCCGGTCGTGGGAGGAGTCACCTTCATCTTTGCCGGTGCCATGAGCCGCCTTGTCCTCTGTTCAGGAATGGGAGCGACGGATGGTGGACAACGATGTTGACGGCGAGGAGTGGGGGTGGCGAACGGCGGACAGCGAGGGCGACGAGGTTGGAATCGCATTTATAGACGCTGGGGTTGCAACCGAATCAGAATCGGAGTCCGCACCGTGTCTGTCAGGCCGGCCCCACCTGTCAGTGGTCCATCTCCTCTTCCCCGTGAAAAAATCCCCAAATCGCTTGCACATGTTGAATGTTGAATTGATTATGAAATTATGGTTTACTATTGATGTGAACTATAGAAAATCACATAGTCACACCAGAGGTCACGAGGGATGTATGCCTCTTAGCTAAAATGATGGATAGAGAATCTGATGTTTGAGGTAAAAAGAAAGGATTTACTACTCTAACTCAAGGATTGTTCTATTTCTATTTTAGTCTCACAAAATTTTGATTACCTTGCAGCTATCTATGTGGCACGTTGTAGTGGGCGAACTACATGTAAAAGCTGAGCGTTTACATCGTTTCGTCAAAGAAATACACGACAAAACATTATATAGGCATATATGGATTATTATAGTTTAGTTTCACATGACTTCATTACAAGTGGCCCTATTATCACCCTGCCAAAAAGTTTACCAA